>CM035422.1:93991075-94308575 GCA_020310875.1 Ceratopteris richardii
TTAATCTCACAAATCATCACTTTGATCGCGATTTTGACTTCATGAACGGCTTTGAAATGGGGGTAAAACCCTAATGCAAATGGCAGAAATGTTTCTAGACTGCTAAAATTCACATTTCTATGCTCCGAAGTCGATTTCCACTATAAGAAATGGGCACACACCGTGATGCAAAAAACCTAAACTTGAGAAGGAGCTGAACCTCCTCTCATACCACTGTTGGGTGTGTGTAGAAGTGGGAAAGACACATGAGAAGCACACACAAGGAGCCCCAACGCAGGAAGCCACACAAAGAAGATGATGGTTGGAATAGCTAACTCTATTGATGATGTATTGAACTGAAGTAAGAGCTTAATAATATCCCTAAGTACAAAGTACCACCACATATGAGAGTATCAAGTATGTGGTAACATGGGGCAAAAACCTCTAGCCAATACAAGAGCAAAAAGTTCCCATGTATATGGAAAAGTTTCACATCAAAGCTACTCAAGGACCAAATAAGTGTAACAATCTAGAGCATTAATTTGTTTCCCATTCATTTAAAATAGTAATTTGAAATTGACTTTCTCAATGTAACGAAATTTTTGAACTCTAACCATTTCATTTTCTTTTGAATAATGAGTACAATGAGAGGTGTTTACGTGAAGTCTCAATGAATCTTAGCTACCTTTGTGAAGAACTTGATGACACTAACAATAAGTGATTTAGTACTTGTGTAATGCTTTTCCTCAACAAATCGTGAAAGAAGAGTTCATAGTTTTATGGTGGAGAAATCCTAAGGATTTACAATTGATGGAGCTCTTTTTAGATCCTCCACTCAAGGAATTCTCAGATCTTGGAATGAATCATCAGTGTTCCATTCAGCATTTCTATGGCCTGTTTCCTTTACAGACCACAAAGGAACACAATGAAGAAAGAAATTATTTATGTTTTTTAATGTAACAACTATCAAAAACCAATTAACGCTCAAAGCATTTAAATAAGATGATCGAACAAGAGGGTCTAGATTGGGCTACAGAAGAAATTGGCATATAATCCACATAAAATAGGAAATTGAGAGCAATGTACATCAATATGATTGGTGTAATTATATTTAAATAGTACAAGAATGAGGATCATAAATCCACTGAAATAGAGCCGCATGACATGAATTGGAGTCACAGAAGGGAAAATCAAGGCAGCACTTGCAGATACACTAGCGCCTTCCTTTGTTGAGATATACAAACTAACCTATTTATTTCAGAATTCAGATATATTCCTCGCTTGTAAGCATTGTTTTGCAAACCTCCATTGTCCACCTCTTAGAAGTTCTCATATTATAGAGTTGAATCAATCAATACAATAGATTTGGAAATAGCTTCCTGACGAGTCCCCATTCTCCCAACCAATCCCAAGCTATTACAATCTCATTCACACTTGTACTCTCAATCACATTTTCAATCTCATTCTCACTCTCAATGTCAATCTCAATTATAAGGTAATTCTCTGATTTTTTACTTTTCCTCTCACGATACAATGAACCATTTTCGTATTATTTCTAAGGTTCTTTCTTACCTATAGTCTTTATCTTTTAGTTTCTCGTTAATACTAGTATGCTTCATGAAGGTGATTTTTTAGTTGATTATTTCTATATTTTCTCTTTGACTATAATCATTGCATCAATAATTTACTTGATTTATCTCGTGATGGATGAAAATTTAACTCTTTTAGTTGATTAATAGCCATGATCCCTAGTTCAAGTTGATATATTTAGGTAGTGATGTGTGTGAAGACACTAGGACCGTCGGGGCACTTTTTTCCCTCTTTAGAAGGTTTTTTCCCTTGGCTTGTACATACGCCTATTGCCCTAATGGGCTATTTATCTTTGTACATTCTCTAGTAATACATTCAGTATTGTGTGTTGTGATCCAAACTTCTTCTTCTTCATTGTGTTGTTCGCGTGCTTCCACAGACGAAATCGTGATCTTGTAAACATGTATGCATATAGGTAGAGAAAGCACAAAACGCTTTATTTCAAAGTAGGTGTATACTAATCAAATTTGAGACATGAAAGCACTTTGTCTCATGTGCAAATCTGAATATTAAGAGTTCCTCAGCCACATACATTCACAAGTGATAAGGAATAAAGATCTATCTTCATTCTAACTTGAATTAAGTGCTTGTATTTGATTTTTTTTCGTGTTTCACAAAATTCTCTTGCTTTCGATCATGAAGACATACCTAGTTGTACTCTTTTTATTCTTCAATCAGATCCAACATACATAAAAATACGTTTTTGACTTTATATATATTAATCATAAGGATAAAGAACGTCTTCATTTGTAGTGTGCTTTTGGTATCGAAGAACCTTCTTGGATTTACCAAAATAATGTGCTTCCCAAGTTATTATAAACAAGGATGGAACGCTTCCTAGACGTAAATTTATAATCAAGTTAGATTTTCATAGCTTAGAATACTAAAATTAATAAATAAAAAGTGAGAATTTCAATATCCTCTATTCCATGTGAAATCATTTCCACAATCACCTCCAAGAGATTTTAAAATAGATTTAAGTTAAACATGCAATAATTTGTTACAATATCAAGAACTCAGCTCCTTTGCATGAGGTATATGTCATCCCTCTTGTATTTTACTTTTACACCCAATAACTAGTGCGGTTGGACACTTGAGGATTCAAAATCTTGAATTTCATTCCAAGATTCTTATTCATGCCTCAAATGCTTGCTTCATAATTAATTCTAAGAATAAAGGCATAAGCATAAATGCAAATTAAAATATTGCATCACCTTCCTTATTTATGTACAATGATATGTCAACATGAATATCATAGTAGCCAAATATGCCTAGGTACTTAACACGTTTTTGGTTCCTAGGCCTCAAGGTTTCCTTGAGACTATAAAAAACCTTCTCTAACCTACCTAGATGATGAGGATATCTATCTTCTTCTAAGGTTTCATGCTTCTCCAGGAAAATAGTCTCTTTCAAGTCAAAATTTTAGAAACCATCCTTGATATCTATGTGCTGAATCTTCCAACTCTTTCAAGGTAAAATTGAAATAAGGTTCAATATAGTAATTATCTTTTCTACATGGTTGAATTATTTTTATTATAGTAATTATCTTTTCTATATGGTTGAAAGTTTTTTTTCTATATCCTACTTTATCTTATATAACTACTTGTTTCCTATAACCTTCATGTCTTTTATTGTGGGCCTGGATGCGAAAGTTTTCATCTCCTTAGGTCTTCAAGATATGCTTTAATGGCCTAATTGAATTCTTTATGAATTCTTGCAATTTCAAAAGAATGAATGTCCCCACATATAACTACTGAATCATGTATGCATAGTATCGGTTAGTGAAAGAGCCATAAAGTAACCTTTTATTTGGAAATTTATTGATCTCGTGATTATTCTTGAGTTGATACAATGAACCGTTTTCGTATTATTTCTAAGGTTCTTTTTTACCCATAGTCTTTTTCTTTTAGTTTCTCCTTAATACGAGTATGCGTCATGTCTAATGAGTTGGCTTCATCATCATTTTTGTCTTGGATGTTTATTTATTTCAAAGATCCTTCATTTGAAAAAACATATTTTTTAAGGAGGAATATTAAACTTCTATTTCCAATGGAAAGCATGAATGGATTCACAATTACACTTATAGATATCTCTATTCACTTAATTCAATTTTTCTCAAAGTTCCCGTGAGATGAACATGAGATCTTTTGGTCACTCAAACATGACTATAAGACCTTACCAATACAGATTATGGTACTCAAATCACTTTATTTTAAATATAAATCCAATGCCTCCTAGTGGGAATACTCATTATCTTCATTGGCCATACATAGAGACCACTCTTGTGTGTTGTCACAATTTCTTTCTGAATATGCAAAGTTAAATCCCAAGGTTTGAGAAAAGTTTAGAAGATTATTTAAGATTTCGAGAAAGGTGAAGATTGCAAGGAATGATTAACATATGAAGAGGAAAGCCAACTCTAAAGCTAGAAATATCTATCTCGATGATCATCAAAACATAGAATGAGGCATGGATGCATAAGTTTGAAAGAAATCCGTAATTAAAGTAGTTCCAAGGAGGATACTAGATTCTCTAAACTTCTAAAGTTATAGAACACGTGTGATCTTGGGATTTTGAATTACTTTGTGCACGTTTACAGTCTACTGAATGTTCCTTAGAGGGTAGAATGCCCTTTTCCTACAAAATAAGATTCATTACACATAAACGTTATAGGTTTAAATGAAAACTTAATGTTATAGGTTATAGATTGATAGATATGAGGCGGATTTAAATGAAACTTTAATGTATGCATTCTTGTCTTGGATAATTGCTTCATGATGCGCCAACTATCAACAAAGGATGAGTTTAAATCCTATAATCCTTGCATCAATCAATCGACTTGAGTTATCTCATGATGGATGAAAATTCAACTCTTTTAGCTGCGTAAGAGCCATTGTCTCTAGTTCATCGCTTGAAGTCTTCTTTTCTTCATATTCTTTACCTTGCATAGATGTATATGTAGCATACCAAGATAAAAATTCATCAACTCTCATATCCGTAGATACCTTTAGTTCCTTTCTTGTGGTGTTATAACACCAAATATACGTATTTTGACCTACGTACTCTATAAATACACACATTTATTCTCTATAAACAAGTTTGGTCCTTGATTCATTTGAAATTAGTACATAACATGTGCAACCAATGACTCTCAAGGATCAAACATCTAGCTTCGTTTTATACTAAGCTTCATAAGGTATGGTAACATGCATAAAACATGTGGAAGCTTAGTTCATGAGGTGTATAGACATGCATAAAACATGTGGAAGCTTAGTTCATGAGGTGTATAGGTATGGTTGTGACATCAGCAAAGTAGCAATTTGGCATACCCATCACCTTCATCATTGCTTCAACACATTCTCCAATCTACTTGTTCGTCCTCTCTACCACATCATTTTGTTGTGGTGTGTACCTACATGTGAAATTCTCTTTTGATGCCACTAGCATGCAAGAAATTAGTGAGGTCATGAGAGAAGTTTTCTCCCCCTCCATTTGACTCTCAAGACTTCATCTACCTTTCACACTCTCTATCAACCATAGTTTTGAACTTCTTGAAATAATAAAAATCATGTCATGTATGTTTTATATAGTAGAAACAAGCCATCCTTTCTGATCATGAGTGAAAGCTAAAGCTACAAAGTACTTGTTACCTCCAATTAAATTATCTTTTGTTGGTCCCCAAACAACTATATGAATGAGATCAAGTGGAAGATAGGTCAAATAAATCTTTTTCATGAATTGAAAACCTGCATGCTTTCCCAATTGACAAGCCTCACAAAAACTCTTAGAATTTTGATTACTGACATTAGGTAACCCTAAAACCTACATCTTCTGCTCCAGGTCCTTAAATCTCTGAGTATTGATATGTCCATATGTTTTGTGAATTATATACAATTCGCCTACCTTCCTATTTCCAAATGTGAAGTAGGAGCTGTGGTTGAAGTTGGGCTTCAAATCCGAAGTGAATAACAGTACCTCCTTTATTCCTTTTGCTATGAATCTCTACCTCTCTTTATGTTTTTCTACAAAGCATCCTTTTTAGTTCAACTTCTCTTAGAATATTCTCTAGTTGAACATCTTTGAACCACTTGGATCTATGGGAATCTTCCAAAAGAACATTACCTATATGTAGAATAGTTTGACTACCATCACTTGTTTCCACATGTCCTTTGGTTGATAGGACTTGCGTATTTGAGAAGAAATCCTTGTTGCAACTCATGTGGTTGCTACATCCACAATCAATGTATCATGTTATTGAACCTTATGTCTTGCAATCACTTATCTCAATCATAGCTAGCATGCTCCTATTTTCATTTTAAGTTGATGCATAATTATCTTGGCCCTCATAGGTTGAATTGGTCTTCTCCTTTTGATAGCATCTTCTTGTGTAGTGGCCATACTTGTCACAAATGAAGAATCCTTCTAGATTGGGTTGTCTCTATTATTTTTGTATTTCCCTTCTCTACCTCTAAACTTGCCTCTTCCTCTTGATGAAGAATATTTGCTTCTTTGCTCTTGATTAGAATCGTCATTTAATCCTCTCCCTTGCAACCATGTTCATTTGCCTCGATTCCTTCCACCTCTTCGACCTTTACTTCCATAGAAATACTTCGACTTCTCAACATCCCTTATCCCATTCAATGTGACAAACTATGGAACCCAATGCATCAAAAACCTCTTTTATTTTCAAAATTTTATTATTTACTTTGCTACTAGGGGTTTTCCTCAAGTTGTCAAGTTCATTGTTTGACTTAGTC
The DNA here is from genome assembly GCA_020310875.1 of Ceratopteris richardii. Classification (NCBI taxonomy): domain Eukaryota; kingdom Viridiplantae; phylum Streptophyta; class Polypodiopsida; order Polypodiales; family Pteridaceae; genus Ceratopteris; species Ceratopteris richardii. The sequence goes on from CM035422.1 coordinate 93,997,402, forward strand.
ATCCTGTATTTGGTTAAAGTGGTTTTTAGGATTTCCCATACCTTCATTGAAGTAATGAAATCTTGTATATGCCCTATCATGGCATTACTAATGTGCTGAGAAACAATGAAGATGAATTCTTATCTCTCTCATTCCATTCGCTCAAGTTCCTTGGTCGATCACGAGTTGGATTCTCTCCCAATCTAGGTCTAGCATTTTTTCCACAAACGAGACTCCATAATCCTTTTCCCATGATATTTCTAGAGATCCTATACTTCTGTGGCTGATTATTAATCTTATCCAAATTCTCCATTTGAGTGTCGTATTCTGACATGGTGATTTCTAATGCACTCTGTTAGGTTCCTTTAATGAAGAGGAAATGAGAAGTAACAATAGCTTTACCTCTAAACTTCAAAATGTATCCAACATATGAGATTGATGTCTTTCTCCTTCACTAGTAGACACTTGTTTGGTTTTCATGTGTTTTTCAACTTGATCTAGAAATTCTCCTTCATTCAAGTTCCTTTAGTACCCTTTATCTTTTCGCCATGAAGGATTCATTGTCACACACTTGTTTTCGTGCTTGAGTTAATGTCAATGATACACCTATTGGAATTTGTCACTCCACCTATTGGATTTTGTCCAGCTATATTCATTGAAGGGAATTTGGATGGAGCCTACTATATGCTCTGGAAGTTCGAAATGTAAGTAGTTTTGGACTCCTAGAACTTACTTGACACTATTATGGGACCATGTGTTATGGTTAGCGCCCATGTGAAAGGCCAAATGGCCACTAGAGACTTTTGTATATGTTCTTTAATAAAACATATAGTTGCCTGGTCAACCTTAAATTGTATGTTTGACTGCACTTGTAACACCTAAGAAGTCTCTGTTTGTGTTCCTTGTGTAGTGTATTTTCTGCGTATTTTGTAGCCTTTGTTCAGAGTACCATGTGCAGCACCTAGAGCTCACTTTACTACTCCAAGGATATCCTCTTGAAGCTCTCTAGAAGGAGAACACATGCTTAAACTATGAATATTCTGAGAGGACTAGGTCCATAACTAAGTAGGTGACTAGCGAAGGCTATACGTTGTCTAGCTTGGAGGCATTGAGTCTCCAAATAAAAGTAACCATTTTGGATAAAATATTCTTTTTTTAATAAGTTTACTAAGTTTAGTTTAAATGTGCAAAATCACTTGGGCTGAATCTTCAAGATCTAACAGATTCTATTGTTTTGATGAGCATAAGTTTTGTAAATGTGCAAGTGAGGCCACCATTGCTTCAAGGCTAAAGAGGGATGTTCGTAAGTCTCCCATTAGTGGTATAAAAGATCTTGACATACAAGAAATCACTTGAATAATCTAATTATATTCTAGTCACGTAGTAGGCTGAAATAGTGAGTCTTCTCAAGCTATTAGAACCTTATGACTCTGATACCATTTAAGACATTAGTTATGCAATATGTTCTTAAACATTTTCTACTAACAACAAGTACAAAGATGATGGCATTCTCCTCCCATGTGCTCTCAAGGTAGAGCTTAAATGATGATCTAGGAAAATCTAGACATGGAGCTACAAGGAACATCTATGTTTACTTGATTCGATATTTGGGGTAGTGTAGAGGTCATGCATATGTAGGGTAATGGGTGGCCTTTTAGAGATGGATATACATGGGTGGTAGAACAAGGGTAGCCACTCCATGGAATACTCTTTTGATTTTCATTGGCCCCCCGGAACCCCTTAGCCATGGGGTTTGCTAGTCCCCTTTGACCCCCAAATGGGGTTGCTCCATCTTGACGTGGACCCCACAATTGGGCACCCTAGTCACTCATTTTCCCTAAAATATATTACATTGTCCAATTCGACCTTCATCTAACATGCAAGTTCCGATTCCCATCTATTGGGTAATGCATGTTTGACTTCTCCTCATAATGGGGGCCTTACAAAAAGTGCATTAACACATATAATCGTGAGGGTTAGATATTGATCATATACTTATAGTCTTTGTAGCACAATATTTCACATAGAGATTTTGTTTTGAATCATTACATTTTTTCTTGGCATCGTTTAGTTCTTATCTTGCTTAATGCCACATAAGAAGAAATTGTTGTAGGTTATTTCTCTCTCTGGGAGATTCTACTGGGGTTGAGATTCTACTGGGAAATATGTTGTATGAGATTGTAACAAACTTCGTAGAATTTCTATCAAAGCCTGAATCCCATGAAGAAAGAGAGAAAAATAAAAAGATAATGATTTTATAGTTTTCATCTAAGAATAGTAGTTTTCAATGATGGAAAAGAAGAGGAAAGGATAGTGTTTTGCAATACATCTTCACACTTGGGGTTGCGACTACGAGAAATCCAAAATACCTAAAGTTTCTTGGAAAATATGTTGTATGAAAAGAAGAGGGTGGTCTTGGTATTCTCTATCCTCCTAAAATGGCTAAGAACTTAGCAAGCAAATGGATTCTAAGATCCAACTCGTCTAATTTTTGGGTTTGTTTGGTCAATAGAAATGGTGCAAAATTATCTTTGTATGACTGCAGACACCTCTTTCTTAAGTGCCAGCATGCTCAACAATTTCAGAAAATTCTTTTCACAATAGAAGCAATTTCTTGTGAACCTTTTCTTGTTTTGACATTTTTTTTATCAATTAGAAGACCCTTTTCGTTTTGTGTTGGCTGAGAATGCAACATTGCTTGTAACTTGCTGATTCTTCAACCACATCTCCTCTTCTAAGAGCATGGCACAAAAATCTTCAAATGTAAGTGGAGTTAGTCTTACGTGACTATTAATGGCTCTTACTTATCCATCATACTTTGTTGAAGAATATGCACGCACCTTCAAGCCAGCTATTGAGGTGTTATAAAACACCAATTGATCTTATAGCTATTTTATTCATTTAATAAAATCTTTAGCCTTTTTCGTAATAAGAATGCTTTTCATTTGCATATTGGTTTTCTAGATCGTATATTATAGTTTGGTTCTTGGTCATAGTGACAAGCCAATATGCCTGAAGCCTCACGTGCTTTAATAGTATGTTGAACTAAACTAAGGATCGAATCACTTACACTCCTGACAATTGCACATTATGCATCAACATTCTACCTCTTCCATGCTTACAAAAGATCTAGATCTAATTGAATAATCAATATTGAAGCTTTTTGGATGTTCAAATCATATAGACTCTAGATCCAATCCCCTCTGTGAAGTATTTCAATGATGATGCACCACAATGTGTTGTCCTTCTAGAGATCTTCAGGGCGATATCCTTGGAGTAGTAAAGTGAGTTCTAGGTGCCGCACATGCTACTCTGAACAAAGGCTGCAAAATACACAGAAAACACATTACAAAAGGAACTCGAACAGAGACTTATTAGTTCTTACATATGCAGTCAAACATACAATTTATGGTTGACCAGGCAACTTTATGTTTTATTAAAGAACATATACACATGATCCCATAATAGTGTCAAGTAAGTTGTAGGAGTCCAAAATTACATAAATTTTGAACTTCGAGAGCATAAAGTAGGTTCCATCCAACTTTCTTTCAATGAATATAGCTGGACAGAATCCAATAGGTGTAGCATTAACTTCAACTCGAGTACAAAAAAAAAAGTCTGTGACGATGAATCCTTCATGTAATCACTTGAATAATGTAATGATATTCCAGATTCATAGTAGGCTGAAATAGTGAGTCTTCTCAACCTATTAGAACCTTGAGGCTCTGATACCATTTAAGACATTAATTATGCAATATATCACATGAGTTGTAGTAGTGAAGATAACAAATATAGTAGATTCTCAAACATTTTCTACTAACAAGAAGTACAAAGATGATGGTATTCTCCTCCCATGCACTCTCAAAGTAGAGCTTAAATGATGATCTAGAAAAATCTAGACATGGAGTTACAAGGAACATCTATATTTACCTGCTCGATATTTGGGATAGTGTAGAGGTCATTCATATATAGGGTAATGGGTGGCCTTTCAGACATGGCTATACATGGGTAGTAGAACATGGGCGGCCACCACTTGCGTATTCCCCATATAGAGCCTAGGTCAATTCAATTGGCCTAACAAATATAAATGACTTCTTAGTTTGTTAGAAAATGTTCCATGGAATGCTCTTTTGATTTTCATTGGCCCCCCCAAACCCCTAAGCTAGGGGGTTTTCTAGTCCCCCTAGACCCCCAATTGGGGTTGCTCCATCTTGACGTGGACCCCACAATTGGGCACCCTAGTAACTCGCTTTCCTTACAATACATTACATTGTACAATTCGACCTTTACCTAACATTCAAGTTCCAATTCCTATCGATTAGGTAATGCATGTTTGACTTTTCCTCATAACGGAGGCCTTACAAATAATACATATAATCGTGAGCGTTAGATATTGATCATATACTAACTGTCTTTGTAGTGCAATATTTCCCATAGATCTTTTATTTTGAATCACTACATTTTTTCTTGGCATCGTTTAGTTCTTATCTTGCTTAATGCCATCTAAGAAGAAATTGTTGTAGGTTATTTCTCTCTCTAGGAGATTCTAGTGGGGTTGGGACTACGAGAAATCCAAAATCCCTAAAGTTTCTTGGAAAATATGTTGTATGAAAAAAGAAGAGGGTGGTCTTGGTGTTCTCTATCCTCTTAAAATGGCTAAGAAGTAAGCAAGCAAATGGATTCTAAGATCTATCAACTCGTCTAATGTTTTGGCTTGTTTGATAAAAAGAAATTGTGCAAAATTATCTTTGTATGACTGCAGACACCTCTTTCTTAAGTGCCAGCATGCTCAACAATTTTAGAAAATCTTTGACAATCATGCAACATTGCTAGGATCTCTCTGTTGGGCTATAAAGAAACCTTAATTGGTGTCATTCAAAGAATGGATCTTGCCTTGTAGTAAGTTTGGATAGCTAGGAGGTCATGTGAGTGCAACACCAAACTTGAAAGCTTTAATTTGGTATAAATTGTTATGAGTGCATGAAAATGTGTCAAATTGCTGCATCATTTGTGTTCTAGCATATCTAATGAATGTTACGAACAAGTTTTTTCTTTCTTATGCTGAGGGAATTTAATAATGTTTCATAAAACTACATAACCAATAAACGAGAATGATGATGAATGGTATATGTGGTTAGGAATTTATAAGCAAACTAGTAAGATGGTTTCTATGTATCATGGAATTTCACTTTAAATTTTTTGTTAGAAAAGGAAATATACACCTTAGATCTAACCATATCTCAAAGCTAACGAGTCAAGAACCACCTATCAAACTCGATGAGCTCTCTACTCCTAGTTGGTCAATTTCAAACTAGTTCTAAAGTATGGAAATTCCATTTTCTCTATAATGACACGTGGCACACATCATAAGTGCTTGCATAAGGATCGTAAGGGACTTTTGATTCTCAAAATTTTCATATCCTTGTAGGAATCATGCACTATAAAAACCTCAATCCTATCTCGTTATATTTTGTTTATTGTTTGAAAGAAGGAACCTAACATAGCAAGAACATGAAGGGTTTTTGAGACCACATTTTTACAAAACCAAAACCCTATAGTACCAACAAAGATGAGGATCTTACTGGCCCACTATGCAAAAAAACGTACACACTTATGTCTCACAATGTGTTAACTACAAATTTTTTTCTCCCACAAAACATGCTACTCTCTATCAACTTATAGCACTAACCACTTGGATCAAACATGTAGTTGAATATCTCCATGATCATAATTTTTGTAGAGTCATGGATAGAGGAAAACGACAAGGCCTAGAAGAAAATAGTAAAGTTTATGCTCTTATCCAATATCAACTTTACAAATAAAGTTAAAAAAATCTCTAAAGTTTGTGCACCTATAGGGATAATTAGCTACAATTTTTAGAGATGGCACATACAAGTACAATTGGTGGTCATTTCTCCACTACGTGATGTCAATAGATGATTCTCATGAACCAGCTTGCATAAGGATGCAAAAAAATATGCCAAAACATATGGCACATGTCCAAGAAGGAAGTATTGAATTTGTAGAGATTACATGCCATTGAGGCCCATGATTGGTAGTTCAACCTCTGCTAGGTAGGAATTAGACTGTCTTGGTCCAATCATCCCAGTTACACATAACTATTGTGAATCATATATATTTTTTTCTATCCACTATATGACATTAAAATTGGACAAGGCTAAGGTTTCCAAGAACCCTATGCAGAGTATGGCCAAATTTGTATTTGAAAATATTTTTTAGTAGGTTTGGTCTACTAATTAAACTTGTAGTGATTGACAAACACATTTCATTAACAAAGTGTTTGATTTTTTGTTAGTAGATTTTTTATACATTCACAAGAATTGTACCGCATATAATCCCCAAACAAATGAAGAACAAGAGATCTCCAACAAAGTAGTTTCAAAAATGCTGAAAAAGATAGTTAACATGAAATTGTGTGATTGGGATAGGAAACCATCCACCTATTTGTTCACACAGTGTAACAGACAAGCCCACTATAGGCTCCACTCCATTTAAGTCATAGTCCCTATCAAATTCAACTTACAAAATTTAAGAGTTGGTTGAGGTTATGATTAGACTAGTCATTAGCACTACTCATTAGTAGGTGCATTCGAGCCACTTCATGGGACTTTGATTAATGCTTTAACCATTTGTCTTTATTCTAGGTACATACAATCATTACAAAAAAAATCAATTTTATTATTACTAGGAATGAATGAACATGAAAATAACTCAAATGTACCACACATCAATACGCAAAAGAAATTATTCTATGGATAGGGATCACCAAACATGAACAAGTTGATAGTATGGATAGAATTTTGGAATGGCAACTTCTACTAAGAATGAATCTGGCATGCCTTGAGCTTTTAACATACAATGAGCCTTTTCAACTATTGTTCCTTTCCTATGCTCAACAATCCCATTTCAATGAGATGTGTGAGGTGTGCGAGGTTTCCTTTTCAAACTACGCTCCTTATAGAAGTTATTGAATTTTGTTGATAAGAATTCACCTCCTCTATTAGTTCTCAATTTCTTCAATTTTCTGCGTGATTCATTTTCCACATACTTACAACATGTTTTAATTTTTTCAAAAGCATCAGCCTTCTCTCAAATAAAATAAACCCACATATTTCTATTATAATCATTCCCTATAGCAAAAAGTAGAAAGATCCTCCTTAAGTAGATATAAACATTTTATTAGAGAGATCAGCATGTACAAACTCTGGAGGAGCTTGAACTCGATTGCTAATGTCTCATGAAAGTTCCTTTCGTTGTTGCTTGCCTATCATGTAAGCTTCACAAGGTTCCTACAACTCTGAAAATGCACACAAATGAGAAACCATCCTTGTTCTTTGCATGTGCTTCAAAACAAAAAATTCGAGATTCCCAAATCGTTGGTGCCATAACATGCTTACATCTTTATCTTTGTAATAGTTAAGGAACTTAAATCATACACATTATCATGTTTTATGCCTTTTCCTACTACATTACTTGATAAATCCATGATTTTTGCACCACTCTTATTGAGGTGAACTTTGAGTCCACTATTTTTTATTGCAAAAATTGATAAAAAAATTTCTTTTAAGTGTAGGTACATAGAGATAGTCAAATAACTTCTTCTCAACACCTCAAGAATTGATAAAAGAGATGCTTCAAGTTCCTTTAGTTGGACACTTGGAATCATTTCTCATCAATGGGTTGATCGATTCCCATAAATGCACTATGACACTATAAAAATCCTTTTTGATGATCATATGGGAAGAAGCTCTACTATCTAAAATCCATGGTTCATCAACATGAGGTTGAGTAGTAAGCATACATCTTCAATTGCTATCCATAGTTCTAGCTCACAGTTGTCTATAGTCTCTTTGTTCTTCCAAGATGATCTTATAGTCCCATTTCCTTTATGAACTGGCTTCTTTTTGCAATCCTTGATGGCACGAGGTTTCACAATAGAGGAGCTTGAAATGCTAATGTCTCATGAAAGTGCCTTCCGTTGTTGCTTGCCCATCATGCAACCTTCACAAGGTTCCTACAACTCTGAAAATGCAGACAAATGAGCAACCATCCTTGTTCTTTGCATGTGCTTCTAAACAAAAAGTCCAGATTCCCAAATTTTTGGTGCCATAACATGCTTACATCTTTATATTTGTACTAGTTAAGGCACTTAAATCATGCATGTTATCATGTTTTATGCCTTTTCCTACTACAGTACTTGATAAATTCATGATTTTTTCACCACTCTTATTGAGGTGAACTTTGAATCCACTATTTTGTATTGCAAAAATTGATAAACAATTTCTTATAAGTGTAGGTACATAGACATAGTCAAATAACTTCTTCTCAACATGTCAAGAATCGATAAAAGAGATGGTTCAAGTTCCTTTAGTTGGACACTCGGAATCATTTCCCATCAATGGGTTGATGGATTCCCATAAATGCACTATGAAAGTATACAAATCATTTTTGTTGATCATATGGGAAGAAGTTCAACTATATAAAATCCATGGTTCATCAACATGAGCTTGAGCAGATAAGAATACATCTTCAATAGCTACCCATAGTTCTAGCTCACAGTTTTTTGAAGACTCTTTGTTCTTCCAAGATGATTTTATAGTCCCATTTCATTTATGAACTTGCTGCTTTCTGCAATCCCTGATGGCACGACCTTTCTTTTCACAATAGAAGCAACTTCTTGTAAACCAGTTTTATGTTTTGACTTTTTTTACATCCATTAGAAGACCCTTTTCATTTTGTGTTGGCTGAGAATGCAATATTGCTTGTAACTTGTTGATTCTTCAACCATATCTCCTCTTCTAAGAGCATCCCACAAAACGCTTCAAATGTAAGGGGAGTTAGTGTTACCTGACTGTTAATGGCTCTTACTAATCCATCATACTTTGTTGAAGAATATACATGTATCTTCAAGCCATCTATTCTAGTGTTATAAAACACCAATTACAACCAATTGATCTTATAGCTATTTTATTCATTTAATAAAATCTTTAGCCTTTTTCATAATGAGAATGCTTTCCATTTGCCAATTGGTTTTCTAGATTGTATATTATAGTTTGGTTCTTGGTCATAGTGACAAGCCAATATGCCCGAAGCCTCATGTGCTTTAATAGTATGTTGAACTAAACTAATGATAGAATCACTTACACTCGTGAAAATTGCACACTATGCATCAAGATTCCACTTCTTCCAAGCTTAGAAAAGATCTAGATCTCATTGAATAATCAATATTGAAGCTTTTTGGATCTTTGAATCATATAGGCTCTAGATCCAATCCCCTCTGTGAAGTATTTCAACGACGATGAACCTCAATGTGTTCTCCTTCTAGAGATCTTCAAGACAATATCCTTGGAGTAGTAAAGTGAGCTCTAGGTGCCGCACATGGTACTCTGAACAAAGGTTGCAAAATACGCAGAAAATACACTACACAAGTAACACGAACAGAGACTTTTAGTTGTTACAGATGCAGTCAAACATACAATTTATGGTTGACCGGCAACTATATGTTTTATTAAAGAACATATACACATGGTCCCATAATAGTGTCAAGTAAGTTGTAGGAGTCCAAAAGTACATAAATTTTGAACTTCGAGAGCATGTAGTAGGTTCCATCCAACTGGCCTTCAATGAAAATAGCTGGACAAAATCCAATAGGTGGAGTGACAAATTCCAATAGGTGTAGAATTAACATGAACTCGAGTACGAAAACAAGTGTGTGACGATGAATCCTTCATGTAATCACTTGAATAATCTAACGATATTCCAGTGTCATAGTAGGCTGAAATAGTGAGTCTCCTCAACCTATTAGAACCTTGAGGCTCTGATACCATTTAAGACATTAATTATGCAATATATCACATGAGTAGTAGTAGTGAAGATAACAAATATAGTAGATTCTCAAACATTTTCTACTAACAACAAGTACATAGATGATGGCATTCTCCTCCCATACGCCCTCAAAGTAGAGCTTAAATGATGATCTAGAAAAATCTAGACATGGAGTTACAAGGAACATCTATATTTACTTGCTCGATATTTGGGGTAGTGTAGAGGTCATGCATATATAGGGTAATGGGTGGCCTTTCAGAGATGGCTATACATGAGTGGTAGAACATGGGTGGCCACCACTTGCATATTCCCCATACAAAGCCTAGGTCGATTCAACTCGCCTAACAAATATAAATGACCTCTTAGTTTGTTAGGTAATATTCCATGGAATGATCTTTTGATTTTCATTGGCCCCCCGGAGCCTATAAGCCAAGGGGTTTACTAGTCCTCTTAGACCCCCAATTGGGGTTGCTCCATCTTTACGTGGACCCCACAATTGGGCACCCTAGTAACTCGCTTTCCTTACAATACATTACATTGTCCAATTCGACCTTCACCTAACATTCAAGTTCCAATCCCATCGTTTGGGTAATGCATGTTTGACTTTTCCTCATAATGCGGCCCTTACAAATAATACATATAATCGTGAGGGTTAGATATTGACCATATACTAACACCTTTTGTAGCGCAATATTTCCCATAGAGCTTTTGTTTTGAATCACTACATTTTTTCTTGGCATCGTTTAGTTCTTATCTTGCTTAATGCCATCTAAGAAGAAATTGTTGTAGGTTATTTCTCTCTCTGGGAGATTCTAGTGGGGTTGGGACTACGAGATATCCAAAATCCCTAAAGTTTCTTGGAAAATATGTTGTATGAAAAAAAGAAGAGGGTGGTCTTGGTATTCTCTATCCTCTTAAAATGGCTAAGAACTTAGCAAGCAAATGGATTCTAAGGTCCACCATCTTGTTTAATGTTTGGGCTTGTTTGATAAAACGAAATGGTGCAAAATTATCTTTGTATGACTACAAACACCTCTTTCTTATGTGCCACCATGCTCAACAATTTTAGAAAATCCTTGACAATCGTGCAGCATTGCTAGGATCTCTCTATTGGGCTATAAAGAAACCTTGATTGGTGTCATTCAAAGAATGAATCTTGCCTTGTGGTAGGTTTGGAGATCCACTATTCTTTGGTACATTTGGAACACCAAAAATTAGAAGATGGATTTGTTGATATATTTAGGTACTGATGTGTGTGAACACACTAGGTCTGCCGGGGCACTTTTTTCCCTCTTTAGGAGGTTTTTTCCCCCGGCTTGTATATACGCCTATTGCCCTAATGGGCTACTTATCTTTTTACATTCTCTAGTAATACATTCACTATTGTGTGTTTGTGCTCCAAGCTTCTTCTTCTTCCTTGTGCTGTTCGCGTTCTTCCGTAGACATCTATCTCCAACAATTGGTATCAAAGCAGGTCATCGCTTCATCTAGGGCGCCATCGACACTCCTCCGTTTGCAGTCCCAGAATTGCATGAATTTTGGTGAGCATACTCTGCGTGTTTCCGAGATCAAAATGGCTTCGCTTTGTGGTGCCGAAATCGGGATCTAAGCTCGTTTCGGCCTCCGAACGCACTATCGCAATCCTTGTGCAAGCTATTTCGTCTTTTTGTGCCAAAGATATTTACTAGTTTTTGTTCGTCAGTTTAAGCGTCTCGAAGTCTGCTACAGGTCTAGCAGAACTCGTCTGGGCACTCCTGTTCAACTTTTTGAGATACATTCAATTTTTTGCATCAAGGTATTTTAGTCACCGGCCATGGCTGAAAGCAGTGATGTATTCCGTATGTTGGCTGTTGAGGATAAGTTGGATGGTACGAACTACCCATTATGGGCTTATATGATGCGACATGTTTTGGTTGCAAAAGGATTGTGGAACATTGTGCAGGGTGTCGAAAGATGTCCTGTTACACCTGTAACGACAGGTACTACAAATATAGGTGCTGGAGCTGATGAAGATGGTGTCGAAGATGATATTCCACAGATTCCTTGTTCGTGTTATTGTTTCTGCTGCACCTACTACAGAGCAGATTTGTTGGGATGGCAGAGATGCCCAGGAACATGTATTGATAGCTTTGTCTGTCAAACGTGCCATTATTCCTCATATTCGCTCTTGCAGAACAGCTAGGGATGCTTGGGATACACTTACCACATTGTACCAAGCTAGGAATGAGGCTCGTGGTACTTACCTCCGAAAACAGTTGGAGAGTGAGCATATGAATGAAGGTGATTCTATGGACATTTTCCTAACAAAGATCAAAGACTTGAAGGAACAATTGATTTCTGTTGATGAGGTTATACCACATAGCTCACTTGTGTAGACTGTTCTGAATGGTCTTCCTGATTCATATCAGAGTTTTGCTTCTACTCTTCGGTTGATGATGAAAGGCAATTCAAATGCCTTATCATTTGAGGAGTTAGTCTTTGTTCTGTTGCAGGAAGATCAGTCTAGGCAAAAGAGGTCCATTATGCGAGTTGAAGATCAAGCTTTCCTAGCTAGTCAGATGGGCAAAGGAAAATGGAGCTCTTCAACTAGTAAGCACAAATCTACTAATTCTGCATATTCGAAGAAGGAAGATAAAGATGAGAAGAACTCAGAAAAGCAGAAATTGTTTTGCAAGTACTGTAAATGGAATGATCATATCATAAAGAACTATCAAAAACTGGCTGCAAAAGAGGCAAAGAACAAGGAGGCTCAAATGGTTGTTGTAGAAGCCTCTACACCAAAAACAGAGTCTGCTAATCTTATGTAGGAAGAAGAATGGGCATTTACTACTGTTTGCAGTTTTGACCCATCTTCTCATGAGCAGTGCATGTCTGCAGTGGATTCAGATGTTTGGTACTTTGACAGTGGGGCGACCAAACATAGTACCTCGCAGCGTAGTTTCTTCTCTTCACGCGAGCTTCACCCTACAGGGAGTATTGTCACATGCGCCAACAACTTCTCTTATCCTGTTATGGGATTTGGTAAGATCATACTGACTACTGCTGATGGTAGTTCTTTCACCTTGTCAGATGCTTTATTTGTGCCAGGGATCAAGAAGAATTTGTTATCAGTTTCTGCATTAGCCAAGATTGGCTTGGTTGTGAAATTCGTTGATGACAGGTGTATAGTTCATGATCTATCAAATGGCGATGTGATTATTGCTTCTGGCATTTTATGTCGTGGGCTATATAAGCTCATAGACTACGAAAAATCTGTGAATGATTCGGCATGTGCAGTTCATGGTTCTCAGGCTATGTCAGATGCAAAGCTTTGGCATGCACGCTTTGGTCATCTGAATTTTGCTAGTTTGCTACGCTTGCAGAAATTTGATATGGTGTCTTCTTTGCCCAAGCTTGAGGCACCTAGAAAACATGTATGTGAAGGTTGTATTTTGGGCAAAATGCAGCGTTCCTCCTTTCCAAAAGATGGTTCAATTCGGGCTACGCAGAAATTGCACCTTGTACATAGTGATGTCTGTGGTCCTATGCAGACACCCTCTTTTGGGAATTACCTTTACTTTGTGACTTTCATTGATGATTATTCCAAGCATGCATGGGTCTATCCACTCAAAGTAAAGTTCGAAGTGTTCATGTGCTTTAAACAGTTTTTGGTTTTGGCTAAAAATCTATCAGCATGTAAAATGGGCACCCTCTCTTCTGATCAAGGGAGGGAATATATGTCTTTTGATTTTAAGGCATTTCTGGATGAACGTGGGATAAAACACCAGTTTACAGTGTCGTATACACCTCAACAGAATGGAGTTCCTGAACGAAAGAACACGTCACTCATGCTGCATCTAGTCTCTGTGATGAGAATGAGCCTGTTTCTTTTGATGAAGCACAAAATTCAGAAAATTGGATGGCTGCTATTGAATCTGAATATGATGCTATAATGAAGAATGGTACATGGTCTTTATGTGACTTGCCTCCTGGAAAGAAGGCCATCGGAACTAAGTGGGTATACAAGTTGAAGCTTAAACCTGATGGTACAGTTGACAGGTATAAGGCTAGGCTTGTTGCAAAAGGTAATGCGCAGGAAAGAGGCATTGATTTTGATGAGACCTTTCCACCTACATGCCGTATGACTACTACTCGGAGCATTTGTGCACTTGCAGCCCATCATGGTTGGAATGTACATCAGTTGGACATTAAAACATCATTTCTAAATGGTGAATTGCATGAAGAAGTGTATGTTTTTCAGCCCCGTGGCTTTGTGCAGAAAGGGCATGAAAACCAGGTGTGCAGGTTAAAGAAGGCATTATATGGTTTAAAGCAAGCACCACGTGCTTAGTATGAGAAGGTACATGCCTATCTGGTTGCACATGGTTTTGAGAACAGTCCAACTGAAAGCACCTTATATGTTAAGCGTTCTAATGATGTGCTTCTGATCATTCTTGTCTATGTTGACGACATGCTGCTCATTGGTCCTATTGAGAATCATATTTCTTATTTCAAGGCTGATTTGCATGCCTCATTTGAGATGTCTGATTTGGGGCATTCGCATCACTATTTCGGCATTCACTTTATGCAAGCTGATGGTGGAATGGCTTTGTGTCAAACGAAATATATTGACACATTATTGCAGTGTTTTGGCCTTGAAGACTATAAGCCTATTGCCACTCCTATGGAGACAGGTTTACGATTGACTCTTCATGATGCTGGAGATGCATTTGATGCTATTCTCTATCAGCAGGCTGTTTAATGCTTGATTTAATTATGCATTACTCGGCGCATCTTTCGCTACTTGAGTGGTACTCGGCTACTTGGGTTGTTTTATCCAAAGAGGGGATCACTACCGCCAGATTTGCATGCTTTTTCTGACTCAGATTGGGCTGGTTGCTATGACACTCGTGTGTCCACCAGTGGTTTTTGCTTCATGCTTGGTAGCTCATGAATATCCTGGTTGAGCAAGAAGTAGCCTACTATGGCCACTTCCACTTGTGAGGCTAAGTATAGGGCAACTTTCACAGCGACTGTTGAATGTGTGTGGCTCAAACACCTTATGGCTGATTTGGGTGTTGGCCCCTCTTCTGCCACCACCATCTTCACTGACAGTCAGAGAGCATTAGCAGTTGCGAGCAACCGTGTGTTCCATGCTCGCACTAAGCACATTGAGGTGCATTATCACTATGTCAGGGAGAGGTTCTCTGCTAGGGAGATCAGCTTGGCATATGTGCCCACGCAGGAGAACATTGTAGACCTTTTCACGAAGGCTCTGCCTAGGGAGAAGTTTGAAGCTTTCCGCAAAGCTTTGGGCTTACTTCCTTTTGTGGAGTGATTTCCACATAGCTTGGCACTTCCTTATACATGAGTGCCAGCTCCTTGTTCACCGCATCACTCTCAGGGGGGATTTGTTGATATATTTAGGTAGTGATGTGTCTAAACACACTAGGTCCACCGGGGCACTTTTTTCCCTCTTTAGGAGGTTTTTCTCCCCCGGCTTGTATATACACCTATTGCCCTAATGGGCTACTTATCTTTGTACATTCTCTATTAATACATTCACTATTGTGTGTTTGTGCTCCAAGCTTCTTCTTCTTCCTTGTGTTGTTCGCATGCTTCCACAGACATCTATCTCCAACAGTATAAGAGTGATCATAAGAACTATGTGTTGCTATGCAAAAGAGAGTTGATCAAACTTTGAGGCAATGGTATGTAGGCCGTCATAGATTTTGAAGAAACACTCGTTCTGTAGATTTGAACCCAAACTAGCTCCAACAAGTGGAGGCAGAGATTATTCCGTGTTTACTCAAGTGAAAGATGTTTTATGCTTTTTTCTGTATACTAATGTATATGCTCCCTTTTCATGTAGTGATTTATCTCGACTATTGTTCTTCCAGGAATGGGATTATCTTGTAATACTTATTTACAGAGCCATGGATGTGCCCCCTATAAATCGGACAACACTTTTTATCAATACATCTTTTATTTATTTCTATTGCTTTCATAGAAAGGAAAAATATTTCTTCCTTCAAACTTTCATTGCGACTCAAGCAAGGAAGGAAGATGGGAACTCCTCTATTTACCTTCAAATTTGCATAGAGAGGCCTCTCATGCACTTGGGGCCAATCCTACAATGCGAAAGAAAACATATAAATGTTAAAAGCTTTTGCTTGTAGGCGTTTTCATTTCTATCACCGAATGTGAATTAGAGGTGAGCATTTTCTTTGGCTGTGTCCACGTGGGATGTCGAGCAAGTAGAACATACAATGACATTAGAACAACATATCCCTGGAAACTCCACTCATGTTCCTAGAATCTCAAACCTATCCATGACAGGGTGGATGGTTGGGATTTTGGTTTCTTGAATCTCCATCAAAGGTTCAACTCTTTCTTGTAGTGGTGAAGGTTGAACTCTTTCTTCTAGTGGTCAATATTCCGAGGCTGGTTGTAATGCCCTCAGTCAATCTAAACAAGTGTTATGTGTTTTGCTTTGGGTAATTCTTTCTTGTTGTCATCTTTTGGGAACTCTAAGATTTTCTAACCTCTGCTTTGAGCAAATACAAAGGGGCCTTATCCGTACTATGCCTCCTTCAGTTGTAGAGTTGTTTTTTCAATTAATTCAAGCAAATAGAGATTAGGCATCTATCGGGCTTCCTCTTAAAAACAAAATAAAATGGACATTAGGCTTCTCTCAACCTTGTTCTTTAAAACAAAAGAAGAAATTGCTCTTTAATTAATGCAAGAACAGGGGATTTCGGTCCCACTGCAGTTTCTGTAAAGAGAAAAAAAACAGGATGAATTAATGACATCGACCATTGCTTTTCCAAAAACATATACCTAGTGGTTAAGATACATACCTCCTCCTTGAGTTGATCATTCAAAAATGGGAATTCGAAATTCATCTTAAAAATATGCCAAACCCAAGTACGATATCAATCCAAAACCTTCAACTTTTGAAAAACCCTCTACGACTAATATTGCCTCATGCTTTTCTAATGTGCCTTCTGCTTTATACTTAGTGGTCCAAATCCATTTAGTACCTATAACCTTCTTCTTTATAGAAAGTCCACCAGATCCCATATATCATTTTTTAGTATACTATAATACTTAGACAACATTCCCACTCTCAAACCTAGATCATCAAGGAATTCTTCAATGGTGGTAGGTTGCTTTATAGAGCCCATCATATGTGCCATTAGAGCCATGCGGACAATGTGTTTTGAGGCTCTTCTTTGCTCCTGTATTCTCTTTGATCTATGTTTCCATCCGAGGATGATTCTAGTACTTCTAAGTGTGGATTGCGATCATAGAAGAGTTTTTGTGCCCACTTCTATAGTGGCTTACATTGTGCTACTACAACTCATTGGAATTTTACTAAGGAAATTTCATTATTAGATGTTTCCATCCAACTTCCCTTCAATGAATATAGCTGGACATAATCCAATAGGCAGAGTGACAAATTCCAATAGGTTTAGCATTAACATTAACTCGAGCACGAAAACAAGTGTGTGACGATGACAATCATGTAATCACTTGAATAATCTAATGATATTCCAGTGTCATAGTAGGCTGAAATAGTGAGTCTTCTCAAGCTATTAGAACCTTAAGGCTCTGATAAAATTTAAGAGATTAATTATGCAATATATCACATGAGTAGTAGTAGTGAAGATAACAAATATAGTAGATTCTCAAACATCTTCTACTAACAACAAGTACAAAGATGATGGCATTCTCCTCCCATGTGCTCTCGAAGTAAAGCTTAAATGATGATCTAGAAAAATCTAGACATGGAGTTACAAGGAACATCTGTGTTTACTTGCTCGATACTTGGCATAGTGTAGAGGTCATGCATATATAGGGTAATGGGTGGCCTTTGAGAGATGGCTATACATGGGTGGTAGAACATGGGCAGCCACCACTTGCGTAGTTCCGATACAGAGCCTAGGTCTATTCAACTAGCCTAACAAATATAAATGACTTCTTAGTTTGTTAGAAAATATTCCATGGAATACTCTTTTGATTTTCATTGGCCCTCGGGAACCCCTAAGCCAGGGGCTTTGCTAGTCCCCTTAGACCCCCATATGGGGTTGCTCCATCTTGACATGGACCCCACAATTGGGCACGCTAGTAACTCGCTTTCCATACAATACATTACATTGTCCAATTGACTTCTCCTCATAATGGGGGCCTTACAAATAATACATATAATCCTGAGGGTTAGATATTGATCATATACTAACACTTTCTATAGTGCAATATTTCCCATAGATCTTTTGTTTTGAATCACTACATTTTTTCTTGGCATTGTTTAGTTCTTATCTTGCTTAATGCCATCTAAGAAGAAATTGTTGTAGGTTATTTCTCTCTCTAGGAGATTCTAGTTGGTTTGGGACTACGAGAAATCCAAAATCCCTATGGTTTCTTGGAAAATATGTTGTATGAAAAAAGAAGAAGTTGGCCTTGGTATTCTCTATCCTCTTAAAATGGCTAAGAACTTAGGAACCAAATGGATAAAAACAAATGGTGCAAAATTATGTTTGTGTGACTGCACACACCTCTTTCTTAAGTGCAAGCATGCTCAACAATTTCATAAAATCCTTGACAATAAGTGCAACATTGCTAGGATCTCCCAATTGGGATATAAAGAGACCTTGATTGGTGTTATTCAAAGAATGGATCTTGCCTTGTGGTAAGTTCGAGATCCACTATTCTTTGGTACATTTGGAACACCAAAAACTAGAAGATCTGTAAGAGTGATCATAAGAACTATGTGTTGCTATGCAAAAGAGAGTTGATCAAGCTCTTAGGGAGTAGTGTGTAGGCCATTAGAGATGTTGAAGAAAAACTCGTTCCTTAGATTTGGAGCGAAATTATCTTAAACAAGTGGAGGCTGAGATTATTATCTGTTTGCTCCATTGAAAGATGTTTTATGCTTTTTTGTGTATACTAATGTATATGCTCCCTTTTCATGTAATGATTTGTCTTTACTATTTTTCTTCCAGGAATGGGATTATCTTGTAATACTTAATTACAGAGCCATGGATGTGCCCCCTATAGATCGGATAACCTTGTTATCAATACATCTTTTATTTATTTCTATTGCTCTCATAGAAAGAAAAGAATGTTTCTTCCTTCAAACCTCCATTGCAACTCAAGCAACCTCCATTGCAACTCAATCAAGGAAGGAAGATGGGAACTCCTCTATTTAGCTTCAAACTTGCATAGAGAGGCCTCTCATGCACTTGGGGCCAATCCTACAATATGAAAGAATAAATATAAATGTTAAAAGGCTTTTGCTTGTAGGCGTTTTCATTTCTACCGCCGAATGTGAATTAGAGGTGAGCATTTTCTTTGTGGGATGTCGAGCAAATAGAACATAAAATGACATTAGAACAACATATCCCTGGAAACTCCACTCATGTTCCTAAAATCTCAAACCTATCAATGATAGGTTGGATGGTTGGGCTTTTCGTTTCTTGAATCTCATTCAAAGGTTCAAATCTTTGTTGTAGTGGCGTAAGGTTGAACTCTTTCTTCTAGTGGTCAATATTCCGAGGCTAGTTGTAATGCCTTCAGTCAATCTAAACAAGTGTTATGTGTTTTGCTTTGGGTAATTCTTTCTTGCTGTCATCTTTTGGGAACTCTAATATTTTCTAACCTCTGCTTTGAGCAAATACAAAGGGGCCTTATCCGTACTGTAGAGTTGTTTTTTCAATTAATTCAAGCAAACAGAGATTAGGCATCTGCCGGGCTTCCTCTTAAAAACGAAAGAAAATGGAGATTAGGCTTCTCTCAACCTTGTTCTTTAAAACAAAAGAAGAAATTTCTCTTTAATTAATGCAAGAACAGGGGATTTCGGTTCCACCGCACTTCCTGTAAAGAGAAAAAAAAAACAACCAGGTCTGTTATTCCATGAGTCATGCGATATTCCACGCCGTTGATGCTTGCATCCATTACAAAAAAGGATGAATTAACGATATCGAGCATTCCTTTTCCAAAAAAAAAAAACCATTGAAAATACAAAGACGCCATTGGAATTAAACAACTGAAAGCTTTACAGAGATGGAAGTTCAGGAGAAAATCGGGAGAAGATAATTGAGCTCCATAGAGTTTTCTCTTTACGTTGTTTAAGTAATTCAAGAAAATCCAAGTGTCGTGGCAGATACGTACATATGTTTAGGCGTACAACCTATATCAAACATTGCTTGTGAGAGACGTGAGCACTGCTGAAGGCCTCAGAGCTCAAAGACAGTGGACCATTGTACAGAGCATGTCTTAAAATTGCATTCGAGCAATATAAGGATTACGTATTTCCTAGTATTCGGTCTCTGTGAAGTACATATCAAACATTGGTCGTGAGAGACGTGGGAACTGCTGAAGCCCTCAGAGCTCAAGACAGTGGCCCACTGTACAGAGCATGTCTTGAAATTGCATTCGAGCAATATAAGGATTACGTATTTCCTAGTATTCGGTCTCTGTGAAATACATATCTAGCGGCGGGTTGCTTGCAGGAAAGTGAATGGCGACCTCAGCCTGCTGGATGTGAATCTCATTTTCGTATATACATCATTTGATTTGCATCCACATATTAAGCATTGTATGCTATCGCTGCGGTGTAGTATACGACAGCACTTAAAACTGCTCGCCACTGAATGTCTGGCCGAAGCGCCAGTCGGTAGGTGCAACGTCGTAGGAGGTGACACTGCGGCCGTCGCTGGTGGTCACTTGCAACGAAAGGCTCTGACCATCCAATACGGCATTGGTCTGCCAGTTCTGTCGCCAGTTTCTGGTCTCGGGTTGCCATTCGGTGCGGGATACCTATACCGGGACGGAACGGATATCTCTGGCTCCAGCCACGTTGGTTACAAGCACCAGATTGAAGTACGAGTGCCCGTTGATTGTGAAGTGATTTTCGCCCTGTTTCTGGCAAGGAACTCGTTTGTACTGCACAGGCACAATGCCCGCTTTGTAGATGCCAATCTTTTCATACGCCGGCTGTGCCATGTCAAAGTGCTGCAGAGGAGGGTTGCACCACCCACCTGCATTGTTGGGCAGAGCGTTGTTTGGAGGACAAAAGTTTGTGGCAGTAATCACAACAGAACTTCCAGAAATGCACCACTGCGGATCAGACGAGGAATCTCGAAGCACATCGAATCTCGAAGCACGCGCCACAGATTAGTCCGCCGTTGAAGAGAGCAGTACGTCCAATCAGAGTTTAAGAAAGCGAATCAAAGCGCATGGAGGCAACTGCTGCATTCACATCTCAAGTTATCAAACTTACCCATGGTTCCGGAAGCGTCGCTCCCACCATAGAATGTAGCGTGGGCGCTGCTCCAGCCGCCCTCTTGCGAGCTAGTACTAAGGCTGTAGGCCGGCATCATCCCAAGAATAAGGATGGAGAGACATGAGAGGAATCCAACAGGAATGTACACAGGCTCCATAATAACAACGAGGTGAGATACTAGTCTATCCCTGAAGAACAGAGATCTAGGGATGGAGGACAGTGTGACTCCTGCCCGATCCTGAATCCATTCGGTATTTAAAGGGGTTATCCTCGAGTGGAGGCATAGTTGCAGTTCCATGATGCCGTTGATTACTCTCTTGTTCGGCCAGTTTGCTTATTGGCTTCTGGCCACTATCGTTCACGCATACAATGATCCCAAGCACATGGGGTGCAATAAACAACCCCGAAAACTCCATTCAACTTGTCATAGTTCAACCATCAATCAATCAATCCGACCATGAGCTAGCGAGAATTACGGACATGCTGGAGGCACATCATTGTCGTTGACAACTATAACTACCAGTGTGGAAGCAAGGCATCCACCACGGCCCACCATTCTGATGGAGGTCTATATGAAATGTTTTGGGTCCACGGCCGACATTGCACTACGTAGTGGACCAAACATTGCGGGGCTGTCTCATTGAGCTTAACCCCGAAAGCCGCAAGCCACCTTTTACACTTGAAAAACCCGAAATCCATCAGTTCACCACTCGGAGGGCCGCATCAAAGTTGCGTGGATTAGATCGCGTGCCAAGAAATGAACATTTTGATTTAATACAACCCCGTTTCAAGTATTCTAAGCCATATACGTCTTTGTGCGTCCTCAATGAAGCCAAGATCTAGATCTTTGACACTTCAGTACATATAGAATAAGAAAATTGTTACACCTGATACTCATGCTCAAGAGAAGCCGCCTTATGGTGTCGAGGGCCTAAATTTTGCGCCAAACCCCAAGCGACACAAAAGGAACCATCTAGCAAGGGCAAACAAAGTGTTTATTCGTATATGTCTTTCTACTACTTCAAGGGTTTCGTTTAATAGGCACAGCAACTTGTAAGCCACGGCGCTAAGCCGGATGAACGGGATCGTTGAGAATTTCTTATTCAGTTAGTCATACAGTCATGCTATTCATGCACAGAAGCAAACACATATCGATTATATTTCATTTGAGTACCCACTTCTACGCAAAAGGACCTACTTTTGAATTCCTTAACATTCAATGTCATGAAACGTCATGAAATTTAGTGTCATAGCAAAATTCTCACTCACTCATTATTCACCATTGTCGGAGGTTATCAACCTGATCAAATACGCATGGGTGCATAATACGTACATTAGTACATCCAGATATGTTAAAATGCGTATGTTTATAAATACATACACACGTGATCATGGACAGACGCATGGGCATACATGTTCGAATACAGCAACAATACAATTTACACGGTCATATATAGCACACAAGGAGATGTACGTGCGTTAATATATGCATACATGAATAAAAGCATACACTCAAACATGCCTACATACAGTACGGACACACACAGACATACATGTTGAAATTCAAGCTTGAACCTTAGTCATAAATAAACCATTGGATGGATACGATTTGGAGCTACATGGCACAAATCTTAAAGCACAAGAATTTAACATCAATTCTGAATTTAAAATCCCCTTCACTAAAGGCATGTTTTGAAGCACACTTATGTGTGATTAAAAGCCTATAATTTAAGAAAAGTGATTCCTAACTTGTAAGAAGCGTTTCAACTCTATATCTACAGACAAAGAGCTTCGAATGAATGATCCCACTTGTGGGAGCTCTATAAGCATTTGAATAAGCCAGTAGATTCTTTGCCTAGCAAGCCATGTGCATGCTTGAGATTTCACTCATCTCTAAGAAGCTATATCTAGATCACACATTTTTGTGTGTGACGTATTTAGCTATGTTGAGTTCTTCCCAAAGTTTCCTTATAACTTCTCATTCATTTCTTGTAATCTTTGGCTTTTAAGAACCTAATCAAATCTTCTAAAGCTTTCTCAAAGTTCATCTTGAATCCCAAAATATTATGAGAGGACTAGCTCCAAAACTAAGTAGCTGATTAGAGGAGGCTATACCTTGTCTATCTTGGAGGCATTGGGTCTCAAAATAGAAGTAACCAAATACAAGATGGTTAAGTCAAACAATGAACTAGACAACATGAGGAAAACCCCTAGTAGCAACATAAATTATAACATTTTGAAAATCAGAAAGGTTTGTGATGCATTGGGTTCCATAGTTTGTCACATAGATGATGAAGACCTAGTTGCATACACCTTGAATGGGCTTAGGGATGATGAGAAGTGGAAGGATTTCTATGTAGGGAAAGGTGGAAGAAGAGGAAGGAATCGAGGCAAATGAACATGGTAGCAAGGGAGAGGATTAAATGGTGATTCTAATCATGAACAAAGAAGCAAATATTCTTAATCAAGAGGAAGTGGCAAGTTTAGGGGTAGAGAAGGAAGATACAACAATAATATAGACAACCCAATTCTGAAGGATTCTTCATTTGTGGCAAGTATGGCCACTACACAAGAGAATGCTATCAAAAGGAGAAGATAAATTGAACCTATGAAGGCCAAGGTAATTATACATCAACTTAATTATGCATCAAAGTTGCGGTGGACTAGATCTCGTGCCAAGAAATGAACATGATGATGTTATTGAGGTTCATTACAACCCCGTTTCAAGTATTTAAAGGCATATTCATCTTGGAACTTCTCAATCAAGCCCAGATCTAGATATTGGACACTCAGTACATGTAGAAATAAGAAGATTCATACATCTGATGCTCAGTCTCAAGAGAAGCCGCTTTATGGTCTCCAGGGTTTAACATTTGCGCCCAAACCCAAGGTACACAAAATGAGCCATCTAACGCGGGCAAAAAACAAAAAATTCAAAATCGTTCATAGAATCCTTCATCCACAGAGACATACATATATGTAAAATTACATACGTTTAAACATATACATGGATACATACACACATACATACATACATATATGTTCGAATACACGTAAGAACACACTTCAAACGGATATACCTATGTACTTGAATGGATCCTTGTTCTACACAAAAAGAGATGTACATGCGTTAACCTATGCAGGCATGAATGAAAACGTAAACCTATACATGCATCCATACACTAAGGCATGGACACACTTACGTACATAAACACATACATAAACACACACATACGTAAATGCATACATAGAAATATACATACATACAAACATAAATATAGATATACGTGCATGCATACAGATACATCTTTAGATAAATATAAATACCAGAAGATTAGTGATTCTCATCGCCACAAGCGCCACCCGAACATTGAATCAGAGCAGAGAGTGCATGAAAGCTCATGGAAGCAAGTGCTATATTCACATCTCAAGTTGTCAAACTTACCCATCGTTTCCGGAAGCATTGCTTCCACCAAAGAATGTAGCATGTGCGCTCCTCGAGCCACCCTCTTACGAGCCATTACTAAGGCCGTATGCGAACATTAACCAAACAAAAAATATTGAAAGACATAAGAAGAATCCTTAAGATTCGTCAATCTCGTCAAACACACTTCTTGCAATGATGATGATCAGGTCATCAACATAATTATAAATATACAAACATCGATTTCTTATAATCTTCACATACAAAGAAGCATCTGCAACATTTGGTTTGTACCCTTAAGCTTCCAAATAGCGTAGAAATCAATGATTCCAAGGTCCACGTGCCTATTTCAAACTATATAATGCTTTTGTAAATTTTCAAACAAAATTTAGGTATTTTCAATCTTAATATTTTTTGGATTGCTCCATATAAACCTCTCCTTATAATGGACCATTCAAAATGCATTTTTAATATCAAGTTTTAATATATTACAAAATTTACTTGGTGCAACACTTACAATAGTTTGTATGGTTGATATTCTTGGAACTAGACTAATTGTCTCCTCATATTCATTTCAATATGTTTTCACAAAGCATTTTGCGACTAGTTTTGCCTTGTACCTGGAAATAAAACCAACAATACACAAAATGTCTACTTTTTTTCCAATTAACCCCATCATATTATCTCATGGCACAAGCTACCATGTCTTGTTCTCATACAATGGATCTATCTCTTCTTGCATCGCATTGGACCAATTTGCATCTTGGAAACATGTAGGTTACTATTCTTCAATAAGTTTTGAAATAAATGTTGAATGGGAGACACAATAAGACTAAATATACCTTTTTGTGGGCTTTCTTTCTCTTGAACTTCTCCTAAATTCATATTCATGTTTTATGAATTAGATTTAGAACTTTGACCAATTTCTACTTTATCACTTAATTGAACAAGCTTCACATTACCTTTTCTTTTCTCTTTTAATGGAGGTGATAATCTTTCTTTAGCATGGCAATCCTCAATTTCTTCTTGCATTTATTGTTCAGCCTAGAAAATATGATTTGTATACCAAGATAGGAACTCATGAAAGCATACATGTCAACTAATAATCATTTCCCTCTAATTGGATCATAGCACTAATCTCCTTTCTCATTATTTTGGATTACCCATTAAATGCTTTTCTATGCTTTCATCTTTAGTTTAGTTCTCAATGCATAACGAACCATAGCAAAATAAACCTTGCCAAACACACACAAGTGATCAATAACATGTTTCTTATCGTATCAAGCCTCTAAAGAAGTTAAAATTATGTGTTGTAGAAGGCTACATATGATTCATCAAATATACTATTATATTTACCGCTTGAGACCAAAACCTTGAGGGCATATGCTTTTCATTTAACATTGCTCTAGCTATTTTTGCAATAATCCTATATCTCTTTCAATCTCTCAATTCTATTCACGACTATATATACAAGTGAGTTCTCTATTTACACCTTCATTCCAAAGGAAATCTACATTCTTGAAAAATATTAAGCACCACCATGAGATCTTAACCTTTTAATTACCTTTCATCTCTTTTTTTTTCCACCATTGCTCTGAATTTGACAGAATATTCAAACACATCATTTTTATTCTCAAGAAAATATACAAAACCCATTCGGCTAAAGTCATCCACAAAAAATAATTTAATACTTATTATTTGCAAGTGATGGCTAGTTCTTAGGATCCCAAACATGAGTGTGCATCAAATCTAATAAATATGTGCTTTGTTATAATGTACAAGAAAAGGGATGTCTCGCTTTCTTACCAAATTAAAAAGCATTAGAAAATGTACCATGTTTTGCTTTAAAATAACATGTAAACAAAGAACAATCTTTAATTAATCCATGTCTTTCAACTTAATATGGTCATGAGTCCTATTTGCTTATGCCATGATTCAATTTGAGAAATCTTATTATTTCCAATTGGATAATAAGAAATAAAAATAGGAATTATATCCAACATTAAAACTCTTTCTTGTCATTGGCCTTTCGACAAGACTTAATAACTCTGATTTGGATTTCAAACAAAACACCTAGATTTGTAGAGCCATAGTTGATAAACATGCTCCACCATTTTAGCTTCTAAAAAAAAAACGTTTTTTTTCTATAGAAGGTACATGAAGGTCTTCTAAAATGTAATTTTCTTTTTTATCTCAAAAGACACATATCCAACTTGCACTATCTTGTGCATTGAACTATCACCTATTTCAACCACATGTTTTTTGGTTCAAAATTAAATATGTGGATGGAAAAATTGAGAGAAATGTAAAGCAAGCATAAGATAATAAAAGTCCCTCTTTAGAAATTTTTGAGTCACATTTTAAATACATCATTTAGGGCTCTACATTAAGCTCATTGTGAAAAAATGCTTGATCTTATTTTGGTTCTAAAATTTATAAGCTTGTATGGTTTAAAAGTGATACTTGAAGGGAGATTTGGACCTAGGCCATCTCAAACACTTTTGTGTAGAGTGAAAAGTGGACAATCTTTGTCTCTCACAAGCTTAAGCTAATTTCTCACTATTTTTGAGTTAAATGGCTTTGAATCTGTAAGTTTGATGTTTACATGTTTTCATGCACACTTACGACATGCTCCTTGCATATATCATTTCATTACTTTTCTTCAATTCTTTGACAGGCACTAATAAAGAGAGCCATGGACTTGTTTGATAATTGGTTTTGATCAACTTTTCTATTTCACTATTTTCATTGGTGAGCATAACAATGTTCACCAATGAAATTGAAGAAAATACTTAAGAAAGAAATGAAATTCTCTGTACAAATCAAAGGCAACTCTATAATAAAATTTTTTCAATATCAATAGCTCTAAAATGGTCCCATTCATAAGCTCTTTATATAGAGTTTTGTAAATGAATCGGTGCCAATGAAGTGCTTCACAAAAGTAATGAAGGATAATTAAAGCACTAAAAGAATGACCTATGACTAAAAAGTTAATAAACAACTTTTGAATCGTCTTTTTCAAAAACATAATGGATGACAGTGAAAGCACTCAAAGAATGAGCGAAAAGAATGCGCAATAGGGTTCATCATTAGTCCGAGGATAGAGTTGGCTTTTGTTGTTGTTATGAAAAACGTGATTTTTTTCTCATCATTCAAAGCATCATGCATTACATCGTATAGACAATGGATCGCACCAAAACATTTCTAAGCGTTTTGCACACATAATTTTAAGCATCGTATTGATGTCAACGAGGTTATAGTATCTATTGATCGCTGTTAGAGAGTAATAACAACCGTTCAAGTACTTCAGTAGATATAAATCTTAAAGGAATAGCAATCTGACTCCATATATTTTCCCTTATGAATGCACAAGCCCAGCATAGAATGTAGCATGTGCGATCCTCGAGTCGCCCTCTTACGAACCAGTAATAAGGCCATATGCCTACAGTAACCCCACAATTAGGATGGAAATACAGGACAAGTCTGCTAGAAGAATTCAAACAGGCGCCATAATATCAGCGAGGTGAGGAATCAGTATATCCTTGGAGAAGAAAATGTAGGAGTGAAGGACAGTTTCGACTCCTGCCCGATGAACACTTCTGCTTCTGTTAGGCAATGCTTTGTATTTTATTTGGAGGTTCATGCGAGGATAGAGTTAACTTTTGTTGTTGCTATCAGATATGTGATCTTGTCTGATCATTCAAAGTGTCAAGGATTATATCGTTTGGACGATGGACCGCATAGACACTTGGCATGAGCGTTGGGACACACATTTTTAAGCATCGCAATGATCTCCACGAACTTCCAGTATCTATTAATCTCTGTTAGGAAGTAGTAAAGTGACAAAACTTTCAAGTACTAAAGTGAACATAAAGCTTAAAGAAATCCCAATACCATGAATCACCAAGCCCATTATTCAGAATATGTTGAAGTGAGTTACTTGCCTGATTTTTACGACTCGCTTCTCTCACACATGGAGCTTAGAGAGTAAATCAACGAGCTTTAGAATGGAGGAGGGTCGCAAGAATCAATCAATACGCATGGATTCATTATGACCGTAAAATTTTGCTTCAAAAGAGGCTTTGATGGCACGTGAGCGAACGGGGCATGGGTAGAACTGTGGACCCACTAGTTTAAGGGGTCTTCATAAAAGTGGTGAGGAGGTGTCTAGTGGTTTGGTTGTCTTTCGAGCCACTCTTTGGAGAAGCCCACTCCTTTGTACTCTAGTATGTCATCTATGTTGGGCATGTATAGAATGCGAGAGACACACGAGAAACACAGATAAGGAGCAAAAGCTCCATCTGTGACAGTAGACTCTGAAGTAGAGGAACTTGCGGGTCTTCGATCTAGATTTGCCACTATGTTCCAAAGTTAGTTAGCAACAAGAACATGCTTCATCATGTAAGAGCACATTGGATAGTTGGTCCCATCAAGCTTTTGTTCAGTTTGAAGCATGCCAAACAAGTCATTGTTGCCCGTCATTTTAGAAAAGAAGAAGAATGTGACAAAATCTTTACTTTGACGAAAGTTGAAATGAATGCTGAAATTTAATCTCACAAATCATCACTCTGATCGCGATTTTGACTTCATGAATGGCATTGAAATGGGGGTGAAACCCTAATGCAAATGGTGAAAATGTTTCTAGACTGTTGAAATTCACATTTCTATGCTCCGAAGTCGATTTCCACTATAAGAAGTGGCTGGCACCGTGATGCAAAAAACCTAAACTTGAGAAGGAGCTGAACCTGCTCTCATACCACTGTTGGGTGTGTGTAGAAGTGGGAAAGACACATGAGAAGCACACACAAGGAGCACAAACGCAGGAAGACACACGAAGAAGATGATGGCTGGAATAGCTAATTCTATTGATGATGTATTGAACTCAAGTAAGAGCTGAATAATATCCCTAAGTACAAAGTACCACCACTATGAGAGTATCAAGTATGTGGTAACATGGGGCTAAAACCTCTAGCCAATAGAAGAGCAAAAAGTTCCCATGTATATGGAAAAGTTTCACATCAAAGCTACTCAAGGACCACATAGGTGTAACAATCTAGAGCATTAATTTGTTTCCCATTCATTTAAAATAGTAAATTGAAATTGACTTTCTCAATGTAATGAAATTTCTGAACACTAACCATTTCATTTTCTTTTGAATAATGAGTACAATGAGACGTATTTACGTGAAGTCTCAATGAATCTTAGGTACCTTTGTGAAGAACTTGATGACATTAACAATAAGTAAGTTAGTACTTGGGTAATACTTTTCCTCAACAAATCGTGAAAGAAGAGTTCATAGTTTTATGGTCGAGAAATCCTAACAATTTACAATTGATGGAGCTCTTTTTAGATCCTCCACTCAAGGAATTCTCAGATCTTGGAATGAATCATCAGTGTTCCATTCAGCATTTCTATGGCCCGTTTCCTTTACAGACCACAAAGGAACACAATGAAGAAAGAAATTATTTATGTTTTTTAATGTAAGAATTATCGGAAACCAATTAACGCTCAAAACATTTAAATAAGATGATTGAACAAGAGGGTCTAGATTGGGCTACAGAAGAAATTGGCATATAATCCACATAGAATAGGAAATTGAGAGCCATGTAGAGCAATATGATGAGTGTAATTATATTTAAATAGTTCAAGAATGAGGATCATGAATCCAGTTAAATAGAGCCGCATGACATGAATTGGAGTCACAGAAGGGAAAATCAAGGTAGCACTTGTAGGTAGAAACTTTCCATGAATCGTAGCGTCACAAGATGATACACTAGCGCCTTCCTTTGTTGAGATATACAAACTAACCTATTTATTTCAGAATTCAGATATATTCCTTGCTTGTTAGCATTGTTTTGCAAACCTCCATTGTCCACCTCTTAGAAGTTCTTGTGTTATAGAGTTGAATCAATCAATACAATAGATTTGGAAATAGCTTCCTGACGAGTCCCCAACCTCCCAACCGATCCCAAGCTATTACAATCTCATTCACACGTACTCTCAATCACATTTTTCACTCTCACTCTCACTCTCAATCTCAATCTCAATTATAAGGTAATTCTCTGATTTTTTACTTTTCCTCTCATGATACAATGAACCATTTTCGTATTATTTCTCAGGTTCTTTCTTACCTATAGTCTTTATCTTTTAGTTTCTCGTTAATACTAGTATGCTTCATGTCTAATGAGTTTGCTTCATCATCATTTTTGTCTCGTAGGTTTATTTATTTCAAAGATCCTTCATTTCAAGAAAAAAAAATTTAAGGAGAAATATTGAACATCTATTTGCAATGGGAAGCATAAATGGATTCACAATTATACTCATAGATAACTCTATTCACTTAATTCAATGTTTCTCAAAGTTCCTTTGGGATGAACATGAGATCTTTTGGTCACTCAAACATGACTATAAGACCTTACCAATACAGATTATGGTACACAAATTACTTGATTTTAAATATAAAACCAATGCCTCCTAGTGGGACTACTCATTATCTTCACTCGCCATACATAGAGACCAACTATTAACAAAAGATGAGTTTAAAACGCTCATAAGATTGGAGCACCTTGATTTTCAGTGAAGGTGATTTTTTAGTCCATTTGACTCTAAAGAATTCATCTACCTTTCACACTCTCTATCAACCATAGCTTTGAACTTCTTGAAATAATAAAAATCATGTGATGTATGTTTTATATAGTAGAAACAAGTCATCCTTTCCAATCATGAGTGAAAGCTAAAGTTACAAAGTAGTTGTTACCTCCAATAAAATTATCTTTTGTTGGTCCCCAAACATCTATATGAATGAGATCAAGTGGAAGATAGGTCAAATAAATGTTTTTCATGAATTGAAACCCTGCATGCTTTCCCAATTGACAAGCCTCACAAAAACTCTTAGAATTTTGATTATAGACATTAGGTAACCCTAAAACCTACATCTTCCTCTCCAGGTCCTTAAATCTCTGAGTATTGATATGTCCATATGTTTTGTGAATTATATACAATTTGCCTACCTTCCTATTTCCAAATGTGAAGTAGGAGGTGTGGTTGAAGTTGGGCTTCAAATCCGTAGTGAATAACATTACCTCCTTTATTCCTTTTGCTATGAATCTCTACCTCTCTTTATGTTTTTCTACAAAGCATCCTTTCTAGTTCAACTTCTCTTAGAATATTCTCTAGTTGAACATCTTTGAACCACTTGCCTCTATGGGAATCTTCCAAAAGAACATTACCTATATGTATAATAGTGTGACTACCATCACTTGTTTCCACATGTGCTTTGGTTGATAGAACTTGCATATTTGAGAAGAAATCCTTGTTGCACCTCATGTGGTTGCTACATCCACAATCAATATATCATGCTATTGAACCTTTTTTCTTGTAATCACTTATCTGAATCAAAGCTAGCATGCTCCTATTTCCATTTTAAGTTGATGCATAATTACCTTGGCCCTCATAGGTTGAATTGGTCTTCTCCTTTTCATAGCATCTTCTTGTGTAATGGCCATACTTGTCACAAATAAAGAATCCTTCTAGATTGGGTTGTCTCTATTATTTTTGTATTTCCCTTTTCTACCTCTAAACTTGCCTCATCCTCTTGATGAAGAATATTTGCTTCTTTGCTCTTGATTAGAATCGTCATTTAATCCTCTAAACTGCAACCATGTTCATTTGCCTCGATTCCTTCCAGTTCTTCGACCTTTACTTCCAAAGAAATAATTCCACTTCTCATCATCCCTAATCCCATTCAATGTGACAAACTATGGAACCCAATGCATCAAAAACCTCTTTTATTTTCAAAATGTTATTATTTATGTTGCTACTAGGGGTTTTCCTCAAGTTGTCAAGTTCATTGTTTGACTTAGTCATCCTGTATTTGGTTAAAGTGGTTTCTAGGGTTTCCCATACCTTCATTGAAGTAATGAAATTTTGTATATGCCCTATCATGGCATTACTAGTGTGCTGATAAACAATGAAGATGAATTCTTATCTCTGTCATTCCATTCGCTCAAGTTCCTTGGTTGATCACGAGTTGGATTCTCTCCCAATCTAGGTCTAGCATTTTTTCTACAAACGAGACTCCATAATCCTTTTCCCATGATATTTCTAGAGATCCTGTACTTTGTGGCTGATTATTAATCTTATCCAAATTCTCCATTTGAGTGTCGTATTCTGACATGGTGATTTCTAATGGACTCTGTTAGGTCCCTTTGATGAAGAGGAAATGAGAAGTAACAATAGTTTTACCTCTAAACTTCAAAATGTATCCAACATATGAGATTGATGTCTTTCTCCTTCACTAGTAGACACTTGTTTGGTTTTCATGTGTTTTTGAACTTGATCTAGCAATTCTCCTTCATTCAAGATCCTTTAATGCCCTTTATCTTTTCGCCATGATGGATTCATCGTCACACACTTGTTTTCGTGCTCGAGTTAATGTCCATGATACACCTATTGGAATTTGTCACTCCACCTATTGGATTTTTTCTAGCTATATTCATTGAAGGGAATTTGGATGGAGCCTACTATATGCTCTGGAAGTTCGAAATGTAAGTAGTTTTGGACTCCTACAACTTACTTGACACTATTATGGGACCATGTGTTATGGTTAGCGCCCATGTGAAAGGCCAGATGGCCACTAGAGGCTTTTGTATATGTTCTTGAATAAAACATATAGTTGCTTGGTCAACCTTAAAATGTATGTTTGACGCTTGTGAGGCCACCATTGCTTCAAGGCTAAAGAGGGATGTTTGTAAGTCTCCCATTAGTGGTATAAAAGATCTTGACATACAAGAAATCACTTGAATAATCTAATTATATTCTAGTCTCGTAGTAGGCTCAAATAGTGAGTCTTCTCAAGCTATTAGAACCTTATGTCTCTGATACCATTTATGACATTAGTTATGCAATATGTTCTTAAACGTTTTCTACTAACAACAAGTACAAAGATGATGGCATTCTCCTCCCATGTGCTCTCAAGGTAGAGCTTAAATGATAATCTAGGAAAATCTAGACATTGAGTTACAAGGAACATCTATGTTTACTTGATTTGATATTTGGGGTAGTGTAGAGGTCATGCATATGTAGGGTAATGTGTGGCCTTGATGGCTATACATGGGTCGTAGAACATGGGTAGCCACCAGTTGGGTATTCCCCATATAGAGCCTCGTAGGATTCAACTGGCCTAACAAATATAAATGACTTCTTAGTTTGCTAGAAAATATTCCATGGAATACTCTTTTGATTTTCAATGGCGCCCGGGAACCCCTTAGCCACGGGGTTTGCTAGTCCCCTTAGACCCCCAAATGGGGTTGCTCCATCTTGACGTGGACCCCACAATTGGGCACCCTAGTAACTCGTTTTCCCTACAATACATTACATTGTCCAATTCGACCTTCATCTAATATGCAAGTTCCGATTCCCATCCATTGGGTAATGCATGTTTGACTTCTCCTCATAATGGGGGCCTTACAAAAAGTGCATTAATACATATAATCGTGAGGGTTAGATATTGATCATATACTTACAGTCTTTGTAGTGCAATATTTCACATAGAGATTTTGTTTTGAATCATTACATTTTTTCTTGCCATCGTTTAGTTCTTATCTTGCTTAATGCCATCTAAAAAGAAATTGTTGTAGGTTATTTCTCTCTCTAGGAGATTCTACTCGGGTTGAGATTACGAGAAAACCAAAATCCCTAAAGTTTCTTCGAAAATATGCTGTATGAAAAAAGAAGAGGGTGGTCTTGGTATTCTCTATCCTCTTAAAATGGCTAAGAACTCAGCAACCAAATGGATTCTTGGCAAATATTTTGTATGAAATTGTAACAAACTTCGTAGAATTTCTATCAAAGCATGAATCCCATGAAGAAAGAGAGAAAAATAAAAAGATAATGATTTTGTAGTTTTCATCTAAGAATAGTAGTTTTCACTAATGAAAAAGAAAAGGAAAGGATAGTGTTTTTGCAATACATCTTCACACTTGGGGTTGCGACTACGAGAAATCCAAAATCCCTAAAGTTTCTTGGAAAATATGTTGTATGAAAAAAGAAGAGGGTGGTCATGGTATTCTCTATCCTCTTAAAATGGGTAAGAAATTACCAAGAAAATGGATTCTTAGATCCACCAACTCGTCTAATTTTTGGGTTTGTTTGATAAAAAGAAATGGTGCAAAATTATCTTTGTATGACTACAGACACCTCTTTCTTGTGAACCTTTTCTTGTTTTGATATTTTTTTTTGATCCATTAGAAGACCCTTTTCGTTTTGTGTTGGTTGAGAATGCAACATTGCTTGTAACTTGCTCATTCTTCAACCACATCTCCTCTTCTAAGAGCATGGCACAAAAATCTTCAAATGTAAGGGGAGTTAGTCTTACTTGACTATTAATGGCTCTTACTAATCCATCATACTTTGTTGAAGAATATGCACACACCTTCAAGCCAGCTATTCACGTGTTATAAAACACCAATTACAACCAATTGATCTTATAGCTATTTTATTCGTTTAATAAAATCTTTAGCCTTTTTCATAATGAGAATGCTTTTCATTTGCCTATTGGTTTTCTAGATTGTATATTATAGTTTGGTTCTTGGTCATAGTGAAAAGCCAATATGCCTGAAGCCTCATGTGCTTTAATAGTATGTTGAACTAAACTAAGGATCGAATCACTTACACTCGTGACAATTGCACGTTATGCATCAACATTCCACCTCTTCCAAGCTTACAAAAGATCTTGATCTTATTGAATAATCAATATTGAAGCTTTCTGTGAAGTATTTCAATGATGATGCACCACAATGTGTTCTCCTTCTAGAGATCTTCAGCACGATATCCTTGGAGTAGTAAAGTGAGCTCTAGGTGCTGCACATGCTACTCTCAACAAAGGCTGCAAAATACGCAGAAAACACATTACACAAGGAACGTGAACAGAGACTACTTAGTTCTTACAAATGTAGTCAAACATACAATTTATGGTTTACCAGGCAACTATATGTTTTATTAAAGAACATATACACATGATCCCATAACAGTGTCAAGTAAGTTGTAGAAGTCCAGAACTACACAAATTTTGAACTTCTTGAGCATAAAGTAGGTTCCATCCAACTTGCCTTCAATGAATATAGCTGGACAAAATCCAATAGGTGTAGCATTAACTTTATCTCGAGTACAAAAAAAAGTCTGTGACGATGAATCCTTCATGTAATCACTCGAATAATCTAATGATATTCTAGTTTCATAGTACGCTGAAATGGTGACTCCTCTCAACCTATTAGAACCTTGAGGCTCTGATACCATTTAAGACATTAATTATGCAATATATCACATGAGTAGTAGTAGTGAAGATAACAAATATAGTAGATTCTCAAACATTTTCTACTAACACTAAGCAAAGATGATGGTATTCTCCTCCCATGCAGCATAGACTCTCTCATTGTTCAACAACGAAGTGATGCGTAATTTAGAGCTTCCTAACTCCTCGTTGGTGTAATCCACATTTACAAGGATAAATGTGAAGTACTTTTACAATAGGTTGATCATATGAAGCCTTTCATAGGTTATGCCAATAAGTTAAACATAATCTAGTTAACCAAGTATGTGGGCTTTGGTTGAGTTGTAGTGACATTCTTAACATCTATGTTAGGCATGTTATCATCCATAGATAGCTTGTGATTTACCTTCATAAGTTGCCTAGTTAGTTTGCAATCCATCATTCTAAATGCCATAAGAATATCTTTGGTATACTTTTGTTGTGAGATGAAAATGCCATCCTCATTTTTCCATACTTCAATTCTAAGACAAAAATGGAGTAGAACTAAGCCTCTAACATTTCATAGTTAGTTTCCAAGTTGATCCGAGTTTGATTGATGAGTTCTTGATGAACTCCTATAATGATGAACTCATATACGTATACAATGACAACAACTAGCTTGCAATATCGTTTCATTACATTCATGTAAGCATCAGAAGTACTTCTTTTAGAACCCATATTTTTTAAAACATTACCTATCCATTGGTACCAAGCCTGTGGTGCTTGTTTAAGGCCATACAAAGCTTTCTTCAAACTCAAAACTTTATTTTATCAATTGGGCACATCAAAACCAAGTGGTTAAGATACATATACCTCCTCCTTGAGGTGATCATTCAAAAATGAGAATTTGAAATTCATCTAAAAAAAATCCAGACCCAAGTACAATATCAATCCAAAACCTTCAACTTTTGAAAAAGCCTGTGTAACTAATCTTGCCTCATGCTTTTCTAATGTGCCTTCTGCTATATACTTAGCTGTCCAAATCCATTTAGTACTTATTACCTTCTTCTTTAGAGAAAGTCCACTAGATCCCATGTATCATTTTTTAGTATACTATAATACTTAGATCGCATTCCCACTCTCCAACCTAGATCATCAACAATTTTTCAATGGTGGTAGGTTGCTTTATAGAGCCCATCATATGTGCCATTAGGGCCATGCCGACAATGTGTTTTGAGGCTCTTCATTGCTCTTGTATTCCCTTTGATCTATGTTATCCATCCGAGGATTATTCTAGTATGTCTAAGTGTGGATTGCGATCATAGAAGAGTTTTTGTGCCCACTTCTATAGTGGCTTACATTATGCTACTACAACTCATTAGCATTTTTCTAAGGAAATTTCACTATTAGATGTTTCCTTCTTCTCAGCTTTATCCTCTCTCTTGATAGGCACAACGTGAGATATTTCTCTGTTTGATGAGATATAGATTCACCTTATCTTCTACTACGTATGGGCATTCATCAAAAACCACATCTCCACTGACAAAAGTCTTCCTTGCTTGAGGATCTGAGAAGCTATATGCTTTATACTCTTCAACTCTATCATAGGAAGACTCACTTTTTGGTTTTTGAATCCAACTTTGTTCTTGTTGAATACAGAATATGTGCATAACAGAAACAACCAAAAATTTCAAAATTCAAACTTAAAGTCTTTTTAGGAGAATATTCTTTTTGAGGAGTCATCCCCTTTAGGGATTTCCTGTAGTTTCGATTGAGAATATAGAATTTTGTAATGACAACTTCTGCGAAGAATGAATCTGGCATGCCTTGAGCTTTTAACATTCAATGAGACTTTTCAACTATTGTCCTATTCCTATGCTCAACAATGCCATTTTGATGAGATGATGTATGAGGTGTGTGAGGTTCCCTTTTGAAACTATGCTTCTTATAGTAGTTATTGAATTTTGTTGATAAGAATTCACCTCCTCTATCATTTCTCAATTTCTTCAATTTCCTGCCAGATTCATTTTCCACATACTTACGACAT
Organism: Ceratopteris richardii; assembly: GCA_020310875.1. Lineage (NCBI taxonomy): Eukaryota > Viridiplantae > Streptophyta > Polypodiopsida > Polypodiales > Pteridaceae > Ceratopteris > Ceratopteris richardii. The sequence goes on from CM035422.1 coordinate 94,035,212, forward strand.
GTTTTAATTTTTTCAAAAGCATCACCCTTCTCTCAAATGAAATAAACGCACATATTTCTACTATAATCATTCAGTAATAGCAAAAAGTAGAAAGATCCTCCTTAACATTTTATTTGAGAGATCGGCATGTACAAACTCTAGAGGAGCTTGAACTCGATTGCTAATGTCTCATGAAAGTTTGTTCCGTTGTTGCTTGCCCATCATGCAAGCTTCACAAGGTTCCTACAACTCTGAAAATGCTTTGCATGTGCTTCCAAACAAAAAGTCCAGATTCCCAAATTGTTGGTGCCATAACATGCTTACATCTTTATATTTGTACTAGTTAAGGCACTTAAATCATGCATGTTATCATGTTTTATGCCTTTTCCTACTACATTACTTGATAAATGCATGATTTTTTCACCACTCTTATTGAGGTGAACTTTGAATCCACTATTTTGTATTGCAGAAATTGATACACAATTTCTTTTAAGTGTAGGTACATAGATATAGTCAAATAACTTCTTCTCAACACGTCAAGAATCGATAAAAGAGATGGTTCAAGCTCCTTTAGGTTGACACTCGGAATCATTTCCCATCAATGGGTTGATGGATTCCCATAAATGCACTATGAAACTATACAAATCCTTTTTGTTCATCATATGGGAAGAAGTTCCACTATATAAAATCCATGGTTCATCAACATGAGCTTGAGTTGATAAGCATACATCTTCAATAGCTATCCATATTTCTAGGTCACAGTTGTTTGTAGACTCTTTGTTCTTCCAAGATGCTTTTATAGTCCCATTTCATTTATGAACTTGCTTCTCTCTGCAATCCGTGATGGCACGACCTCTCTTTTCAAAATAGGAGCAACTTCTTGTGAACCTTTTCTTGTTTTGACTTTTTTTTTTTAATCCATTAGAAGACCCTTTTTGTTTTGTGTTGGCTGAGAACGCAACACTGCTTGTAACTTGCTAATTCTTCAACCATATCTTCTCTTCTAAGAGCATCCCACGAAATGCTTCAAATGTAAGGGGAGTTAGTCTTACCTGACTGTTAATGGCTCTTACTAATCCATCATACTTTGTTGAAGAATATACACGCATCTTCAAGCCAGCTATTCTAGTGTTATAAAACACCAATTACAACCAATTGATCTTATCGCTATTTTATTCATTTAATAAAATCTTTAGCCTTTTTCATAATGAGAATGCTTTTCATTTGCCAATTGGTTTTCTAGATTGTATATTATAGTTTGGTTCTTGGTCATAGTGACAAGCCAATATGCACGAAGCCTCATGTGCATTAATAGTATGTTGAACTAAACTAAGGATAGAATCACTTACACTCGTGAAAATTGCACATTATGCATCAAGATTCCACCTCTTTCAAGCTTAGAAAAGATCTAGATCTCATTGAATAATCAATATTGAAGCTTCTTGGATCTTCAAATCATATAGGCTCTAGATCCAATCCCCTCTGTGAAGTATTTCAACGACAATGAACCACAATGTGTTCTCCTTCTAGGGATCTTCAGGAGGATATCCTTGGAGTAGTAAAGTGAGCTCTAGGTGCCACACATGGTACTCTGAACAAAGGCTGCAAAATACGCAGAAAACACACTACACAAGTAACATGAACAGAGACGTTTTAGTTGTTACAAATGTAGTCAAACATACAATTTATGGTTGACCAGGCAACTATATGTTTTATTAAAGAACATATACACATGGTCCCATAATAGTGTCAAGTAAGTTGTAGCAGTCGAAAGTACATAAATTTTGAACTTCCAGAGCATATAGTAGGTTCCATCCAACTTGCCTTCAATGACAATAGTTGGACAAAATCCAATAGGTGAAGTGACAAATTCCAATAGGTGTAGCATTAAAATTAACTCGAGTACGAAAACAGGTGTGTGACGATGAATCCTTCATGTAATCACTTGAATAATCTAATGATATTCCAGTGTCATAGTAGGCTGAAATAGTGAGTCTGCTCAACCTATTAGAACCTTGAGGCTCTAATACCATTTAAGACATTAATTATGCAATAGATCACATGAGTAGTAGTAGTGAAGACAACAAATATAGTAGATTCTCAAACATTTTCTACTAACAACAAGTACAAAGATGATGGCATTCTTCTCCCATACGCTCTCAAAGTAGAGCTTAAATGATGATCTAGAAGAATCTAGACATGGAGTTACAAGGAACATCTATATTGACTTGCTCGATATTTGGGGTAGTGTAGAGGTCATGCATATATAGGGTAATGGGTGGCCTTTCAGAGATGGGTATACATGGGTGGTAGAACATGGGCGGCCACCACTTGCATATTCCCCATACAAAGCCTAGGTCGATTCAAATCGCCTAACAAATATAAATGACTTCTTAGTTTGTTAGGAAATATTCCATGGAATGATCTTTTGATTTTCATTGGCCCCTCGGAACCCCTAAGCCAGGGGGTTTTCTAGTCCTCTTAGACCCCCAATTGGGGTTGCTCCATCTTGACGTGGACCCCAGAATTGGGCACCCTAGTAACTCGCTTTCCTTAAAATACATTACATTGTCCAATTCGACCTTCACCTAACATTCAAGTTCCAATTCCCATCAATTGGGTAATGCATGTTTGACTTTTCCTCATAATGCGGGCCTAACAAATAATACATATAATCGTGAGGGATACACATTGACCATATACTAACACTTTTTGTCGCGCAATATTTCCCATAGATCTTTTGTTTTGAATTACTACCTTTTTGCTTGGCATCGTTTAGTTCTTATCTTGCTTAATGCCATCTAAGAAGAAACTATTGTAGGTTATTTCTCTCTCTAGGAGATTCTAGTTGTGTTGGGACTATGAGACATCCAAAATCCCTAAAGTTTCTTGGAAAATATGTTGTATGAAAAAAAGAAGAGGGTGGTCTTGGTATTCTCTATCCTCTTAAAATGGCTAAGAACTTAGCAAGAAAATGGATTCTAAGATCCACCATCATGTCTAATCTTTGGGCTTGTTTGATAAAAAGAAATGGTGCAAAGTTATCTTTGTATGACTGCACACACCTCTCTCTTATGTGCCAGCATGCTCAACAACTTTTGAAAATCCTTGACAATCATGCAGCATTGCTAGGATCTCTCTATTGGGCTATAAAGAAACCTTGATTGGTGTCATTCAAAGAGTGAATCTTGCCTTGTGGTTAGTTTGGAGATCCACTATTCTTTGGTACATTTGGAACACCAAAAATTAGAAGATGTATAAGAGTGATCATAAGAACTATGTGTTGCTATGCAAAAGAGAGTTGATCAAACTCTGAGGCAATAGTATGTAGGCCATCAGAGATGTTGGAGAAAAACTCGTTCCTTAGATTTGGACCCAAACTAGCTTCAACAAGTGGAGGCAGAGATTATTACGTGTTTACTCAAGTGAAAGATGTTTTATGCTTTTTTCTGTATACTAATGTATATGCTCCCTTTTCATGTAGTGATTTATCTCGACTATCGCTCTTCCAGGAATGGGATTATCTTGTAATACTTAGTTATAGAGCCATGGATGTGCCCCCTATACATCCGATAACACTTTTTATCAATACATCTTTTATTTATTTCTATTGCTTTTATAGAAAGGAAAAATATTTCTTCCTTCAAACCTTCATTGCGACTCAAGCAAGAAAGATAGATGGGAACTCCTCGATTTAGCTTCAAACTTGCATAAAGAGGCCTCTCATGCACTTGGGGCCAATCCTACAATGCGAAAGAAAACATATAAATTTTAGAAGGCTTTTGCTTGTAGGCGTTTTCATTTCTATCGCCGAATGTGAATTAGAGGTGAGCATTTTCTTTGCCTGTGTCCACGTGGGATGTCGAGCAAGTAGAACATACAATGACATTAGAACAACATATCTCTAGAAACTCCACTCATGTTCCTAGAATCTCAAACCTATCCATGACAGGGTGGATGATTGGGCTTTTGGTTTCTTGAATCTCCGTCAAAGGTTCAACTCTTTCTTGTAGTGGTGAAGGTTGAACTCTTTCTTCTAGTGGTCAATATTCCGAGGCTGGTCATAATGCCCTCAGTCAATCTAAACAAGTGTTATGTGTTTTGCTTTGGGTAATTCTTTCTTGCTGTCATCTTTTGGGAACTCTAAGATTTTCTAACCTCTGCTTTGAGCAAATACGAAGGGGCCTTATCCGTACTATGCCTCCTTCAGTTGTAGAGTTGTTTTTTCAATTAATTCAAGCAAAGAGAGATTAGACATCTGCCGGGCTTCCTCTTAAAAACGAAAGGAAACGGAGATTAGGCTTCTCTCAACCTTGTTCTTTAAAACAAAAGAAGAAATTGCTCTTTAATTAATGCAAGAACAAGGGATTTTGGTTCCTCTGCACTTCCTGTAAAGAGAAAAAAAATAACCAGGTCTGTTATTCCATGAGTCATGCGCTATTCCGTTTAAGAAAGCGAATCAAAGCGCATGGAGGCAACTACTACATTCACATCTCAAGTTATCAAACTTACCCATGTTCCGGAAGCGTCGCTCCCACCATAGAATGTAGCATGCGCGCTGCTCCAGCCGCCCTCTTGCGAGCCAGTACTAAGGCTGTAGGCCGGCATCATCCCAAGAATAAGGATGGAGAGACATGAGAGGAATGCAACAGGAATGTACACAGGCTCCATAATAACAACGAGGTGAGATACCAGTCTATCCCTGAAGAACAGAGATCTAGGGATGCAGGACAGTGTGACTCCTGCCCGATCCTGAATCCATTCGGTATTTAAAGGGGTCATCCTCGAGTGGAGGCATAGTTGAAGTTCCATGATGCCGTTGATTACTCTCTTGTTCGGCCGGTTTGCTTATTGGCTTCTGGCCACTATCGTTCACGCATACAGTGATCCCAAGCACATGGGGTGCAATAAACAACCCCGAGAACTCCATTCAACTTGTCATAGTTCAACCATCAATCAGTCAATCTGACCATGAGCTAGCGAGAATTACGGACATGCTGGAGGCACATCATTGTCGTTGACAACTATAACTACCAGTGCAGATGCAAGGCATCCACCACGGCCCACCATTCTGATGGAGGTCTATCTGAAATGTTTTGGGTCCACGGCCGACATTACACTACGTACTGGACCCAACATTGCGGGGCTGTCTCATTGAGCTCAACCCCGCAAGCCGCAAGCCACCTTTTACACTTGAAAAACCCGAAATCCATCAGTTCACCACTCGGAGGGCCGCATCAAAGTTGCGTGGATTAGATCTCGTGGCAAGAAATGAACATTTTGATTTAATACAACCCCGTTTCAAGTATTCTAAGCCATATACGTCTTTGTGCGTCCTCAATGAAGCCAAGATGTAGATATTTGACACTTGAGTACATATAGAATAAGAAAATTGTTACACCTGATACTCATGCTCAAGAGAAGCCGCCTTATGGTGTCGAGGGCCTAAATTTTGCGCCAAACCCCAAGCGACACAAAAGGAACCATCTAGCAAGGGGAAACAAACTATTTATTCGTATATGTCTTTCTACTAGTTCAAGGGTTTCGTTTAATAGGCACAGCAACTTGTAAGCCACCGCGCTAAGCCGGATGAACGGGATCATTGAGAATTTCTTATTCAGTTAGTCTTACAGTCATGCTATTCACGCACCTAAGCAAACACATATTAATAATATTTCATTTGAGTACCCACTTCTACGCAAAAGGACCTACTTTTGAATTCCTTAACATTCAATGTCATGAAACGTCATGAAATTTAGTGTCATAGCAAAATTCTCACTCACTCATTATTCACCATTGTCGGAGGTTATCAACCTGATCAAATACGCATCGGTGCATAATACGTACATTAGTACAACCACATATGTTAAAATTTTAGAATTTTTGCAGTCACATTTTAAATACATCATTTAGGGCTCTACATTAAGCTCATTCTGAAAAAATGCTTGATCTTATTTTGGTTCTAAAATTTATAAACTTGTATGGTTTAAAAGTGATACTTGGAGGAAGATTTGGACCTAGGCCATCTCAAACACTATTGTGTAGAGTGAAAAGTGGAGAATTTTGTCTCTCACAAGCTTAAGCTAATTTCTCACTATTTTTGAGTTATATGGCTTTGAATCTATAATTTTGATGTTTACATGTTTTCATGGACACTTACGACATGTTCTTGCCTATATCATTTCATTACTTTTCTTCAATTCTTTGACAGGCACTAATAAAGAGAACCATGGACTCGTTTGATAACTGGTTTTGTTCAACTTTTCTATTTCACTATTTTCATTGGTGAGCATAACAATGTTAACCAATGAAATTGAAGAAAATACTTAAGAAAGAACTGAATTTCTCTGTACAAATCAAAGACAACTCTAGAATAAAATTTTTTCAATATCAATAGCTCTAAAATGGTCCCATTCATAAGCTCTTTATATAGAGTTTTGTAAATGAATCGGTGCCAATGAAGTGCTTCACAAAAGTAATGGAGGATAATTAAAGCACTAAAAGAATGATCTATGACTAAAAAGTTAATAAACAACTTTTGAATGGTCTGTTTCAAAAACATAATGGATGATATTGAAAGCACTCAAAGAATGAGCTAAAAGAATGCGCAATAGGGTTCATCATTAGTCCGAGGATAGAGTTGGCTTTTGTTGTTGTTATGACAAACGTGATTTTTTTCTCTTCATTCAAAGCATCATGCATTACATCGTATACACAATGGATCGCACCAAAACATTTTTAAGCGTTTTGCACACATAATTTTAAGCATCGTATTGATGTCAACGAGGTTATAGTATCTATTGATCGCTGTTAGAGAGTAATAACAACCGTTGAAGTACTTCAGTAGATATAAATCCTAAAGGAATAGCAATCTGACTCCATATATTTTCCCTTATGAATGCACAAGCCCAGCATAGAATGTAGCATGTGCGATCCTCGAGTAGCCCTCTTACGAACCAGTAATAAGGCCATATGCCTCTAGTAACCCCACAATTAGGATGGAAATACAGGACAAGTCTGCTAGAAGAATTCAAACAGGCGCCATAATATCAGCGAGGTGAGGAATCAGTGTATCCTTAGAGAAGAAAAATGTAGGAGTGAAGGACAGTTTCGACTCCTGCTCGATGAACACTTCTGCTTCCGTTAGGCAATGCTTTGTATTTTATTTGGAGGTTCATGCGAGGATAGAGTTAACTTTTGTTGTTGCTATCAGATATGTGATCTTGTCTGATCATTCAAAGTGTCAAGGATTATATCGTTTGGACGATGGACCGCATCGACACTTGGCATGAGCGTTGGGACACACATTTTTAAGCATCGCAATAATCTCCACGAACTTCCAGTATCTATTAATCTCTGTTAGGAAGTAGTAAAGTGACAAAACTTTCAAGTACTAAAGTGAACATAAAGCTTAAAGAAATCCCAATACCATGAGTCACCAAGCCCATTATTCAGAATATGTTGAAGTGAGTTACTTGCCTGATTTTTAGGACTCGCTTCTCTCACACATAGAGTTTAGAGAGTAAATCAACCAGCTTTAGAATGAAGGGTCGCAAGAATCAATCAATACGCATGGATTCATTATGACCATAAAATTTTGCTTCAAAAGAGGCTTTCATGGGACGTGAGCGAATGGGGCATGGGTTGAACTATGGACCCACTAGTTTAAGGGGTCTTCATAAAAGTGGTCAGGAGGTGTCTAGTGGTTTGGTTGTCTTTCAAGCCACTCTTTGGAGAAGCCCACTCCTTTGTACTCTAGTATGTCATCTATGTTGGGTATGTATAGAATGCGAGAGACACACGAGAAGCATAGATAAGGAGCAAAAGCTCCATCTGTGACAGTAGACTGTGAAGTAGAGGAACTTGCGGGTCTTCGATCTAGATTTACCACTATGTTCCAAAATTAGTTAGCAACAAGAACATGCTTCATCATGTAAGAGCACATTGGATAGTTGGTCCCATCAAGCCTATGTTCAGTTTGAAGCATGCCAAACAAGTCATTGTTGCCCGCCATTTCAAAAAAGAAGAAGAATGTGACAAAATCTTTACTTCGATTAAAGTTGAAATGAATGCTGAAATTTAATCTCACAAATCATCACTCTGATTGCGATTTTGACTTCATGAATGGCTTTGAAATGGGGGTGAAACCCTAATTCAGATGGTGAAAATGTTTCTTGACTGCTAAAATTCACATTTCTATGCTCTGAAGGCGATTTCCACTATAAGAAGTGGGCGCGCACCGTGATGCAAAAAACCTAAACTTAAGAAGGAGCTGAACCTGCTCTCATACCACTGTTGGGTGTGTGTAGAAGTGGGAAAGACACATAAGAAGCACACACAAGGAGTACAAACGCAGGAAGACACACGAAGAAGATGATGGCAGGAATAGCTAATTCTATGGATGATGTATTGAACTGAAGTAAGAGGTGAATAATATCCCTAAGTACAAAGTACCACCACATATGAGAGTATCAAGTATGTGGTAACATGGGGCAAAAACCTCTAGCCAATACAAGAGCAAAAGTTCCCATGTATATGGAAAAGTTTCACATCAAAGCTACTCAAGGACCACATAAGTGTAACAATCTAGAGCATTAATTTGTTTCCCATTCATTCAAAATAGTAAGTTGAAATTGACTTTCTCAATGTAACGAAATTTTTGAACTCTAACCATTTCAGTTTCTTTTGAATAATGAGTACAATGAGAGGTGTTTACGTGAAGTCTCAATGAATCTTAGCTACCTTTGTGAAGAACTTGATGACATTAACAATAAGTAATCTAGTACTTGGGTAATGCTTTTCCTCAACAAATCGTGAAACAACAGTTCATAGTTTTATGGTCGCGAAATCCTAACAATTTACAATTGATGGAGCTCTTTTTAGATCCTCCACTCAAGGAATTCTCAGATCTTGGAATGAATCATCAGTGTTCCATTCAGCATTTCTATGGCCCGTTTCCTTTAGAGACCACAAAGGAACACAATCAAGAAAGAAATTATTTATGTCTTTAAATGTAACAATTATCGGAAACCAATTAACTCTCAAAACATTTAAATGAGATGATTGAAAAAGAGGGCCTAGATTGGGCTATAGAAGAAATTGGCATATAATCCACATAGAATAGGAAATTGAGAGCAATGTAGAGCAATATGATGAGTGTTATTATATTTAAATAGTTCAAGAATGAGGATCATGAATCTAGTTAAATAGAGCCGCATGACATGAATTGGAGTCACAGAAGGGAAAATCAAGGCAGTACTTGTAGGTAGAAACTTTCCATGAATCGTAGCCTCACAAGATGATACACTAGCGCCTTCCTTTGTTGAGATATACAAACTAACCTATTTATTTCAGAATTTAGATATATTCCTCGCTTGTAAGCATTGTTTTGCAAACCTCCATTGTCCACCTCTTAGAAGTTCTTGTATTATAGAGTTGAATCAATCAATACAATAGATTTGGAAATAGCTTCCTGACGAGTCCCCAACCTCCCAACCAATCCCAAGCTATTACAATCTCATTCACACTTGTACTCTCAATCACATGTTCACTCTCACTCTCACTCTCAATCTCAATCTCAATTATAAGGTAATTCTCTAATTTTTTACTTTTCCTCTCATGATACAATGAACCATTTTCGTATTATTTCTAAGGTTCTTTATTACCTATAGTCTTTATCTTTTAGTTTCTCTTTAATACTAGTATGCTTCATGTCTAATGAGTTTTCTTCATCATCATTTTTGTCTCGGAGGTTTATTTATTTCAAAGATCCTTCATTTCAAGAAAAAAAAATTTAAGGAGAACTATTGAACATCTATTTGCAATGGGAAGCATGAATGGATTCACAATTATACTCATAGATAACTCTATTCACTTAATTCAATGTTTCTCAAACTTCCTGTGAGATGAACATGAGATCTTTTGGTCACTCAAACATGACTACAAGACCTTACCAATACAAATTATGGTACGCAAATTACTTGATTTTAAATATAAAACCAGTGCCTCCAAGTGGGACTACTCATTATCTTCACTCGCCATACATAGAGACCACTCTTTAGTGTTGTCACAATTTCTTTCTGAATATGCAAAGTTAAATCCCAAGGTTTGAGGAAAATCTAGAAGATTATTTAAGATTCCTTAAAAGATAAAGATTGCAAGAAATGGTTAACATATGAAGAGGAAAGCCAACTCTAAAGCTAGAACTGTCTATCTCGATGATCATCAAAACATACAATGAGACCTGGATGCGTAAATTTAGAAGAAATCCTTAAGGAAAGTATTTCCAAGGAGGATACTAGATTATCTAAACTTCTAAAGTTATAAAACACGTGGGATCTTGGCAATTTGAATTACTTTGTGCACGCATACAATCTACAGAATGTTCCTTGGAGGGTAGGATGCCTTCTTCCTACAAAATAGGATTCATTATACATAAATGTTATAGGTTTAAATGAAAATTTAATGTTATAGGTTATAGATTGATAGATATGAGGGGGATTTAAATGAAAATTTATTACATGCATTGTTGTTCCTGGATCATGGCTTCATGATGCGCCAACTATTAACAAAAGATGAGTTTAAAATGCTCATAAGATTGGAGCACCTTGATTTTCAATGAAGGTGATTTTTTAGTTCATTATTTCTATGTTTTCTCTTTGACTATAATCCTTGCATGAATAATTTACTTGATTTATCTCGTGATGGATGAAAATTTAACTCTTTTAGTTGATTAAGAGCCATGATCCCTAGTTCAAGTTGATATATTTAGGTAGTGATGTGTGTGAACACACTAGGACCATCGGGGCACTTTTTTCCCTCTTTAGGAGGTTTTTTTCCCTCGGCTTGTATATACGCCTACTGCCCTAATGGGCTATTTATCTTTGTACATTCTCTAGTAATACATACAGTATTGTGTGTTGTGCTCCAAACTTCTTCTTCTTCCTTGTGTTGTTCGCGTGCTTCCACAGACGAAATCGCGATCTTGTAAACATGTATGCATATAGGTAGACAAAGCACAAAATGTTTTCTTTCAAAGTAGGTGTATACTAATCAAATTTGGGACATGAAAGCACTTTGCCTCATGTGCAAATCGGAATATTAAGAGTTCCTCAGCCACATACATTCACAAGTGATAGGGAATAACGATCTATCTTCATTCTAACTTGAATATAGTGTTTGTATTTGATTTTTTTTCGAGTTTCACAAAATTCTCTTGCTTCCGATCATGAAGACATGCCTAGTTGTACTCTTTTTATTCTTCAATCAGATCCAACATACATGAAAATACGTTTTTAACTTTATATAAATTAATCATAAGGATAAAGAACGTCTTCATTTGTAGTGTGCTTTTGGTATCGAAGAACCTTCTTGGATTTACCAAAATAATGTGCTTCCCAAGTTATTATAAACAAGGATGGAACGCTTCCTAGACGTAAATTTATAATCAAATTAGAGTTTCATAGCTTAGAATACTAAAATTAATAAATAAAAAGTGAGAATTTCAATATCCTCTATTCCATGTGAAATCATTTCCACAATCACCTCCAAGAGATTTTAAAATAGATTTAAGTTAAACATGCAATAATTTATTACAATAGCAAGAACTCACCTCCTTTGCATGAGGTATATGTCATCCCTCTTGTATTTTACTTTTACACCCAATAACTAGTGCGGTTGGACACTTGAGGATTCAAAATATTGAATTTCATTCCAAGATTCTTATTCATGCCTCAAATTATTGCTTCATAATTAATTCTAAGAATACAGGCATAAGCATAAATGCAAATGTAAAAAATTGCATGACCTTCCTTATTTATGTACAATGATATGTCAACATCAATATCATAGTTGCCAAATATGCCTAGGTACTTAACAAGTTTTTGGCTCCTAGGCCTAAAGGTTTCCTTAAGACTATAAAAAACCTTCTTTAACCTACCTAGATGATGAGGATATCTATCTTCTTCTAAGGTTTCATGCTCCTCCACAAAAATCGTCTCTTTAAGGTCGAAATTGTAGAAACCATCCTTGATATCTATGTGCTGAATCTTCCAACTCTTTCAAGATAAAATTGAAATAAGATTCAATATAGTAATTATCTTTTCTACATGGTTGAATTTTTTTTATTATAGTAATTATCTTTTCTATATAGTTGAAAGATTTTTTTCTATATCCTACTTTATCTTATATAACTACTTGTTTCCTATAACCTTCATGTCTTTTATTGTGGGCCTGGATGTGAAAGTTTTCATCTCCTTAGGTCTTCAAGATATGCTTTAATGGCCTAATTGAATTTTTTATGAATTCTTGCAATTTCAAAAGAATGAATGTCCTCACATATAACTACTTGAATCATGTATGCATAGTATCAGTTAGTGAAAGAGCCATAAAGTAACCTTTTATTTGGATATTTATTGCTCTCATGATTATTCTTGAGTTGATACAATGAACTGTTTTCGTATTATTTCTAAGGTTCTATTTTACCCATAGTCTTTATCTTTTAGTTTCTCCTTAATACTAGTATGCATCATGTCTAATGAGTTGGCTTCATCATCATTTTTGTCTTGGATGTTTATATATTTCAAAGATGCTTCATTTGAAAAAACATATTTTTTTAAGGAGGAATATTAAACTTCTATTTCCAATGGGAAGCATGAATGGATTCACAATTACACTAATAGATATCTCTATTCACTTAATTCAATGTTTCTCAAAGTTCCCGTGAGATGAACATGAGATCTTTTAGTCACTCAAACATGACTATAAGACCTTACCATTACAGATTATGGTACTCAAATCACTTTATTTTAAATATAAATCCAATGCCTCCTAGTGGGAATACTCATTATCTTCACTCGCCATACATAGAGACCACTCTTGTGTGTTGTCACAATTTCTTTCTCAATATGCAAAGTTAAATCCCAAGGTTTGAGAAAATTTTAGAAGAATATTTAAGATTTCGAAAAAGATAAAGATTGCAAGGAATGATTAACGTATGAAGAGGAAAGCCAACTCTAAAGCTAGAACTATCTATCTTGATGATCATCAAAACATAGAATGAGACATGGATACATAAGTTTGGAAGAAATCCTTAATTAATGTAGTTCCAAGGAGGATACTAGATTATGTAAACTTCTAAAGTTATAGAACACGTGTGATCTTGGCAATTTGAATTACTTTGTGCACGTTTACAATCTACAGAATGTTCCTTAGAGGGTAGAATGCCTTTTTCCTACAAAATAAGATTCATTACATATAAACGATATAGGTTTAAATGAAAATTTAATGTTATAGGTTATAGATTGATAGATATGAGGGGGATTTAAATGAAACTTTAATGTATGCATTCTTGTCTTGGATAATTGTTTCGTGATGCACCAACTATCAACAAAAGATGAGTTTAAAATGCTCCTAAGATTGGAGCACCTTGATTTTGAATGAAGGAGATTTTTTAGTTCATTATTTGGATGATATTTTCTTTTCCTATAATCCTTGCATCAATCAATCAGCTTGAGTTATCTCGTGATGGATGAAAATTCAACTCTTTTAGTTGATTAAGAGCCATGATCTCTAGTTCATCACTTGAAGTCTTCTTTTCTTCATATTCTTTACCTTGCATAGATGCATTTGTATCATACCAAGATAAAAATTCATCAACTCTCATATCCCTAGATACCTTTAGTTCCTTTCTTGTGGTGTTATAACACCAAATATACGTATTTTGACCTACGTACTCTATAAATACACACATTTGTTCTCTATCAACAAGTTTGGTCCTTGATTCATTTGAAATTAGTACATAACATGTGCAACCAATGACTCTCAAGTATCAAACATCTAGCTTCTTATTATACTAAGCTTCATAAGGTATGGTAACATGCATAAAACATGTGGAGGCTTAGTTCAAGAGGTATATAGGTATGGTTGCGACATCAGCAAAGTAGCAATTTGGCATACCCATAACCTTCATGATTGCTCCAACACATTTTCCAACCTACTTGTTCCTCCTCTCTACCACATCATTTTGTTGTGGTGTGTACCTACATGTGAAATTCTCCTTTGATGCCACTAGCATCCAAGAAATTAGTGAGTTCATGAGAGTAGTGTTCTCCCCCTCCATTTGACTCTAAAGACTTCATCTACCTTTCACACACTCTATCAACCATAGCTTTGAACTTCTTGAAATAATAAAAATCATGTGATGTATGTTTTATATAGTAGAAACAAGTCATCCTTTCTGATCATGAGTGAAAGCTAAAGTTACAAAGTACTTGTTACCTCCAATTAAATTATCTTTTGTTGGTCCCCAAACATCTATATGAATGAGAGCAAGTGGAAGATAGGTCAAATAGATGTTTTTCATGAATTGAAACCCTGCATGCTTTCCCAATTGACAAGCCTCACAAAAACTCTTAGAATTTTGATTATAGACATTAGGTAACCCTAAAACCTACATCTTCCTCTCCAGGTCCTTAGATCTCTAAGTATTGATATGTCCATATGTTTTGTGAATTATATACAATTCGCCTACCTTCCCATTTCCAAATGTGAAGTAGGAGGTGTGGTTGAAGTTGGGCTTCAAATCCGTAGTGAATAACATTACCTCCTTTATTCCTTTTGCTATGAATCTCTACCTCTCTTTATGTTTTTCTACAAAGCATCCTTTCTAGTTCAACTTCTCTTAGAATATTCTCTAGTTGAACTGTTAGTATATGATCAATGTCTACCCCTCATGATTGTATGCACATTTTGTAAGGCCCCCTTTATGAGGAGAAGCCAAGCATGCATTACCCAATTGATGGGAATCCCAACTTGAATGTTGGATGAAGGTCATATTGGACCATGTAAGATATTATAAGGAAAGGGAGTTATCAGGGTCCCCAATTGTGGGGTCCGGGGCAACGGTGAGCAGCCCCGGCTGGGGGGTCCAAGGGGGCCAGCGGGCCCCCTGGCTGGGGGGTCCCAGGGGGCCAGCGGGCCCCCTGGTGGGGGTCCGGGGGCAGCGCCCCCGGCGCGACGGTAAAGGGAATATTCCATGGAATATTCCCTATCAGAGTTAGAAATCATTTATATTTGTTAGGTCGGTTCAACCATCTAAGCCGTGTATGGCAATTACGCGGGTGGTGGCCGCCCACGCCCTACCGCCCATGTATAGCCGTCCATGGCAGGCCACCCATGATCCTATATATACATGACTTCTGCACTACCTAAGACATTGAGTTGAGCCAGCATACCTCTACCTTGTATCTCCCTATCTAGAGTTGTCTAGATCACCATTTAAGCTCTACCTTGAGAGCGCACGGGTGGACAACGCCATCATCTTTGTACTTGCTGCTAGTAGAAAATTGTTGAGATTCTCCTATATCTGTTATCTTCTCTGCTATTGCTCCTGTGTTATATTGCGTAACTATTGTCTTACATGGTATCAGAGCTGTAAGGTTCGAATAGCTTGAGAAGTATCATTATTTTAGCCTACTAGCAGACTAGAATATCAGTAGATTATTCGAGTGATTACATGATGGCTTCATCATCGAACAGTAGTCTTGGTGCTTCAGCTAATGTTAATGCTGCACCTATTCGAATTCGTCCACCTGCATTCACTGAAGGGAAGCTGGATGGAACCAACTATACACTCTGGAAGTTCAAAATTTCTGCAATTTTGGACTCCTATGAATTACTTGACACTGTCATGGGACCGATGGGATTGGATCCAGAGCCTATACCAGTTGAAGATCCAGCAAATTCAAGATTGATGATTCAGCCAGATCCAGATCTTCTACGAGCTTGGAAGAGGCGGAATGCTGATGCATTATGTGCGATTGTCACTAGTGTAAGTGATTCTGTGCTTACTTTAGTTCAACATACTACTAAAGCACATGAGGCTTGGGGCATATTGGCTCGACAATATGAGACCAAGAACCACACTAGGATACAGAATTTAGAAAATCAGTTGGCAAATGAAAAGCATTCTGATTCTGAAAAGGTTGAAGATTTTATCAAACGGATAAAGCATCTTCAAGATCAATTGGCTGCAGTTGGTGTTGTTATAACACCAGAAGAGCTAGCTCGAAGATCTGTACGTGTTCTTCCAGCAAAGTATGATGGATTAGTAACAGCCCTTAACACTCAGGTAAGGCCAACTCCTCTTACATTTGAAGAGTTTTGTGCCATGCTTTTAGAAGAAGAGATGCGGCTGAAGAATCGGCAAAGTACAACTGATGCTGCATTCTCAGCAAATGCAAAAGGTAAAGGCTCTTCAGAGGGATCAAAGAAGAAGCCAAAGAAGAAAACGTTCACAGGAAGTTGCTTCTATTGTGAAAAGAAAGGCCATGCCATCAAGGATTGCAGAAAGAAGCAAGCTGATGAACGGAATGGGACTGTAAAATCATCATGGAAAAACAAAGAGTCTGCAAACAACACAGAGCTGGAACTTTGGGTAGCTATTGAAGAGGTATGTTCATCTGCTCAAGCTCGTGTTGATGAGCCATGGATTTTAGATAGTGGAGCTTCTCGCCATATGACTAGTAAAAAGGATTGGTATAGTTCCCTAGTGCCTCTGCGGGAATCCATCAATGTAGTGGTGGGAAATGACTCCAAGTGTCCAGCTGAAGGAACTGGAACCATCTCTTTTATCACTTCTCCAGGTGTTGAGAAAAAGTTATCCGATGTTCTCTATGTACCTACACTCAAAAGAAATTTGTTGTCAGTTTCTGCAATAACAGATCGTGGACTCGAAGTTCACTTCAATAAGAGTGGTGCGGAAATCATGGATTCATCAGGTAATGTTGTAGGTAAAGGCATACGACGGGATAACTTGTATGAGTTAAGTGCTTTAACTGCTACAGAAGATAAAGATGTAAGCAGGTTATGGCACCGACGATTTGGGCATCTCGGATTTGCAGTTTTGAAGGAGATGCAACGAACAGGGATGGTTGCTCATATGGCTGCATTTTGAGAGTTGCAGGAACCTTGTGAAGCTTGTATGATGGGCAAGCAACAACGAAAGGCATTTCCAAGAGAGACCAGCAATCGATCTCAAGCTCCTCTAGAGTTGGTACATGCTGATCTCTGCGGTAAAATGTCTACACCTGCTTTAGGAGGATCTTTCTACTTCTTGCTGTTAGTCGACGATTATAGTAGAAAGATGTGGGTTTATTTCATTCGAGAGAAGGCTGATGCTTTTGAAAAATTTAAAACGTGGCATAAGTATGTAGAAAATGAATCAGGAAGGAAATTGAAGAAATTTAGAACAGATAGAGGAGGTGAATTCTTGTCAACAGAATTCAACAATTACTGTAAGGAGCATGGTGTGAAAAGGCAACTTACCACAGCTCATACACCCCAACAAAATGGCATTGTTGAGCGCAGGAACAGGACAGTAGTTGAAATGGCTCGTTGTATGTTGAAGGCTCAAGACATGCCTGATTCATTCTGGGCAGAAGCAGTCAATACAGCAGTCTACATCCTCAATCGAAGCTACACAAAAGCACTGAAAGGGATGACTCCTCAAGAAGCATATTCTGGTAAAAAGCCTTCAGTTTTGCATTTCAGAATTTTTGGTTGTTTCTGTTATGCACATATTCCTGATTCAACAAGATCAAAGTTGGATTCAAAAAGCAAAAAGTGTGTCTTCCTAGGATATAGTGAAGAGTCTAAAGCATACAGGTTATGGGATCCTGAGGCAAGGAAGATTTTTGTCAGCCGAGATGTGGTGTTTGATGAACGACCACACTTAGTAGAAGATAAAGGTAAATCTACTATCTCATCAAGCGGAGAAATATCTCACCTTGTGCCTATCAAAAGACAGGTTAAAGTTGAGGAGGAGGAAACATCTGATGGAGAAATTTCCTCAATAAAAAGCCAACCAGTTGTAGCTGCACAGCGTAAGCCACTACCGAAGTGGGCACAACAGCTCTTTGATGATCTTAATCCACATGTAGATGTACCAGAATCATCATCGGATGGATTACGAAGATCAAAGAGAATAGAGGAGCAAAGAAGAGCCTCAGAACACATTGTTAACATGGCTCTAATGGCAGATATCATGGGTTCGATAAAGGAACCTACCACCATTGAAGAAGCCATTGATGATCCAGATTGGAGAGCGGCAATGCAGTCTGAGTATGATAGTATACTCAAAAATGATACATGGGATCTAGTCGACTTGCCGCCAAAGAAGAAGGTAATAGGTACTAAATGGATTTGGAAAGCTAAGTATAAAGCTGATGGAACATTAGAAAAGTATAAGGCACGATTAGTTGCACAGGGTTTTTCACAGATTGAAGGATTTGATGTTCAAGAAACTTTTGCACCAACAGCACGCATGACAACTATTCGGACGGTACTTGCAGTAGCTACACAAAAGTCTTGGCCTATTTTCCAGATGGATGTCAAATCTGCATTTTTGAATGGTCACCTCAAGGAGGAGGTATATGTATCTCAACCACCAGGTTTTGAGGTGCCCAATTCAGAAAATAAAGTTTGCAGGTTGAAGAAAGCTTTGTATGGACTTAAGCAAGCTCCACGGGCTTGGTACCAACGAATAGATCATTTTTTCAAAAATATGGGTTTTGAAAGAAGTACTTCTGATGCTAACTTGTATGTAACGAAAAGGGATAGCAAGCTAGTTGTTGTCATTGTATATGTAGATGATTTGATCATTACAGGAGATCATCAGGAACTCATCAATCAAACTCGGATCAGCTTGGGAACTGAGTTTGAAATGACAGACTTAGGTCTACTCCATTTTTGTCTGGGAATTGAAGTATGGCAAAGGAAGGATGGCATTTTCATCTCACAACAAAAATATTCCAAAGAAATTCTCAAAGCATTTGGAATGATGGACTGCAAACCAACTAGCACACCTATGGAGGTAAATCATAAGCTATCTATGGATGATAACATGCCTGATGTAGATGCTAAGAAGTATAGGAAGCTCGTTGGAAGTCTTATTTTTCTGTGCAACACTAGACCAGACATTTGCTATGCTGTTGGAGTGTTAAGCAGGTTTTCCAACAAACCTAAGGAGAGTCACTGAAATGCTGGAATGCGAATTCTAAGGTACATTGCAGGAACCTTGGATTTTGGTATTTTGTATACCACAGGTGATACACTCCAAGGATATTGTGATTCAGATTGGGCTGGAGATTGTGATTCTAGAAAAGCAGTTTCTGGATATTGTTTCTCACTTGGTTCAGGAATATTTTCTTGGGTAAGTAGGAAGCAACCAACTCTCGCACTCTCCTCCACTGAAGCAGAGTACAAAGCAGCTTGTTTTGCTTCTTGTGAGGCAGTCTGGTTAAGGAGAATTCTTGCAGATCTTGGCTTTCCATCAAATATGCCAACTGTACTCAAGTGTGATAATCAAAGTTGTATGGCTATTGCAAAAAACCCAGTATTTCATGCTCGCACCAAGCACATAGAAGTACAGTACCATTACATTCGTGAGCTAATTGAAGATGAAATTGTGGAGCTAGAATATTGCCCAACAGAGGCAAATTGTGCTGACATATTCACTAAAGCACTTGGAAGAGAGCAGCTCAACAAGCATCTTCAACAGATGGGCATAGGACCGAGACCTACTTGATTTATCATCGGTAAACATTGAGGGGGGGTGTTAGTATATGATCAATGTCTACCCCTCATGATTGTATGCACATTTTGTAAGGCCCCCTTTATGAGGAGAAGCCAAGCATGCATTACCCAATTGATGGGAATCCCAACTTGAATGTTGGATGAAGGTCATATTGGACCATGTAAGATATTATAAGGAAAGGGAGTTATCAGGGTCCCCAATTGTGGGGTCCGGGGCAACGGTGAGCAGCCCCGGCTGGGGGGTCCAAGGGGGCCAGCGGGCCCCCTGGCTGGGGGGTCCCAGGGGGCCAGCGGGCCCCCTGGTGGGGGTCCGGGGGCAGCGCCCCCGGCGCGACGGTAAAGGGAATATTCCATGGAATATTCCCTATCAGAGTTAGAAATCATTTATATTTGTTAGGTCGGTTCAACCATCTAAGCCGTGTATGGCAATTACGCGGGTGGTGGCCGCCCACGCCCTACCGCCCATGTATAGCCGTCCATGGCAGGCCACCCATGATCCTATATATACATGACTTCTGCACTACCTAAGACATTGAGTTGAGCCAGCATACCTCTACCTTGTATCTCCCTATCTAGAGTTGTCTAGATCACCATTTAAGCTCTACCTTGAGAGCGCACGGGTGGACAACGCCATCATCTTTGTACTTGCTGCTAGTAGAAAATTGTTGAGATTCTCCTATATCTGTTATCTTCTCTGCTATTGCTCCTGTGTTATATTGCGTAACTATTGTCTTACATGAACATCTTTGAACCACTTGGCTCTATGGGAATCTTCCAAAAGAACATTACCTATATGTATAATAGTGTGACTTCCATCACTTGTTTCCACATGTCCTTTGGCTGATAGAACTTGCATATTTGAGAAGAAATCCTTGTTGCAACTCATGTGGTCGCTACATCCACAATCAATATATCATGTTATTGAACCTTTTGTCTTGTAATCACTTATCTGAATCATAGCTAGCATGCTCCTATTTTCATTTTAAGTTGATGCATAATTACCTTGGCCCTCATAGGTTGAATTGGTGTTCTCCTTTTGATAGAATCTTCTTGTGTAGTGGCCATACTTGCCACAAATGAAGAATACTTCTAGATTGGGTTGTCTCTATTATTTTTTTATTTCCCTTCTCTACCTCTAAACTTGCCTCTTCCTCTTGATGAAGAATATTTGCTTCTTTGCTCTTGATTAGAATCGTAATTTAATCCTCTCCCTTGCAACCATGTTCATTTGCCTCGATTCCTTCCACTTCTTCGACCTTTACTTCCATAGAAATACTTCCACTTCTCATCATCCCTAATCCCATTTAATGTGACAAACTATGGAACCCAATGCATCAAAAACCTCTTTTATTTTCAAAATGTTATTATTTATGTTGCTAATAGGGGTTTTCCTGAAGTTGTCAAGTTCATTGTTTGACTTAGTCATCATGTATTTGGTTAAAGTGGTTTCTAGGGTTTCCCATACGTTCATTGAAGTAATGAAATCTTGTATATGGCCTATCATGGCATTACTAATGTGCTGAGAAACAATGAAGATGAATTCTTATCTCTCTCATTCCATTCGCTCAAGTTCCTTGGTTGATCACGGGTTGGATTCTCTCCCAATCTAGGTCTAGCATTTTTTCCACAAACGAGACTCCATAATCCTTTTCCCATGATATGTCTAGAGATCCTATACTTCTGTGGTTGATTATTAATCTTATCCAAATTCTCCATTTGAGTGTCGTATTATGACATGGTGATTTCTAATGCACTCTTTTAGGGCCCTTTGATGAAGAGGACATGAGAAGTAACAATAGCTTAACCTCTAAACTTCAAAATATATCCAACATATGAGATTGATGTCTTTCTCCTTCACTAGTAGACACTTGTTTGGTTTTCATGTGTTTTTGAACTTGATCTAGCAATTCTCCTTCATTCAAGATCCTTTAATGCCCTTTATCTTTTCGCCATGATGGATTCATTGTCACACACTTGTTTTCATGCTCGAGTTAATGTCAATGATACACCTATTGGAATTTGTCACTCCACCTATTGGATTTTGTCCAGCTATATTCATTGAAGGGGATTTGGATGGAGCCTACTATATGCTCTGGAAGTTCGAAATGTAAGTAGTTTTGGACTCCTACAACTTACTTGACACTATTATGGGACCATGTGTTATGGTTAGCGCCCATGTGAAAGGCAAAATGGCCACTAGAGAATTTTGTATATGTTCTTGAATAAAACATATAGTTTCCTGGTCAATCTTAAAATGTATGTTTGACTGCATTTGTAACACCTAAGAAGTCTCTGTTCGTGTTCCTTTTGTAGTGTATTTTTTGCTTATTCTGTAGCCTTTGTTCAGAGTACCATGTGCAGCACGTAGAGCTCACTTTACTACTCCAAGGATATCCTCTTGAAGCTCTCTAGAAGGAGAACACATGCTGAAACTATGAATGTTCTGAGAGGACTAGGTCCATAACTAAGTAGGTAACTAGAGAAGGCTACACGTTGTCTAGCTTGGAGGCATTGGGTCTCCAAATAAAAGTGACCATTTTGCATGAGATATTCTTTTATTTATAAGTTTACTAAGTTTAGTTTAAATGTGCAAAATCACTTGGGCTGAATCTTCAAGATCTAAGAGATTCGCTTGTTTTGATGAGCATAAGTTTTGTAAATGTACTTGTGAGGCCACCATTGCTTCAAGGCTAAAGAGGGATGTTTGAAAGTCTCCCATTAGTGCTATAAAAGATCTTGACATACAAGAAATCACTTGAATAATCTAATTATATTCTAGTCTCGTAGTAGGCTGAAATAGTGAGACTTCTCAAGCTATTAGAACCTTATGTCTCTTATACCATTTAAGATATTAGTTATGCAATATGTTCTTAAACATTTTCTACTAACAACAAGTACAAAGATGATGGCATTCTCCTCCCATGTGCTCTCAAGGTAGAGCTTAAATGATGATCTAGGAAAATCTAGACATGGAGTTACAAGGAACATCTATGTTTACTTGATTCGATATTTGGGGTAGTGTAGAGGTCATGCATATGTAGGGTAATGGGTGGCCTTTTAGAGATGGCTATACATGGCTGGTAGAACATGGGTAGCCACCACTTGGGTATTCCCCATACAGAGCCTAGGTGGATTCAACTCGCCTAACAAATATAAATGACTTCTTAGTTTGTTAGAAAATATTCCATGGAATACTCTTTTGATTTTCATTGGCCCCACGGAACCCCTTAGCCACGGGGTTTGCTAGTCCCCTTAGACCCCCAAATGGGGTTGCTCCATCTTGACGTGGACCCCACAATTGGGCACCCTAGTAACTCGTTTTCCCTACAATACATTACATTGTCCAATTCGACCTTCATGTAACATGCAAGTTCCGATTCCCATCCATTGGGTAATGCATGTTTGACTTCTCCTCATAATGGGGGCCTTACAAAAGTGCATTAATACATATAATCGTGAGGGTTAGATATTGATCATATACTTACAGTCTTTGTAGCGTAATAATTCACATAGAGATTTTGTTTTGAATCATTACATTTTTTCTTGACATCATTTAGTTCTTATCTTGCTTAATGCCATCTAAGAAGAAATTGTTGTAGGTTATTTCTCTCTCTAGGAGATTCTACTTGGGTTGAGACTACGAGAAAACCAAAATCCCTAAAGTTTCTTCGAAAATATGTTGTGTGAAAATTGAAGAGGGTGGTCTTGGTATTCTCTATCCTCTTAAAATGGCTAAGAACTCAGCAACCAAATGGATTCTTGGAAAATATGTTGTATGAAATTGTAACAAACTTAGTAGAATTTCTATCAAAGCCCGAATCCCATGAAGAAAGAGAGAAAAATATAAAGATAATGATTTTTTAGTTTTCATCGAAGAATAGTAGTTTTCACTAATGAAAAAGAAGAGGAAAGGATACTGTTTTTGCAATACATCTTCACACTTGGGGTTGCGACTACGAGAAATCCAAAATCCCTAAAGTTTCTTGGAAAATATGTTGTATGAAAAAAGAAGAGGGTGGTCATGGTATTATCTATCCTCTTAAAATGGCTAAGAACTTAGCAAGCAAATGGATTCTAAGATCCACCAACTCGTCTAATTTTTGGGTTTGTTTGATAAAAAGAAATGGTGCAAAATAATCTTTGTATGACTACAGACTCCTCTTTCTTAAGTGCCAGCATGCTCAACAATTTCAGAAAATTCTTTTCACAATAGAAGCAATTTCTTGTGAACCTTTTCTTGTTTTGACTTTTTTTTATTGATCCATTAGAAGACCCTTTTCGTTTTGTGTTGGCTGAGAATGCAACATTGCTTGTAACTTGCTAATTCTTCAACCACATCTCCTCTTCTAAGAGCATGGCACAAAAATCTTCAAATGTAAGGGGAGTTAGTCTTACGTGACTATTAATGGCTCTTACTAATCCATCATACGTTGTTGAAGAATATGCACACACCTTCAAGCAAGCTATTCAGGTGTTATATAACACCAATTACAACCAGATGATCTTATAGCTATTTTATTCGTTTAATAAAATCTTTAGCCTTTTTCATAATGAGAATGCTTTTCATTTGCCTATTGGTTTTCTAGATTGTATATTATAGTTTGGTTCTTGGTCAAGCCAATATGATTGAAGCCTCATGTGCTTTAATAGTATGTTGAACTAAACTAAGGATCGAATCACTTACACTCGTGACAATTGCACATTATGCATCAACATTCCACCTCTTCCAAGCTCACAAAAGATCTAGATCTAATTGAATAATCAATATTGAAGCTTTTTGGATCTTCAAATCATATAGGCTCTAGTTTGAATCCCCTCTGTGAAGTATTTCAATGATTATGCACCACAATGTGTTTTCCTTCTAGAGATCTTTAGGACGATATCCTTGGAGTAGTAAAGTGAGCTCTAGGTGACGCACATGCTACTCTGAACAAAGGCTGCAAAATACGCAAAAAACACATTACACAAGGAACACGAACATAGACTTCTTAGTTCTTACAAATGCAGTCAAACATACAATGTATGGTTTACCAGGCAACTATATGTTTTATTAAAGAACATATACACATGATCCCATAATAGTGTCAAGTAAGTTGTAGAAGTCCAAAACTACATAAATTTTGAACTTCGAGAGCATAAAGTAGGTTCCATCCAACTTGCCTTCAACGAATATAGCTGGACAAAATCCAATAGGTGTAGCATTAACTTTAACTCGAGTACAAAAAAAAATCTGTGACGATGAATCCTTCATGTAATCACTTGAATAGTCTAATGATATTCCAGTTTCATAGTAGGCTGAAATAGTGAGTCTTGTCAACCTATTAGAACCTTGAGGCTCTGATACCATTTAAGACATTAATTATGCAATATATCACATGAGTAGTAGTAGTGAAGATAACAAATATAGTAGATTCTCAAACATTTTCTACTAACAACAAGTACAAAGATGATGGTATTCTCCTCCCTGCACTCTCAAAGTAGAGCTTAAATGATGATCTAGAAAAATCTAGACATGGAGTTACAAGGAACCTCTATGTTTACTTGCTCGATATTTGGGGTAGTGTAGAGGTCATGCATAGATAGGGTAATGGGTGGCCTTTCAGACATGGCCATACATGGGTGGTAGAACATGGGTGGCCACCACTTGCGCATTCCCCATATAGAGCCTATGTCGATTCAATTGGCCTAACAAATATAAATGACTTCTTAGTTTGTTAGAAAATATTCCATGGAATGCTCTTTGGATTTTCATTGGCCCCCCAAAACCCCTAAGCCAGGGGGTTTGCTAGTCCCCCTAGACCCCTAATTGGGGTTTCTCCATCTTGAGGTGGACCCCACAATTGGGCACCCTAGTAACTCGCTTTACTTACAATGCATTACATTGTACAACTTGACCTTTACCTAACATTCAAGTTCCAATTCCTATCGATTAGGTAATGCATGTTTGACTTCTCCTCATAATGGGGGCCTTACAAATAATACATATAATCGTGAGGGTTAGATATTGATCATATACTAACTGTCTTTGTAGCGCAATATTTCCCATAGATCTTTTATTTTGAATCACTACATTTTTTCTTCTCTACTCCTAGTTGGTCAATGTCAAACTAGTTTTAAAGTATGGAAATTCCATTTTCTCTATAATTACACGCGGCACACATCATAAGTGCTTGCGTAAGGATCGTAAGGGACTTTTCATTCTCAAAATTTTCATATCTTTGTAGGAATCATGCACTATAAAAACCTCAATCCTATCTTGTTATATTTTCTTTATTGTTTGAAAGAAGGAACCTAACATAGCGAGAACATGAAGGGTTTTTGAGACCACATTTTTACAAAACCAAAACCCTATAGTACCAACAAAGATGAGGATCTTACTAGCCCACTATGCAAAAAAACGTACACACTTATGTCTCGCAATGTGTTAACTACAAATTTTTTTCTCCCACAAAACATGCTACTCTGTATCAAGTCATAGCAATAACCACTTGGATCAAACATGTAGTTGAATATCTCCATGATCATAATTTTTGTAGAGTCATGGATAGAGGAAAACGACAAGGCCTAGAAGAAAATAGTAAAGTTTATGCGCTTATCCAATATGAACTTTACAAATAATGTTAAAACAATCTCTAACGATTGTGCACCTATAGGGATAACTAGCTACCATTTTTAGAGATGGCACATAGAAGTACAATTGGTGGTCATTTCTCCACTACGTGATGTTGATAGATGATTCTCATGAACCAGCTTGCATAAGGATGCAAAAAAATATGTGAAAACATATGACACATGTCCAAGAAGGAAGTATTGAATTTGTAGAGATTACATGCCATTAAGGCCCATGATTGGTAGTACAACCTCTGCTAGGTAGGAATTAGAGTGTCTTCATCCAATCATCCCAGTTACACATAGCTATTGTGAATCATATATATTTTTTTCTATCCACTATATCACATTAAAATTGGACAAGGCTAAGGTTTCCAAGAACCCTATGCAGAGTATGGCCAAATTTGTATTTGAAAATATTTTTTAGTAGGTTTGGTCTACTAATTAAACTTGTTAGTGATTGACAAACACATTTCATTAACAAAGTGTTTGATTTTTTGTTAGTAGATTTTTTATACATTCATAAGAATTGTACGGCATATAATCCCCAAACAAATGAAGAACAAGAGATCTCCAACAAAGTAGTTTCAAAAATGCTGAAAAAGATAGTTAACATGAAATTGTGTGATTGGGATAGGATGCCATCCACCTATTTGTTCACACAGTGTAACATACAAGCCCACTATAGGCTCCACTCCATTTAAGTCATAGTCCCTATCAAATTCAAATTACAAAATTTAGGAGTTGGTTGAGGTTATGATTAGACTAGTCATTAGCACTACTCATTAGTAGGTGCATTCGAGCCACTTCAAGGGACTTTGATCAATGCTTTAACCATTTGTCTTTATTTCCAGGTACATACAATCATTAAAAAGATCAATTTTATTATTACTAGGAATGAATGAACATGAAAATAACTCAAATGTACCACCCATTAATACGCGAAAGAAAATATTCTATGGATAGAGATCACCAAACATGAACAAGTTGATAGTATGGATAGAATTTTGGAATGGAAACTTCTACTAAGAATGAATTTGGCATTCCTTGAGCTTTTAACATACAATGAGCCTTTTCAACTATTGTTCCTTTCCTATGCTCAACAATGCCATTTCGATGAGATGTGTGAGGTGTGCGAGGTTTTCTTTTCAAACTATGCTCCTTATGGTAGTTATTGAATTTTGTTGATAAGAATTCACCTCCTCTATTAGTTCTCAATTTCTTCAATTTTCTGCGTGATTCATTTTCCACATACTTACAACATGTTTTAATTTTTCAAAAGCATCAGCATTCTCTCAACTAAAATAAACCCACATATTTCTACTATAATCATTCCCTAATAGCAAAAAGTAGAAAGATCCTCCTTAAGTAGATATAAACATTTTATTAGAGAGATCAGCATGTACAAACTCTAGAGGAGCTTGAACTCGATTGCTAATGTCTCATGAAAGTTCCTTTCATTGTTGCTTGCCCATGATGTAAGCTTCACAAGGTTCCTACAACTCTGAAAATGCACACAAATGAGCAACCATCCTTGTTCTTTGCATGTGCTTCAAAACAAAAAATTCGAGATTCCCAAATTGTTGGTGCCATAACATGCTTACATCTTTATCTTTGTAGTAGTTAAGGCACTTAAATCATACACATTATCATGTTTTATGCCTTTTCCTACTACATTACTTGATAAATCCATGATTTTTGCACCACTCTTATTGAGGTGAACTTTGAGTCCACTATTTTTTTTTGCAGAAATTGATAAAAAATTTCTTTGAAGTGTAGGTACATAGAGATAGTCAAACAAATTCTTCTCAACACCTCAAGAATTGATAAAAGAGATGCTTCAAGTTCCTTTAGTTGGAGACTTCCCATCAATGGGTTGATCGATTCCCATAAATGCACTATGAAACTATAATAATCCTTTTTGTTCATCATTATGGGAAGAAGCTATACTATCTAAAATCCATGGTTCATCAACATGAGGTTGAGCAGTAAGCATACATCTTCAATAGCTACCCATAGTTCTAGCTCACACTTGTTTGTAGTCTCTTTGTTCTTCCAAGATGATCTTATAGTCCCATTTCCTTTATGAACTTGCTTCTTTTTGCAATCCTTGATGGCACGACGTTTCTTTTCATAGTAGAAGCAACTTCTTGTGAATTTTTTCTTGTTTTGGCTTGGTTTTTGATCCATAAGAAGACCCTTTTTGTTTTGTGTTGGCTGAGAATGCAACATTGCTTGTAACTTGCCGACTCTTCAACCACATCTCCTCTTCTAAGAGCATCCCACAAAACTCTTCAAATGTAAGGGGAGTTAGTCTTATCTAACTATTTATGGCTCTTACTAATCCATCATACTTTGTTGAAGAATATGCACAAAACTTCAAGCCAACTATTCTAGTGTTATAAAACACGAACAATAGCCAATTGATCTTATAGCTATTTTATTCGTTTAATAAAATCTTTAGCCTTTTTCAAGCTGAGAATGCTTTTCATTTGCGAATTGGTTTTCTAGATTGTATAGTATAGTTTGGTTCTTGGTCATATTGAGAAGCCAATATGCCCAAAGCCTCATGTGTTTTAATAGTATGTTGAACTAAACTAAGGATAGAATCATCAACACATGTGACAATTGCACATAATGCATCAACATTCCACCTCTTCCAAGCTTACAAAAGATCTGGATCTCATTGAATCATCAATCTTGAAGCTTTTTCAATCTTCAAATCATATAGGCTCTAGATCCAATCCCTTGTGTGAAGTATTTCAATGATGATTCACCACAATGTGTTATCCTTCTAGAGATCTTCAGGACGATATCCTTGGAGTGGTAAAGTGAGCTCTAGGTGTCGCACATGGTACTCTACACAAAAGCTGCAACTATATAGTATCTATTGATCTCTATTAGAGAGTAATACCAACGTCTCAAGTACTTTA
The DNA here is from genome assembly GCA_020310875.1 of Ceratopteris richardii. NCBI lineage: Eukaryota > Viridiplantae > Streptophyta > Polypodiopsida > Polypodiales > Pteridaceae > Ceratopteris > Ceratopteris richardii. Next base: position 94,064,326 of record CM035422.1, read on the forward strand.
GTAGATATAAATCTTAAAGGAATAGCAATCTCACTCCATATATTTTCCTTTATGAATGCACAAGCCCAACATAGAATGTAGCATGTGGGATCCTCGAGTCGCCCTCTTACGAACTAGTAATAAGGCCATATGCCTACAGTAACCCCACAATCAGGATGGAAATACAGGAGAAGTCTGCCAGAAGAATTCAAATAGGCGCCATAATATCAGGGAGGTGAGGAATCAATGTATCCTTGGAGAAGAAAAATGTAGGAGTGAAGGACACTTTTGACTCCTGCCCGATGAACACTTATGCTTCCGTTAGGCAATGCTTTGTCTTTTATTTGGAGGTTCATGCGAGGATAGAGTTAACTTCTTTTGTTGCTATCAGATATGTGATCTTGTGTGATCATTCAAATTGTCAAGGATTATATCGTTTGGAATAAGAACAGGCTCTAAGAAGATCACTATTTTGATGAATTTATGGCAAAGAAGTAAGATGAGGTGAGATCTCACTTCACAATGGATGTACTACAAAATGATCTCACAATCTCAAGATTACACGTGGGTCTTTTAGATCCTCTTTTTATAGTTGAACTTGGAGCCAAAGTTTGAATTCAAATTCAAACTTCTACCTAAAAGGTAATGCTAACATATAGGATAGATTCTTTCATTGCTCAACAACCAAGTGATATGAGGTTTAGAGCTTCTTATCGCCTCGTGGGTGTAGTCCACTGTTACAAGGATAAATGTGAAGTACGTTTAGAAGAGGTTGATCATATGAAGCCTTTCATAGGTTATGCCAATAACTTAAACATAAGCTAGTTAACCAACTCCCCATCAGGCCTAACATGCTTGGTCTTCATTGCTTCTTGATTTCTTGCAAATCAATCATCAATTTGAACTTGTTCATATTTTTTCCATCCAATGCCTTTGTGAGTATATCTGCACATTGCAGATGAGTTGATACATAGGATAGTTGAAATTCTTGCTAAGAAACTTCTCCCTTACAAGATGATAGCGCACTTCAATGTGCTTAGTCCTAGCATGATATACATGATTAGCAACCAAATGAAGTGAGATAGTATTGTATGCAAAGATTATTTGAGTGTATGAATGTATCTCCAAATCCGCATATAGTTGCTTAAGCCACATAGCTTCCTGAGTTGCATTTGCCAAACTTCTATATTCTGCTTCTATGGAAGATAAGGCCATAGTTGTTTGCTTCTTGGATGACAAAGATATAAGCTTTGAACCTGCAGAGGATAGGTACCTTGAAGTGCTCACCTATTTATGGAGCCATCTGAGTTCTTCTTGATTTTGTATATCCACCTTGAACCAATTAACTTCATGTATGGCTTCTTGGGAGCTAGATCCCAAGTGTGATTGTCCTGTAATGCTTCCACATCTTCGTGCATAGCTTCTCTCCATTCTTTCTTCTTCCTAGCCTCTTCAAATGAAGAAGGCTCTTTTTCCATAGAGTATTTAGAGATATACACAGAGTGCTTGGGGACTAAAGATGTATCATATCCATACCTTATGGGCTTCTTACTTTCTCTTTGTGATCTCCTTAATGCTTTACTTGAAGACTCTAGTATGTCTTCTAGTTGCTTGAGCTTGATCTTGCCTCTTGAATTCCAAGACTTGAAGTCAATCGACGCTTGATCTTCTGAGTTGATATCTTCTGCCAATGGTTGATCTTCTTGTGTGAGGGTTGGAAAATCATTTTCCAAATCATATGGTAAATTGACTTTTGTGAAATCATCATCAAACAATGAGTTATTTTCATCAAACACTACATCCATACTAACCATAAATCCTTGTTAGTGGGATTGTATAGTCTATACCCCTTTTTATTTCTGATCATATCCAAGAAATATACATTTCTTAGCTTTAGGGTCAAGCTTTCCTTTGATTTGTGAGGGGATGTGTCCATAAGCAATGCACTCAAATATTTTGCAATGGTCCAATGAGGCTCTCCTACCATTCCATGCGTCAAGGGTGTCATATCATCCAATGATTTGGATGGGAGTCTATTTACCAAGTAAGTGACTGTGGAAACAACCTCTACCCATAGATAGCTAGGCAACTTCTTCTCATTTAACATAGACCTAGCAGCGTTACCATTTAACATGTTCCTTCTCTCTCCCACTCCATTGAAGTCAAGAGTTTATCTGGTTCTTACTTCCTTCTTTATGCCTCTGTCTTGCAGAAATGAATCAAGCTCCTTTTAAAAATACTCACCACCTCCATCAGATCTTATCCTCTTCAAGCTCTTTCCTATTTGGTTTTCAACTAGTGCCATGTACTTCTTGAAACATGTAAATACCTCATCCTTATGTTTCATGAAATAAAGAATTGTCCATCTACTGTAATCATCAATAAATGACCCATAGTACCTTGAACCTTAGATGGAAGGATCCTTGCTGGGTCGCCAAACATTAGTGTGTACAAGCTTCGAATAGTCTTCATTAATGTATCCTTGCCTGTTGAATGGTTGCCTATGAGCTTTGCCAAATTGGTATGCTCCACATTTGTATATCATATGTTACTTAGTCACACTGGGAATGCCAAGCACACTTTGATCCCTGAACATTTGCTTCACAGCTCTTTCTCTTATGTTTCCTAGCCTTCTATGCCATATTTCCAACTCAGATAAGGTTTAATCTCTATAACTGAAAAGTGGTATGTTCCTTGTGTCTTTAATTTCAAATGTGAATAATCTACCTGCCTTCTCACCTATGCAAATCCTTTTGAGGCCTTCTTGGGATTCTTCGGCATATGCTCCATGGATAGTGAATCTGACCTATACACCTTTCCCAACAATCTTCCAAATACAAAATAGGTTTTCGGTTATAGTTGGCACATAGAGAACTTCACTCAAAAGGTTCATGCTACCATCAAATGTTTCAACATTTCCAAGGTGCTTGACTACATGTTTAGTATCATCACCTGTTTGTACTTAATGCTTCCCTTGTATTCTTGAAACATTCTTCGATGGTGTGGTTGGGAAGACCACAAATGTTGCAAGGTGAGTTGTTGTAGGGTCTCCCGCTGCCTTGCTTTCCTCGTCTACCCCTTCCTCTAGAACGTCTTCGTCTTCCTCCATAATTAGCTTGAGGGGTACTAGCCTCTTCTTGACTCTTCTTACTTTTACCTTTATCCTTAGCTTTCTTCTTATCTGTATAAAGGGCAGAAGATTGGTTACCTCTTGGATTGTCACCATTTCTATTGAGCGTTTTCTCGTGAGTGAAGAGTTGCCCCATCAAGGTGTTGAGGTTAGGTATTTGCAAGTCCATGTAGAGATCAATTTCCATGGTGAAGGACTCCCACTTTTCATCATCCTTGATTCCATTAATGATCTGCCTCACTATGTGTTCTTCTTCTATCTCGTCTCCAATGCTTACAAGCTGATCAGCCACATCTTTCATCACGGTTATATAATCAGCCACTCCTTGCTTTGGTTGCTTCTTTAGGGTTGTAGATTTGATCCACAACTGATATTTCCTAGCTCTTGTGTTTGAGGAGAAATATGATGAGAGTACTTCCCAAGTCTCTTGGGAGGTCTTGATCTTCCTAACATGTGGTAACAAGAAATCTGAGATTGAGTTTAGTAGATATGACCTAGAAAGAGCCTCCTTTGCACAGCATGTGGTCAAGTTCTCTTGCTCTTCCCTTGTAGGTTGATGCTTTCTCCTAAATAATAACATCTCTTTATCTCCTCAGATGTATCCATATAAACTTCTCCCTTGAAGGTAGGCTTGGATCCTTAGTGATCATGCTGACTATTTTTTCCTGTCCAATTTGTAAAGGATGGAACTCCATCTCCCATCTTGATTGTTGTTGCTCTCATACCACTATTGGAGGAGATGGTGGATAGTCACAAGAGATGCAGTCCTGTAGCTAGATCCTTCTTCACACATGCTAAGAATGATAGCAAGACAGTGTTATGAGCCTCTTTATCTTGCTAATGAACACAAATAAACATATATATTTCTTGGCAGATGATCCAACAATCAATGGATCAAAACAGACATGTTGAAGTTCATGCAAGAACAAAAAACGTGTTATTTTTGTTCTTACTCCTGGTTAGTGTTTTGCACAATTCTTTGAGCACAGCAGCAATTGAATTAATTTCTTTTGGGGAAATCTAATTAATTTAGTAAGCTAATAATCATGAGTTAATTCATAAAAAATGATGGATTACATGCAGAGAACGAAGTTTGGCAAGTCATAGCTCCATCCCGACATTCACGGGCTGGAACTATCATTAGATGAGTGAGCAAAGATATGCTAGTCTCTGATGATCCTGCAAAGCAATGCTAACGAATCTTTGTACGATTGTAATAGGTAGAATGCTCATTCTATCATGCTTTAAATTATTGCAAATGATCAACTACACACTAAGAAAAAGGTTTGAAAAGATCACTGTTCTGATGAATTTATGATAAAGAAGTAAGATGAGAATGTAATGATTATATATGTATTAAAACATGCAAAAATACAATCTCATTGGCAATCAAACATTGTTCAGTGTGTAAGAAATGAATGATCTATAAGGTGAGCTCTCACTTCACAATGGATGTACGACAAAATGATCTCTCAACTTGGAGATTACACGTGGGTCTTCTAGATCCTCGTCTTATAGTTGAACTTGGAGTGAAAGTTTGAATTCACATTCAAACTTCTACCTAAAAGGTGAATGCTAACATACAGGATAGACTCTCTCATTGTTCAACAACCAAGTGATGCGTGATTTAGAGCTTTCTAACTCCTCGTGGGTGTAATCCACATTTACAAGGATAAATGTGAAGTACTTTTACAATAGGTTGATCATATGAAGCATTTCATAGGTTATGCCAATAAGTTAAATATAATCTAGTTAACCAAGTATGTGGGATTTGGTTGAGTTGCAGTGACATTCTTAACATCTATGTTAGGCATGTTATCATCCATAGATAGCTTGTGATTTACCTTCATAAGTTGCCTAGTTAGTTTGCAATCCATCATTCTAAATGCCATAAGAATATCTTTGGTATACTTTTGTTGTGAGATGAAAATGCCATCCTCATTTTTCCATACTTCAATTCTAAGACAAAAATGGAGTAGAACTAAGCCTCTAACATTTCATAGTCAGTTTCCAAGTTGATCCGAGTTTGATTGATGAGTTCTTGATGAACTCCTATAATGATGAACTCATCTATATATACAATGACAACAACTAGCTTGCAATATCGTTTCATTACATTCATGTAAGCATCAGAAGTACTTCTTTTAAAACCCATATTTTTGAAAAAATTACCTATCCATTCGTACCAAGCCCGTGGTGCTTGTTTAAGGCCATACAAAGCTTTCTTAAAATTCAAAACTTTATTTTATCAATTGGGCACATCAAAACCAAGTGGTTAAGATACATATACCTCTTCCTTGAGGTGATCATTCAAAAATGAGAATTTGAAATTCATCTAAAAAAAAGCCAGACGCAAGTACGATATCAATCCAAAACCTTCAACTTTTGAAAAAGCCTATGCAACTAATCTTGCCTCATGCTTTTCTAATGTGCCTTCTGCTATATACTTAGTTGTCCAAATCCATTTAGTACCTATTACCTTCTTCTTTAGAGAAAGTCCACGAAATCCCATGTATCAATTTTTAGTATACTATCATACTTAGACCGCATTCCCACTCTCCAACCTAAATGGTGGTAGGTTGCTTTATAGAGCCCATCATATGTGCCATTATGGCCATGCCGACAATGTGTTTTGAGGTTCTTCTTTGCTCTTGTATTCTCTTTGATCTATGTTATCCATCCGAGGATTATTCTAGTATGTCTAAGTGTGATTGCGATCATAGAAGAGTTTTTGTGCCCACTTCTATAGTGGCTCTATCGCGGCATTTCGTCCCCTCCTTTTTTCTCCCACCACCCTCCGGCCCCACGATCACCCCGACCCCCTCCAACTCTATCGTCCCCTCCTTTTCCCCACCACCACCACCACCTCCACCACCACCACCACCACCACCACCTCCACCACCACCACCACCACCACCACCACCACCTCCACCACCACCACCACCACCACCACCACCACCACCACCACCACACCACCACCACCACCACCACCACCACCACCACCTCAACCACCACCACCACCTCCACCACCACCACCACCACCACCACACCACCACCACCACCACCTCCACCACCACCACAACCACCACCACCACCACCTCCACCACCACCACCACCACCACCACCACCACACCACCACCACCACCACATCACCACCACCACCACCTCCACCACCACCACCACCGCCTCCACCACCACCACCACCACCACCACCACCACCACACCACCACCACCACCACCTCCACCACCACCACCACCACCACCACCTCCACCACCACCACCACCACCACCACCACCACCACACCACCACCACGCCCACACCACCACCACCACCACCACCACCACCATGACCACCACCACCACCACCACCACCATCCACCACCACCACCACCACCACCACCACCATCCACCACCACCACCACCACCACCACCACCACCTCCCCGGCCACCTCCCCCGCGACCTCCCCCGTGACCTCCACCACTCCACACCACCCCACAGCCCTCCCCACAGCCCACCCCACAACCCTCCACACCACCCACAAACCCCTCAAATCCCACATTTTTCCACGACCTTACATAAGGCTCTCATATAGTTTGGATGGACATTTGGAGGATCATTTCTCAACCAAACCCTATAGTGTTATATATTGTTGGAAAGCTCTCGACGAGTAATTTCCAATGGTGAAACAATAACTTTGAAATATTGGATCAAATTTTGACTACACCCTAAAAAACCCCCACAACTCCCCATAACTCACTCCTATTCCTACCCAACCCACAAACCCCACAAACCCCACACAACTCCACAACCCTCCACAACCCTCCAAAAACCCTGTAATCTCTCTCAAACTCCCCACAACTCACTTAATATGAAGGATCAAAAGCTACTACAAAAATTAGGTGAAGGATGTGCTTCTCAGGGACATTCAAATATCACGGGAGGCACAAACTAAGGATCTTAGCTTGCATTCAAAAGTGACAGTAAAGGTGTAAGTGGTAAAAGTAAAAGTGGTGAAATGAGTGTTGCCGCCAACCATTCATGACGACTGCCTATTTTGAGGATCCAATTCAAATCAAGTGGAATATTTGATCTACCCCTCCAATCTTGGCAATCAAGCGACGCGTGATCAGTGGACGTGAGGAATCGGCAAGACCCTCTTGGCCTATTGGGGCCGATAAAAACACTGGATTTGTGCTCATTTGAGGTACAATTTTTTTTAGAGATACAGTGGTTCGTACCTACGTGCAAAGTCCTCTCTTGCCCTTGGTGGTTCCAAGCCTATTGTAGGAGCTACTCTGTAGTGTGGATACAGAGGGTAGGCATCTCAGTGGAGGGCTATGAGCACTATAGTGTAAGAGAGTGGCTTGGATTCTTTTCTTTTCTGTGAGTCACTCTTGTTGTTAAGCTCTATTCTCTTAAGAAATCCTTTACCATTTGTATTGTTCTGAGTTAGTCTGCATATAATTGGCCCCTGAAGCTGATGGGAAGACTCTCTTGCATTAAGGTTATTTACTTTTAGAGTGGCATGTTAGCCCTGAGGTTGCTTTTTTTTTTTTGAGCATCTCTCTGCCCAACCTTGTAATCATCTGATTCAAATCAAGAAATATATGGTTTTCTGTGGTCATTTGTTGATTAATATTTCTAGAGTATGTACAACCCTTCTGTCTGCTCACAGAAATGTTAAAGGGTATACTTCCCTAAAGAGAACCCCCCTTGAGTAGGCGACGTACTGGATGAGTTAATCTTTGTTCTCTACTTTTGATAAGAGTGGATACCCCAGTACCTCCTCTACAGTTTGGCACGCACGGTGGGACCTTTGCATTTCTGTGAGAAGTATTTTTCCCTATTACATTTGCAAGTAGGTACATGACCCATACACGGGCAGATAAGGAGTCTCTTCGTGTTCGGAGAAGCCTTAACAAGTTAGTAATAACTACGACTAGTGAGTCTACCTCCCCTCTGCCTTCCCTAAATTTATCGATTGATTTGGGTGCGACACCATTGTCAAAAGAGGGGTATAGGAGAACTCTAGACTTCTCCTCAGATACGTCCGAAGAAACACCAGTGCAAATGGAGGATCTCTCTCATTTGCTCTCCAGATTAAAATCAAATTCCCTACCTTCAAGGGACAAGCTTATGAGGATGCTGATGACCATGTGAGGAGATTCATCTCTTTATGTTGTGGACGAGGTCTGCAGAATAGAGAGGATGCAATGTTGGCGCTTTTTCCATCCACATTGGAGGGTCTTGCAGATAAATGGTATAGTCAATATGTAGATGTCCATTTCACTACATGGGAGGCTCTTAAGGCGGCATTCTCACAGACATTCCGACCAAGTGATTCCTCGGAAAGAGCTCTAGATCAGCTAGAGAATTTGAAGCTAAGATCAGGTGAATCCTTTCATGAACTTCACACTAGAACAAAAGCACTTGTTGCACGTCTGCCACATGCTCCAGGTGACTTTTTGGTTGAAAAGTGGATAGAAAAGGCTCTGCCCAGGTCATCTCAACAGAAGCTTTGTGAGTCTCTTAGATTGGATGCAACCCTCAATGATTTTGTTGCAGCGGCATCACGCATAGAGGAAGCAAGGCAACATTTTGAAGAGGATACACAAAGAAATTATGCTGCAGACCTGGATCCTATTGGGCAACTGAGGAAGGAACTGGAAGCATTGAAAATGCAACAACATCAACAAGAAGAGAAGGTCTTGCCACCACTCCGTCGCACTGATGACGAAGTAGCCCAACTTCGCCGTGAGTTAGAAGATTTGAGGACTACTCAGGATATAAGGAGACAAATTTGGTGCACGATCTGTAACAACAATGGACATTCCAATGCTAATTGCCCTAACAAGGTAAGCTATCAATTTTGTGGAAAGGATGGTCATGAAGCTAGAGATTGCTACTACCTCAAGGGTACACAGCAAAGAAGTAACCCTCAAACTTTGGATTCATGCTATGCTAGTACTTCAAATACATCTAATAGAGAGGAGAATTGGCCTGCAAAGCCTAGGTATAATAGACCTTTGATGTGCTATCGTTGTGGTGAGTACGGCCACATGCAAAACAGGTGTTCTCTTCCAGAAAATGCACCTCCTTGTCAACATTGTCTAGAGGCCAAGGATCATTATACCAAAGATTGCCCAAGAGGTTGTCCTGCTCCAATTCACATGATTGCAGTCTCTCCACATGAAGAAGGAAAAACCACTCAGACTTATGTTGTTTCATCCTCTGCAATGCCCATGATGACTAGAGCTAGGCAAGCAGCTGCAACCCAGAGAGATGAACAGCAAGGATTTCAGCATAAAGAGGAAGAAAAGGAGTCTGGATGGAAGGACCAAGCAGAAATTGAAGGAGCTTATAATAAGATGACTACTTCTCTAAAGGGCCAACCAACAAGTCTGCAAGAAAACACTCAGGAGGTAAACATTGAACAGATCTTGAAAGGTATTCATCACAAGGTTAGTCTATATGAACTTATCAGGATGGATTTAAAAATAAGAAGTGACTTAGTGAAGATTATACACTCTGCTCACTTGGTCCAATCACCTAGTATAGATGGTTTCATGGTTGATTTTCCCCTTGCACCCTTAGCAGACTACCAAAGCTCAAGATTATCTGTTTGTAGAAAGGATGAAACTCTCACAGGTGTGATCATAGATGGAGGCTCCGGTATCAATTTGATGCCAGATTTCACAATGAAGAAACTGAATTTGAACCCCACCAAAATGGCACCATTTACAGTTACACTAGCAGATCAACATCAGGTTGCGTCTCTTGGCATTATTGAAAAGGTACGGATGATAGTACAGGGTTGCCACTTTGTGTTGGATTTTGTTGTTATTGCACTTCCACAGGAGACTTCTTACCCTTTACTCCTGGGGAGACCTTGGCTGAGACAAGCAAAAGCTTTGCAAGATTGGGGGAAAAACAAACTATGGATTTCAACAAGCACCAATAGCCAACTATAATTACATTTGGAAGAGGGATTCGACTCAGGAAAAACCATTGGATATACTGTGGATACTCAGGTAATGCCCTCTATACTCCAAGAAGATGATACATTGTTAAATTGGATGATGGGAAGTGTAGAGTGTTGCATAGTGGAGATCAATGAAATTGAGGAAGAAGTTGCAGATAAGGTAAATGAAGACCACAAGGTATTGGAGAATGAGCAATTGCAGGAAGATACTAGCTTTGAGGAGGCAACCAATATAAAAGTATCGGAGGGAGAAGGTTATGAATTTAAGAGCAGAGAAGATCTTCCTTTTGCAGATATACCTCAAGGATGGATGGAAGAACATGTTGCAGAATATAAATTAAAATCCACTCCTGCATATAGTGGAGATGATTTCTCAAACAAGACCAGTCCTGAAACTTTGGTTCAAGAAGTAAATTTAGGAAATGAAGAGAACCCTCAAGTAGTCCACTTAGCATCTTGGTTGTGGCATTATCCTCCTTTGCTACAGAAGGTAATTTCTTTGCTTTTTACTTACAAAAGTGTCTTCGCATGGTCCTACAAAGATCTAATAGGGATACCAGAAGAGCTTGGGTTACATCGGATACCCTTAGTTGAGGGAGCCGCGCCAATAAGAAGTAGACCATATCGACTCAATCCAAAATATGCCGAGGCTGTAAAAGCACAAATTACAAAGCTAGAAGAAGCTGGTATAATTGTTCTAGTAGAACATTCCAGGTGGCTTTCTTCCATGGTTATTGTACCCAAGAAAAATAGTGGAAAAATAAGAGTATGTGTTGATTTTCGTGCTTTGAATAAAGTGACTGTTCAAGATGGATTTCCTCAGCCCTTCATAGAGCAACTACTTGAGGAAGTAGCTGGTCACACTTTGTATAGTTTCTTGGATGGTTTTAGTGGATACAATCAGATAGTGATCCATCCTGATGATAGGGACAAAACAGCCTTTGTCACTCCCTGGGGCACTTATGTCTATACTCGAATGGCTTTTGGTTTGAAGAATGCACCAGCTTCATTTAATAGAATGATTATCTGATATTGGGCAAATGGTTAACAACCTTTCTACGCATTTTTATGGATGACTTTTCAGTATTTTCAGGTACATATAGAAGGGCAGCAGTTCAAGATTTCCATGACCATTTGGAAAATCTCAAAGAAATTTTTGAGCAATGTCTCAAAATAGGTTTGAAATTGAATCCTGATAAATGTCGCTTTTTGGTTACTAAGGGCACTCTTCTCGGTCACATAGTATCTGCTGAAGGTATAACTGTTGACCCTGCAAAGGTTACAGCTATTCTTTCCATGCCAATTCCACAAAGCCCAAAGGAAGTGCAAAGTTTCTTGGGCCATGCAGGGTATCACAGAAGATTCATTAGGATGTATTCAGAAATTGCTAAGCCCTTGTCAAGGCTTACCAGTAAAAAGATCCCTTTCTCATGGAGTGCTGAAGCCGACAAAGCATTTTGTGAACTAAAGTTGAGGCTATGTACTGCTCCACTTTTAAGTGTTCCTAATTGGTCATTGGAATTTCATGTGCATACAGATGCTAGTCTTCATGCTGTTGGTGCAGTTCTAGCTCAACCATCATCTCACAAAGTGGATAGACCTATCTCTTATGCAAGCAGACTACTCAACCAAGCTAAAAGAAATTACAGTACAACGGAAAGAGAAGGTTTGGCTATCGTATTTGCTCTTCAGAAGTTCCGACATTATCTCCTTGGTGTACATTTCATTGTTATTTCTCATCATCAGCCCTTGAAGTATTTGATAAACAAGCCTAGAGTAGCTGGAAGGATTTGGAGATGGTTACTTCTATTTCAAGAATTTAATTTTGATATTCATATTAAGCCAGGAAAAGAGCACTACATGGCAGATCAAGTGTCCAGGACGGCAATGAGCGAGAAGGCAACAAGTATCAATGACGAACTGGTCGATAGCAATCTCTTCCTGATAGCAATTCGGACTGGTTGGTATGATGAAATTCTCCTAGTTCTTACTACTGGAAAGATCCCAGAACACTTGACACGTGTAGAAATAAGAAGATTGCTCCTGAAAACCAAAGCATATTCTCTTATAAATGGAAATTTATATAAATATTGTCAAGATGATATATTGAGAAGGTGTGTCTATCTAGAAGAGGTAAATTTTTTGCTAGAGGCAACACACAGTGAAGGACATCTAAGGGGGGAAGAATTGGCTCATAGAATCATCCACAAAGGTCTATGGTGGCCTCACATTTTCAAGGATGCAATCAAGTTTGCTAAAGAATGCCACATCTGCCAGAGGTGTGCTCCCGTGCCAACCAGATTGAATTTCCAACCATTGGTCATATCTACCGGATGGCTTCCATTTGAACGATGGGGTCGTGATTTCATAGGACCAATTAGTCCAACTGGTCAACCTGGAGGTAAAAAGTATATTTTGATGGCCACATGTTATGCCACTAAATGGATAGAGGCTAAAGCTACTGTGGACTGCACGGCTTTAAGAGTAGCCAAATTTTTGTATAAACGTATTTTCTCAAGATTTGGTTGCCCACTGTAAATTACTAGTGATAGGGGCACACATTTTGTAAATCAATTGCTCCAGTTTATATTTGACAGGTACAAAGTCTTCCATAAAAAATCTTGTGCCTACTACCCCAGGGCAAATGGCCAAGCAGAGAGTTCCAATAAGATTTTGATTGGACTTCTTCGCAAATTATCTTTTGATCATCAAAGCTCCTGGCCGCTAGCACTGATCGGTGCAATTTGGGCTTTCAGAACCACGAAGAGGGGAACCACAGGCGAGACTCCATTTCGTTTAGTTTATGGGAAAGAGGCATTGGCACCGTTCGAATTCATTATCAAAAAGGAAATGGGAACCAAAACCATTGGAGTTGAACCTCCCATTGAGAGATTGGTGGCATTAGAAGAATACAGAGAAGGAGCAATGCAAAAACTTCAGGTAACACAAGAAGAGCGCAAAAGACTGCATGACAGGTATCTGAGCTCCAATGAAGTACAGGAAGGATCCATGGTTTTAGTGCATCAGGTCCCAGCAATTCCAACCAAACTGGCACCCAAATGGATAGGACCTTACACGGTGGTAAAGGTATTACCTCATGGAGCAGTACATCTGGAGGATTTGCAGGGTAAGAGGATACCCCTGGTCAATATTTCCAGGGTGAAGAAGTACCTGAATTAAGGTAAATTGGAAGCATATCAGTCACCGTACCTACTGTATTTCATTTGGTGATTGTAGTTATTATGAAAAAAAAAGTATGAAAAAAAATATATATTTTTTTATTTTCTCCAGGGTGAAGGATTATTTGAGTCAAGTCAAGAAAGAAGAACTCCCTTCACTATCTTGTTTTTGGCTTCGGGAATTGCACCGGGACGGTGCAAAGACTTGATGTGGGGGTCTGTATCGCGGCATTTCGTCCCCTCCTTTTTTCCCCCACCACCCCCCGGCCCCACCATCACCCCGACCCCCTCCAACTCCATCGTCCCCTCCTTTCCGCACCACCACCACCACCTCCACCACCACCACCACCACCACCACCACCACCTCCACCACCACCACCACCACCACCTCCACCACCACCACCACACCACCACCACCACCACCACCACCTCCACCTCCACCACCACCACCTCCACCTCCACCACCAACACCACCACCACCACACCACCACCACCACCACCACCACCACCACCTCCACCACCACCACCACCACCACCACCACACCACCACCACGACCACACCACCACCACCACCACCACCACCACCACCTCCACCACCACCACCACCTCCACCACCACCACCACCACCACCACCACCTCCACCACCACCACCACCACCTCCACCACCACCACCGCCACCACCACCACCACACCACCACCACCACCACACCATCACCACGACCACACCACCACCACGACCACACCACCACGACCACCACCACCACCACCACCACCACCACCACCACCACCACCACCACCACCACCACCACCACCACCACCACCACCACCTCCACCACCACCACCACCACCACCACCACCACCTCCCCGGCCACCTCCCCCGCGACCTCCCCCGCGACCTCCACCACTCCACACCACCCCACAGCCCTCCCCATAGCCCACCCCACAGCCCTCCACACACCCACAAACCCCTCAAATCCCACATTTTTCCACGACCTTACATAAGGCTCTCATATAGTTTGGATGGACATTTGGAGCATCATTTCTCAACCAAACCCTATAGTGTTATATATCGTTGGAAAGCTCTCGACGAGTACTTTCCAATGGTGAAACAATAACTTTGAAATATTGGATCAAATTTTGACTACACCCAAAAAAACCCCCACAACTCCCCATAACTCACTCCTATTCCTACCCAACCCACAAACCCCACAAACCCCACACAACTCCACAACCCTCCACAACCCTCCAAAAACCCTGTAATCTCTCTCAAACTCCCCACAACTCACTTAATATGAAGGATCAAAAGCTACTACAAAAATTAGGTGAAGGATGTGCTTCTCAGGGACATTCAAATATCACGGGTAGCACAAACTAGGGATCTCAGCTTGCATTCAAAAGTGACAGTAAAGGTGTAAGTGGTAAAAGTAAAAGTGGTGAAATGAGTGTTGCGGCCAACCATTCATGACGACTGCCTATTTTGAGGATCCAATTCAAATCAAGTGGAATATTTGATCTACCCCTCCAATCTTGGCAATCAAGCGATGCATGATCAGTGGACGTGAGGAATCGGCAAGACCCTCTTGGCCTATTGAGGCCGATAAAAACAATGGATTTGTGCTCATTTGAGGTACAATATTTTTTAGAGATACAGTGGTTCGTACGTACGTGCAGAAGTCCTCTCTTGCCCTTGGTGGTTCCAAGCCTATTGTAGGAGCTACTCTGTAGTGTGGATACAGAGGGTAGGCTTCTCAGTGGAGGGCTATGAGCACTATAGTGTAAGAGAGTGGCTTGGATTCTTTTCTTTTCTGTGAGTCAGTATTGTTGTTAAGCTCTATTCTCTTGAGAAATCCTTTACCATTTGTATTGTTCTGAGTTAGTCTGCATATAATTGGCCCCTTAAGCTGATGGGAAGACTCGCTTGCATTAAGATTATTTACTTTTAGAGTGGCATGTTAGCCCTGAGCTTGCATTTTTTTTTTTGAGCATCTCTCTACCCAACCTTGTAATCATCTGATTCAAATCAAGAAATATATGGTCTTCTGTGGTCATTTGTTGATTAATATTTCTAGAGTGTGTACAACCCTTCTGTCTTCTCACAGAAATGTTAAAGGGTATACTTCCCTAAAGAGAACCCCCCTTGAGTAGGCAACGTACTGGATGAGTTAATCTTTGTTCTCTACTTTTGATAAAAGTGGATACCCCAGTACCTCCTCTACAGTGGCTTACATTATGGTACTACAACTCATTAGCATTTTTCTAAGGAAATTTCACTATTAGATGTTTCCTTCTTCTCAGCTTTATCCTCTCTTTTGATAGGCACAACGTGAGATATTTCTCTGTTTGATGAAATATAGATTCACCTTTATCTTCTACTACGTATGGGCATTCATCAAAAACCACATCTCCACTGACAAAAGTCTTCCTTGCTTCAGGATCCGAGAAGCTATATGCTTTATACTCTTCAACTCTATCATAGGAAGACACACTTTTTGGTTTTTGAATCCAACTTTGTTCTTGTTGAATACGGAATATGTGCATAACAGAAACAACCAAAAATTTCAAAATTCAAAATTAAAGTCTTTTTAGGAGAATATTCTTTTTGAGGAGTCATCCCCTTTAGGGATTTCCTGTAGTTTCGATTGAGAAGATAGAATTTTGTAATGACAACTTCTGCTAAGAATGAATCTGGCATGCCTTGAGCTTTTAACATACAATGAGACTTTTCAACGATTGTCCTATTCCTATGCTCAACAATGCCATTTCGATGAGATGATGTATGAGGTGTGTTAAGTTGCCTTTCAAACAATGCTTCTTATAGTAGTTATTGAATTTTGTTGATAAGAATTCACCTCCTCTATCATTTCTCAATTTCTTCAAGTTCTTGCCTGATTCATTTTCCACATACTTACGACATGTTTTAATTTCTTCAAAAGCATCACCCTTCTCTCAAATGAAATAAACCCACATATTTCTACTAAAATCATTCACTAATAGCAAAAAGTAGAAAGATCCTCCTTAACATTTTATTTGAGAGATCAGCATGTACAAACTCTAGAGGAGCTTCAACTCGATTGCTAATGTCTCATGAAAGTTCGTTCCATTGTTGCTTGCCCATCATGCAAGCTTCACAAGGTTCCTCCAACTCTGAAAATGCTTTGCATGTGCTTCTAAACAAAAAGTCCAGATTCCCAAATTGTTGGTGCCATAACATGCTTACATCTTTATATTTGTACTAGTTAAGGCACTTAAATCATGCATGTTATCATGTTTTATGCCTTTTCCTACTACATTACTTGATAAATCCATGATTTTTTCACCACTCTTATTGAGGTGAACTTTGAATCCACTATTTTGTATTGCAAAAATTGATAAACAATTTCTTTTAAGTGTAGGTACATAGACATAGTCTAATAACTTCTTCTCAACACGTTAAGAATCGATAAAAGAGATGGTTCAAGTTCCTTTAGTTGGACACTCGGAATCATTTCCCATCAATGGGTTGATGGATTCCCATAAATGCACTATGAAACTATACAAATCCTTTTTGTTGATCATATGGGAAGAAGTTCCACTATATAAAATCCATGGTTCATCAACATGAGCTTGAGCAGATAAGCATACATCTTCAATAGCTACCCATAGTTCTAGATCACAGTTGTTTGTAGACTCTTTATTCTTCCAAGATGCTTTTATAGTCCCATTTCATTTATGAACTTGCTTCTTTCTGCAATCCTTGATGGCACGACCTTTCTTTTCACAATAGAAGCAGCTTCTTGTGAACCTTTTCTTGTTTTGACTTTTTTTTTATCCATTAGAAGACCCTTTTCGTTTTGTGTTGGCTGAGAATGCAACACTGCTTGTAACTTGCTGATTCTTCAACCATATCTTCTCTTCTAAGAGCATCCCACAAAATGCTTCAAATGTAAGGGGAGTTAGTCTTACCTGACTGTTAATGGCTCTTACTAATCCATCATACTTTGTTGAAGAATATACACGCATCTTCAAGCCATCTAATCTAGTGTTAAAAAACACCAATTACAACCAATTGAACTTAGAGCTATTTTATTCATTTAATAAAATCTTTATCCTTTTTCATAATGAGAATGCTCTTCATTTGCCAAATGGTTTTCTAGATTGTATATTATAGTTTGGTTCTTGGTCATAGTGACAAGCCAATATGCCCGAAGCCTCATGTGCTTTGATAGTATGTTGAACTAAAGTAAGGATAGAATCACTTACACTCCTGAAAATTGCACATTATGCATCAAGATTCCACCTCTTCCAATCTTAGAAAAGATCTAGATCTCGTTGAATAATCAATATTGAAGCTTTTTGGATCTTCAAATCATATAGGCTCTAGATCCAGTCCCCTCTGTGAAGTATTTCAACGACGATGAACCACAATGTGTTCTCCTTCTAGAGATCTTCAGGACAATATCCTTGGAGTAGTAAAGTGAGCTCTAGGTGCCGCACATGGTACTCTAAACAAAGGCTGCAAAATACACAGAAAACACACTACACAAGTAACACGAATAGAGACTTTTTAGTTGTTACAAATGCAGTCAAATATACAATTTATGGTTGACTAGGCAACTATATGTTTCATTAAAGAACATATACACATGGTCCCATAATAGTGTCAAGTAAGTTGTAGGAGTCCAAAAGTACATAAATTTTGAACTTCCAGAGCATATAGTAGGTTCCATCCAACTTGCCTTCAATGAAAATAGCTGGACAAAATCCAATAGTTGGAGTGACAAATTCGAATAGGTGTAGAATTAACATGAACTCCAGTACGAAAACAAGTGTGTGACGATGAATCCTTCATGTAATCACTTGAATAATCTAATGATATTCCAGTGTCATAGTAGGCTGAAATAGTAGACATTTAAGACATTAATTATGCAATATATCACATGAGTAGTAGTAGTGAAGACAACAAATATAGTAGATTCTCAAACATTTTCTACTAAAAACAAGTACAAAGATGATGGCATTCTCCTCCCATACGCTCTCAAAGTAGAGCTTAAATGATGATCTAGAAAAATCTAGACATGGAGTTACAAGGAACATCTATATTTACTTGCTTGATTTTTGGGGTGGTGTAGAGGTCATGCATATATAGGGTAATGGGTGGCCTTTCAGAGATGGCTATACATGGGTGGTAGAACATGGGCGGCCACCACTTGCGTATTCCGCATACAAAGCCTAGGTCGATTCAACTCGCCTAACAAATATAAATGACTTCTTAGTTTGTAAGGAAATATTCCATGGAATGCTCTTTTGATTTTCATTGGCCCCTCGGAACCCCTAAGCCAGGAGGTTCGCTAGTCCTCTTAGACCCCCAATTGGGGTTGCTCCATCTTGACGTGGACCCCACAATTGGGCACCCTAGTAACTAGCTTTCCTTACAATAAATTACATTTTCCAATTCGACCTTCCCCTAACATTCAAGTTCCAATTCCCATCAATTGGGTAATGCATGTTTGACTTTTCCTCATAATGTGGGCCTTACAAATAATACATATAATCGTGAGGGATAGATATTGACCATATACTAACACTTTTTGTAGCGCAATATTTCCCATAGATCTTTTGTTTTGAATCACTACATTTTTGCTTGGCATCGTTTAGTTCTTATCTTGCTTAATGCCATCTAAGAAGAAATTGTTGTAGGTTATTTCTCTCTCTAGGAGATTCTAGTGGGGTTGGGACTACGAGATATCCAAAATCCCCAAAGTTTCTTCGAAAATATGTTGTATGAAAAAAAGAAGAGGGTGGTCTTGGTATTCTCTATCCTCTTAAAATGGCTAAGAACTTAGCAAGCAAATGGATTCTAAGATCCACCATCATGTCTAATGTTTGGGCTTGTTTGATAAAAAGAAATGGTGCAAAACTATCTTTGTATGACTGTAGACACCTCTTTCTTATGTGCCAGCATGCTCAACAATTTTAGAAAATCTTTGACAATCATGCAGCATTGCTAGGATCTCTCTATTGGGCTATAAAGAAACCTTGATTGGTGTAATTCAAAGAATGAATCTTGCCTTGTGGTAAGTTCGGAGATCCACTATTCTTTGGTACATTTGGAACACCAAAAGTTAGAAGATGTATAATAGTGATCAAAAGAACTATGTGTTGCTATGCAAAAGAGAGTTGACCAAACTCTAAGGCAATAGTATGTAGGCCATCAGAGATGTTGAAGAAAAACTTGTTCCTTAGATTTGGACCCAAACTAGCTTCAACAAGTGGAGGCAGAGATTATTACGTGTTTACTCAAGTGAAAGATGTTTTATGCTTTCTTCTGTATACTAATGTATATGCTCCCTTTTCATGTAGTGATTTATCTCGACTATTGTTCTTCCAGGAATGGGATTATCTTGTAATACTTAGTTACAGAGCCATGGATGTGGCCCCTATACATCCGATAACACTTTTTATCAATACATCTTTTATTTATTTCTATTGCTTTCATAGAAAGATAAAATATTTCTTCCTTCAAACCTTCATTTCGACTCAAGCAAGAAAGGAAGATGGGAACTCCTCTATTTAGCTTCAAACTTGCATAAAGAGGCCTCTCATGCACTTGATAAAGAGGCCTCTCATGCACTTGGGGCCAATCCTACAATGCAAAAGAAAACATATAAATGTTAAAAGGCTATTGCTATTTAATTAATGCAAGAATAGGGGATTTTGGTTCCTCCGCACTTCCGATAAAGAGAAAAAAAAATAACCAGTTGTGTTATTCCATGATTCATGCGCCATTCCATGCCGTTGATGCTTGCATCCATTACAAAACACAATGAACTAACGACATCAACCATTGCTTTTCCAAAAACATATAGCTAGTGGTTAAGATACATATACCTCCTCCTTGAGTTGATCATTCAAAACTGGGACTTTGAAATTCATCTAAAAAATATGCCACACCCAAGTACGATATCAATCCAAAACCTTCAACTTTTGAAAAACCCTCTACAACTAATATTGCCTCATGCTTTTCTAATGTGCCTTATGCTTTATACTTAGTGGTCCAAATCCATTTAGTACCTATATCCTTCTTCTTTAGAGAAAGTCCACAGATCCCTTGTATCATTTTTTAGTATACTATAATACTTAGACAACATTCCCACTCTCCAACCTAGATCATCAAGGAATTCTTCAATGGTCGTAGGTTGCTTTATAGAGCCCATCATATGTGCCATTAGAGCCATGCGGACAATGTGTTTTGAGGCTCTTCTTTGCTCGTGTATTCTCTTTGATCTATGTTATCCATCCGAGGATGATTCTAGTACTTCTAAGTGTGGATTGCGATCATAGAAGAGTTTTTGTGCCCACTTCTATAGTGGCTTACATTGTGCTACTACAACTCATTGTCATTTTACTAAGGAAATTTCACTATTAGATGTCTCCTTCCAACTTCCCTTCAATGAATATAGTTGGACAAAATCCAATAGGCGGAGTGACAAATTCCAATAGGTTTAGCATTAACATTAACTCGAGCACAAAACCGAGTGTGTGACGATGTATCCATCCTGTAATCACTTGAATAATCTAATGATATTCCAGTGTCATAGTAGGCTGAAATAGTGAGTCTTCTCAAGCTATTAGAACCTTAAGGCTCTGATACAATTTAAGACATTAATTATGCAATATATCACATGAGTAGTAGTAGTAAAGATAACAAAAATAGTAGATTCTCAAACATCTTCTACTAACAACAAGTACAAAGATGATGGCATTCTCCTCCCATGTGCTCTCGAAGTAGAGCTTAAATGATGATCTAGAAAAGTCTAGACATGGAGTTACAAGGAACATCTGTGTTTACTTTCTCGATACTTGGCATAGTGTAGAGGTCATGCATATATAGGGTAATGGGTGGCCTTTCAGAGATGGCTATACATGGGTGGTAGAACATGAGCAGCCACCACTTGCGTAGTTCCAATATAGAGCCTAGGTCTATTCAACTAGCCTAACAAATATAAATGACTTCTTAGTTTGTTAGAAAATATTCCATGGAATACTGTTTTGATTTCCATTGGCCCTCAGGAACCCCTAAGCTAGGGGGTTCGCTAGTCCCCTTAGACCCCCAAATGGGGTTGCTCCATCTTGACATGGACCCCACAATTGGGCATGCTAGTAACTCGCTTTCCTTACAATACATTACATTGTCCAATTCGACCTTCATCTAACATGCAAGTTCCGATTCCCATCAATTGGGTAATACATGTTTGACTTCTCCTCATAATGGGGGCCTTACAAATAATACATATAATCCTGAGGGTTAGATATTGATCATATATGAACACTCTCTATAGTGCAATATTTCCCATAGATCTTTTGTTTTGAATCACTAAATTTTTTCTTCGCATTGTTAGTTCTTATCTTGCTTAATGCCATCTAAGAAGAATTTGTTGTAGGTTATTTCTCTCTCTAGGAGATTCTAGTGGGGTTGGGACTACGAGAAATTCAAAATCCCTAAAGTTTCTTGGAAAATATGTTGTATGAAAAAAGAAGAAGTTGGCCTTGGTATTCTCTATCCTCTTAAAATGGCTAAGAACTTAGCAGCCAAATGGATTCTAAGATCCACCAAGACATCTGATGTTTGGGCTTGTTTTATAAAAAGAAATGGTGCAAAATTATGTTTGTAAGACTGCACACAACTCTTTCTTAAGTGCAAGCATGCTCAAGAATTTCATAAAATCCTTGACAATAAGTGAAACATTGCTAGGATCTCTCAATTGGGATATAAAGAGACCTTGATTGGTGTTATTCAAAGAATAGATCTTGCCTTGTGGTAAGTTGGATATCCACTATTCTTTGGTACATTTGGAACACCAAAAGCTAGAAGATCTGTAAGAGTGATCATAAGAACTATGTGTTGCTATGCAAAAGAGAGTCGATCAAGCTCTGAGGGAGTAGTGTGTAGGCCATTAGAGATGTTGAAGAAAAACTAGTTCCTTCGATTTGAAGCCAAATTATCTTAAACAAGCGGAGGCTGAGATTATTATCTGTTTACTCCAGTGAAAGATGTTTTATGCTTTTTTGTCTATACTAATGTATATGCTCCCGTTTCATGTTATGATTTTTCTTTACTATTGTTCTTCCAAGAATGGGATTATCTTGTAGTACTTAATTACAGAGCCATGGATGTGCCCCCTATACATCCGATAACACTTGTTATCAATACATCTTTTATTTATTTCTATTGCTCTCATAGAAAGAAAAGAATGTTTCTTCCTTCAAACCTCCATTGCAACTCAATCAAGGAAGGAAGATGGGAACTCCTCTATTTAGCTTCAAACTTGCATAGAGAGGCCTCTCATGCACTTGGGGCCAATCCTACAATGCGAAAGAAAAAATATAAATGTTAAAAAGCTTTTGCTTGTAGACGTTTTCATTTCTACCACCGAATGTGAATTAGAGGTGAGCATTTTCTTTGTGGGATGGCGAGCAAATAGAACATAAAATGACATTAGAACAACATATCGCTGGAAACTCCACTCATGTTCCTAGAATCTCAAACCTATCCATGATAGGTTGGATGGTTGGGCTTTTCGTTTCTTGAATCTCATTCAAAGGTTCAACTCTTTGTTGTAGTGGCGTAAGGTTGAACTCTTTCTTCTAGTGGTCAATATTCTGAGGTTGGTTGAAATGCCTTCAGTCAATCTAAACAAGTGTTATGTGTTTTGCTTTGGGTAATTCTTTCTTGCTGTCATCTTTTGGGAACTCTAAGTTTTTCTAACCTCTGCTTTGAGCAAATACAAAGGGGCCTTATCCGTACTATGCCTCTTTCAGTTGTAGAGTTGTTTTTTCAATTAATTCAAGCAAACAGAGATTAGGCAACTGTCGGGCTTCCTCTTAAAAACGAAAGAAAACGGAGATTAGGCTTCTCTCAACCTTTTTCTTTAAAACAAAAGAAGAAGAAAAAAACAACCAAGTCTATTATTCCATGAGTCATGCGCTATTCCATGCCGTTGATGCTTGCATCCATTACAAAACAGGATAAATTAACGATATCGACCATTGCTTTTCCAAAAAAAAAACCCTTGAAAATACAAAGACGCCATTGGAATTAAACAACTAAAAGCTTTACAGAGATGGAGGTTCAGGAGAAAATCGGGAGAAGATAACTGAGCTCCATAGAGTTTTCTCTTTACGTTGTTTAAGTAATTCAAGAAAATCCAAGTGTCGTGGCAGATACGTACATATGTTTAGGCGCACAACCTATATCAAACATTGCTTCTGAGAGACGTGGGCACTATTGAAGGCCTCAGAGCTCAAGAGAGTGGCCCATTGTATAGAGCATGTCTTGAAATTGCATTAGAGCAATATAAGGGTTACGTATTTCCTAGTATTTGGTCTCTATGAAATACATATCAAACATTGCTCGTGAGAGACGTGGGCACTGCTCAACGCCTCAGAGCTCAAGACAGTGGCCCATTGTACAGAGCATGTCTTGAAATTGCATTCGAGCAATATAAGGACTACGTATTTCCTAGTATTCGGTCTCTGTGAAATACATATCTAGCGGCGGGTTGCTTGCAGGAAAGTAAATGGCGACCTCAGCCTGCTGGATGTGAATCTCATTTTTGTATATACATCATTTGATTTGCATCCACATATTAAGCATTGTATGCTATTGCTGCGCTGTAGTATACGACAACACTTAGAGCTGCTCGCCACTGAATGTCTGGGCGAAGCGCCAGTCGGTAGGTGCAACGTCGTAGGAGGTGACACTGCGGCCGTCGTTGGTGGTCACTTGGAACGAAAGGCTCTGACCATCCAATAAGGCATTGCTCTGCGAGTTCTGTCCCTAGTTTCTGGTCAGGGGCTATCATCCGCTGCGGGATCCCTTTACCGAGACAGAACGGATATCTCCGGCTCCAGCCACGTTGGTTACAAGCAGCAGATTGAAGTACGAGTGCCCGTTGATTGTGAAGTGAATTCCGCCCTGTTTCTGGCAAGGAACTCATCTGTACTACACACGCACAATGCCCGCTTTGTAGATGCCAATCTTTTCGTACGCCGGCTGTGCCATGTCAAAGTGCTGCAGAGGAGGGTTGCACCACCCACCTGCGTTGTTGGGAAGAGCGTTGTTTGGAGGACAAAAGTTTGTGGCAATAATCACAAAAGAACTTCCAAAAATGCACCACTCCGGATCAGATGAGGAATCACATCGGATCTCGAAGCACGCTGTCGGAAAGTTTTCAACCTTTCCGTTGATGACCAGAGAAAATGAAAACAACTTTATTGGTGAACTCAAACCTTTTATATCACTGTTGATCAGTTGTTCTGGATTGATGTAACTACTTTTGAAGTGTTTACAGGTACAAGAAATTATGAAGAACATATGTTCATATTAGGGTTTTCCCTAATTTCACATTTAATGAGTGTTATTATATTTATACATGCAAGAAACATGGGTATATAACCCTAGGGTTTCATAAGTTCATATGATTTTATGTCAGTTGGGTTAATCGGAAGGGTCTCAAAAGATTCTAATGGGTTACTGTTAGGGTTTATTTTAATGTGAATGGATTAATGAGAGGGTTCAGAGGGGTTTTAAGGGGTTTTAGTGTGCAAAATGAGTGGGAATGAAGATTAGCCTTAGTTTAAAGGGTTGAAACAATTAATATCTAATGAAATTAATCTATATTTTAACATTGGTTAAATTACAAAATTAAATTATGGTTTAATTTGTTAATTTAAATATGTATGTATATTAATACTAAGGTATTGATTAATTAAATTCGTAACCTAAGCGTAATTTAAATGCATTATTAAATTAAGAAATTAGGATAATTAAATTAAAATGAAAATCAAGTGGATAATTAATGAGTGGTGTATGTGAGTGGTATTTAAAGAGTGGTGTGAGTTAAGTGTGTAACTAAAGTGGTTAAAGTAAACAATTAAAGATGTGGTAGCTATTTGTGCAAGATAAAAGAATGGATTAGATAATTTATGCATTTAAAGTGCAAAAAGTATGTGGTTAAAAGAATGGAACAAGTGAGTTATGTGAGAAAAGTTAATTTGAAGTATGGTGGAAAAATATGGGTTATAGAATGGATGACAAATAAAGTAGAAACCAAAAGAATGGTAAGCTGAGGATCTGTGTGAGTATATATATGTGTATGTGCAATGAGTTTTCCCTAATGTTTTTTTTCAGGTAGATTTTCTCCTTCTCTTTTTCTTCATTTTCCTTCATCTCCATGTCCGTGCATCTCATCGTAGAGAGAGAAAGGGTTTAGCGACCGCTGATGTAGGGTGTTGAAGAATGAAGTAACTGGATTTTGCTTCCCTTGTGGCACTGATTGCATAGCTAGAGAGAGAATTGGTATGGTGGACAGAGGCTAGCTGCTGCGGAAGAAGTGCTCCAGCGCTTTAGAGAGAAAAAAAATGAGATAGATGGTGGCTTCTTGAGGCACCTAGAGAGTTGGCGACGCTATCGTTACTGTTGACTGCTTCTGCACACAGAAAATGTGCCGCCTCTGATCAAGGAGAGAGAGGGGAAACTGATAGTGGTTGATTACACGCAAGCATGGAGAGAGAATAACACAGAGGCTTTTCTCTTCCCTGTCTCAGTTGCAGCAGGTCTATGCGATCACGCTGATTCACTGAGAGAGAAAAAGTCTTCCTCTCCCCTCCTCCATAGCTCCTCCAGCAACAGCATTGCGCGCAGACAACGGAAGGGCGGGGAGAGAGAGAGAGAGAGAGAGAGACAGAGAGAGAGAGAGAGAGAGAGAGAGAGAGAGAGAGAGAGAGAGAGAGAGAGAGAGAGAGAGAGAGAGAGAGAGAGAGGCCTAGAGAGAGAGAGAGTCAGAGAGAGAGAAATCTCTCCCTTTCCCTCCACGGTGGCTGCAGACGCACAGCGCCGCAAAGAGAGAGAGAGAGAGAGAGAGAGAGAGAGAGAGAGAGAGAGAGAGAGAGAGAGAGAGAGAGAGAGAGATCGGTAGAGAGAGAGAAAGCACAAAGAGAGAGAGAGAGCGCAGAGAGAGAGAGAGAGAGAGAGAGAGAGAGAGAGAGAGAGAGAGAGAGAGAGAGAGAGAGAGAGAGAGAGAGAGAGAGAGAGAGAGAGAGAGAGAGAGAGAGAGAGAGAGAGAGAAGTAAAGAGAGAGAGATCGGCACAGAGAGAGAGAGAGAGAGAGAGTTAGGGAGAGAGAAAGAGAACGGCACAGAGAGAGAGAGAATGTGTATTCGATATGGTTTAATTAGGTATTTCTTTTGTAGTTATTAGATTAATGAATATTAAAACTAATTAATAATAATAAATGATTAGTTCATTATTTAGTAAGTATTATTTATTAAATGATTTGTTTATTATTTATTATTTAGTAATTACATCCATGTGTTCCTAAGTAAATCATGCGTGTTTCTATGGTTAGTATGCATATTTATATTAAAGACTATCTATATTTAAATATGTGTCATAGTATGCATGATTAATATGCATAGGTATGTAATTAAATGAATGAGCATAGGTGTTAATGTGTGCATTATTATTTGGTTTTGGATTAATTGTTTAAACGATAAAATGAGAATGTGCTTAATGTGCATGGTAAGGATACATGGTAAGTGCATTAGCATGAATTTAAATGCATATGTGTGCAGGAAAATGAGCATGTATGATTAAGAAATTATAAATGCATGTGAGCAAGTTATATGCATAGTCATTGGATTAGCATGAGTATGAGTGTTTGCTTTTATGTTAGAATGTATGCATGCATGGTTTGAGTGATTAAACATGTAAACATAGTGTTATAGAATATGATTTTAATGCATGAGTTTACATGTATGTGTATGCATGGTTAGTATGTATGGGCATATATGTATGAAAGTAAATGAATTAGCATGGATGTGAATGTATGCATTAGAGCATGTGAATGTTATAATGTATACATAAACATATGCATGTGCATAAATGCATTTAAGTGTTAGTATGAATGTGTATTTACCTAATGCTAGCATGTGCATGATTATATGTTAGCATGCATGTTGCTAACATGAGCATGTGTATGCTTTAATGTATGTGACTAATGTCTTTTAAGTTTCTTAATGATTCTTGTAATATTACTTACACCTAATGTTTTTTTTCAAAACATTGAAGAGATTACAAAGGAGAATACGAGAACACAAGATTACGAGATTTCAAGCTTACAAACTTGCAATTTTTGAAGATTGTTTATTAAGTTGTATAGGATTATCTATTAAGAGAATTGTATTAGCACTTATGATAAACTTTTGTATTGGCTTATTGTATAGGCTTAAATAAGATTGATTTTGAAATTCGTCATACTGTTTCTCTGAAAATTAATTGAGATCTTTACTTTTTATTTCATATGTCTAAAGAATCAGGATCTACAAGTAGTTCTAAGCTAGTATCTTCAAACGATTCTGATATAAAGAATCAAGAATTAGAAAACTTAATAATAGGAACATTACTTCCGTCTTCAATTGATAGTTCAAATAATAACGAAAATATAGAAGTTGAAATTATTAAAGATAAAGTAGTTAACGAAACTTTACACACGTTAGATTACGATCGTCTTCTTTCTAGAATTTTACCTTTAATTACCATAGTTTTGCCAGAAGCGGAGGACAAGAAAGACTTATTCCCACCTAATTTAGTTAGAAAACCTAACTCAAATCAAATTGAGAATGAAGAAGTTGACTTTGTTAAAGATAAAATTACAAACGAGAACTTAGTTTTGCCTTATCAATTAGAAGCTATAGAAATTATAGAAATGCTCACCCTTACGGTCCTTAGTCTAAATAATTAGTTCTTAATTTGCACTCCCATATATTAGAAACATATAGGTTTTTATCACACCTAAACTGAAAAATCAACCGAAGGCCCTAGGCATACTTAGAAGCACCCTACGTGCAGTCACACGGTTAGGTTAGCGTGATCCTTTTAGATGAACGTCAGCCTCCCTTCACACCCCTCTACTACAACGCGTCACAGCTTAGTCCGCCGTTGAAGAGAGCAGTGCTCAGGGCAGCGGTGCTCGTTCCGTAACCAGAAGAGTAGAGATTTCCATAGCCACAAGCGCCACCTGTACGTCCAATCAGAGTTTAAGAAAGTGAATTAAAGCGCATGGAGGAAACTACTACATTCACATCTCAAGTTATCAAACTTACCCATGGTTCCGGAAGCGTCGCTCCCACCATAGAATGTAGCATGCGCTGTTGTAGAGGGGTGTGAAGGTAGGCTGATGTTCATCTACAAGAATCGCGCTAACCTAACCGTGTGACTGCACGCAGGGTGCTTCTAAGTATGCCTAGGCCCTTCGGTTGTTTTTTTAGTTTAGGTGTGATAAAAACCTATATGTTTCTAATATATGGGAGTGCAAATTAAGAACTAATTATTTAGGCTAAGGACCGTAAGGACGAGCGTTTCTATAATGTTCTATAGCTTCTAACTGATAGGACATAATTAAGTTCTCGTTTGTAATTTTATCTTTAACCAAATCAACTTCTTCGTTCTCAATTTGATTTGAGTTAGGTTTTCTAACTAAATTAGGTGGGAATAAGAATGACTACCAATTTCCTTTCTGTGCCATAAGAAAACATAACGGCCAAAGACAAAACTATCATCCCCGCCATGTCATGGCTCTGAGATTTATCTGTGGAAAGCCGAGGAAACAACATGCGGGCCGCTCCATCGTCATCATCTCCCCCCCTTTCTCATCCGCGTGCCTCCATCATTTCCGAGGCTTCCTGTGGCGTACCATCAGAGCAGGTCACCCTCCGTATATTCTTTCTTTTTGAAGCACAACAGAAAGTATAAAATTGATGCTAAAAAATAAAATACAACAGCTGCCACATCTCCCCAGACAGGGAGGGCAGACCAGGATCACCGAAGTATAGTTCTTACATAATCACCAAGGAAGGTAATCAAATCCAATCTGGACTTGGAGTACAAAGGGAGGAGCTTAGCTTTCCAAGCATTAAACTGGTTTTTCTTTATGATATCAAAGGGACTCAGGGGGACTGATTGAGTACTTTGACAGGCAGTGAGGCAAAGGTTGAGAATTTTTTTTCAGCCCAAATATACAAGAGAAGAAGTGGTCTTTGCTATTCGATCTAAAAAGGACATTGTTTCTGTTTTTCCATATAGACCAGAAGAAATGATTCCTAATAATCTGCCACAGGAGAATGTCAAGACCACAAGATTCACCAATAAGGATTTCCTTACAACTGGGAATTTTAAGACCTTGTAATCGACTGAATGACCATATGCAGCTCCAAAATCTTGCAGCAGATTTGCACTTTATAAACAAATGCTCCAAATCCTCTTCTTTATCACAAGTTTTACAGAGACCAGCATCAATTTTATACTTCCTAGCATGACTACCCGTCCAAATTCCTTTATGAAGAATTAGCCAATTTAGACAAGATTGCTTGTTGGAGATAGGGAAGGCCCAGCAACACTGAAATCTGTACTTCCACTGTAAATGGGACCATTGCAGATCCCACTTCTTGTTGAGTTTCCCAGAGATTTCTTTTACACTTATGACATTCCTTCTGAAGGAGCTTAGCATATCATAGGCAATGTCATGAAGAGTGATCACTTTCTTCCATAAGTTGATCTCCAACTTTTTCTGCAATTGCTCCTTCTTATCCAGAAGAATCTGTTTACAGAACACAGACAACCCATCAGAATCAAGAATAACATTGTCATCAAGCACTTCACCTCCATTTATCAAGTCTTGCCAATGGGCAAATCCTTTTTTCCTGCATTTATTCCATCTGATGGGTAAGGACAGATGGTTGTTCCTTTCAGACCAGCCCAGCCAAATGGAGTCCTGAACAATAAAAGTAAAATTGTTAGCAAACCATATCGGGAGGATGTACTTGGACTTGACTGTCATCCAAGCATTCCAAAAATTACATATCAGTTGGCTACCCTTAGGGACAAACTCAACAGGAGAAGAGACCACATCCCAAAGCGAGCAACCAACCCAGCTTTTGTTGTTCTTGACTCTCAAACTATTGATATTTCTTTTAATCAAACACGCCCAGTAGTCATTGGAGGAAACAGCTCTAGCAATCCACTTGGCAGACATTTGAGTGGCCATCCCAGAGGGACAAATGAGACCAAGGCCCCCTTCACTCTTTTTCATACAACAAATATTCCAAGCAACTTTAGGAATTCTAGATCCTCCCCATAAATACTTCCTAGCCAGAGATATGACCTGACCAATCTGCTTTTTGCTCGGCCTCCAACAGGAGAGAAAGTAGGTCAATGAGGGGAGGATATAATGCTTCAGGGTAAAAGTTCTTTGAGACAAATTACTATACATATCATTCCACTTGAAGATTTTAGATCTGAATTTATCAAGAACCCACTGCCATCTCTGCTCATAAGAGACACCAAATCCCATAGGTATACCTAACAGCCTGAAAATGGAGCCTTTCTTAATGATCTCACAGCCAGCAGTCTCAACACACTGAGGAATCTTGTTATCAGTGGAAAAAAAACCAGTTTTTTTATGATTGACCACCGAGCCACTAGCAAGACAAAACGTATTAAGACAGTTAAGGAAATAGTGAGCAGAGGTTTCCCCTGCTTGCATTAACATATTGGTATCATCTGCAAACATCTGCAGACCCAGGGGAGAGGAAGCCTGGGGGATATCTAAACCAATAATCTTTCCTTTGGAGATGCAATCTTTAACCAACCACCCTAAGGCATCACTAGCAATAGCAAAAAGCAAGGGGGCCAAAGGGCATCCTTGCCTTATAGACCTGCACAACCTGAAGGGGTTAGTAAGACAACCATTTATTGTCACTTTAGAAAAGGCATTACCAAATAAAAAACTGACAAATTTGATGAATTTTCTTCCTAATCCAATATCCTGTAAGGATTGCAGAATGAAATCCCATTCAATCCTGTCATAGGCCTTATCAAAGTCAATTTTAAAGAAGTAAGTATCAACATTGATCTCATTGTAATATTCAAGACCTTCCCATATAGTGATGATGTTGTCAAGGATAAACCTACCTTTTATAAACCCTTTTTGCTCAGGGAGAATGATACTATCCATGAGAGGACTTAGCCTTCTGGCCAAAATAGAAGCAAAGATTTTATACAAAGAAGTCAGACAGGAGATGGGTCTCCAATTATTCAAATCATCTTTGGGACCTTTTTTATGGATAAGTTTGATCACTCCGGTGTTAATAAAAGGGGAAAGGGAACCCCTTCTAGAGGCTTCTTGCCAAATTTTGAGAATAATGGGCACCAATTCTTCCTTGAATTCCTGAAAAAACTCATTGGGCAAACCATCATGGCCAGGAGACTTTCCAGGCTTCAATTTGTTAATGGATTCTCTAATCTCACCAGCAGAAAGGGGCAT
Source organism: Ceratopteris richardii (assembly GCA_020310875.1). NCBI lineage: Eukaryota > Viridiplantae > Streptophyta > Polypodiopsida > Polypodiales > Pteridaceae > Ceratopteris > Ceratopteris richardii. The sequence continues at coordinate 94,095,956 of CM035422.1, forward strand.
GTCAAGGAGGGAGTCCATTCCCTGAGGAACCATTTTTTTCCTACTAAGGGCAATGGCAGCTCTTGCACTCCACACAGGATCCCCTCTCTTGGGAGGTTGAGAGAATACATTGGCAAAGAACCTGTGAGCAACCTGCAGATTTTCCTTCATACTGGAAACAAGCAAACCATCATTGTCTCTTAGCAGGGGAATGAAGTCCCTGACTTTCTTCTTTCTCAAAAGCTCAAACATATGCTTATTAGGTTTGTCTATCTTACCTGCCCAGAATTCTCTAGAAGAGGCAAGGGCACCTCTAGCAAGGAGGTAGTCCTCTTTCTTGACTTTTTCCTGAAGATCAAGCAACTTGACTCTTTTGGTACACACATCAATGCTAGATTGCTCAAGTAATTTCATCTCCTGAATGATCATCATCCTTCTTTTGTATCTTATACTCTTTGCCCTATTTTTATAGTGTTTAATAATATCTTGAATTTCTCTAACAACACTTTCCCAGGCCACAAAAGGCGGCAGATCAGAGTCAAAATAATTTAACAGAATTTCAGAAATTTTATCCTTCACAACAGGAATCTTAAACAATGAAGAGTCCAGATGAGGCCAGCCAGCCCTGTAATTGGGGCTGTTATGAAACAACTTGACAATCAAAGGCGAATGATCAGAAAGCAAAAGAGATTGGTCAATAGAGCAACAGAAATTAGACAACTCCCGACTCCTGCCCGCATTCATATAGAACCTGTCAAGCCTAGCAGACAAATAGGAGCATTGCCCCCTGTTATTCCAAGTATGCCCGGTATTAGCAGAGAGATCCATTAAATTATGCTTATCTATCAAATTATACCAGCTCTGCTTCTCACTACCAGAGATAACATTTTCATTATTACCACTTCTGTCACAACTAGTAGTGACCATATTAAAATCTCCAGTCAGCCAGATGTCACCTTTGATCCTAGATATCTCATCCCAACAATTGGCTCTCTGAATAGCATTGTTAGAGGCATAAACACAAACTATGGAGACATTAAGAGGTACTTTACATTTAACCGCAATCCATTGATTAGAAGGACTCGTCTGCACATCTTCAATGAGGTGTCTTATTCCGTTAGCCACTCCAATGGCCGCTCCCCTTTTGCCCATGTGGTCAGTAAACATCCACTGGCAGTTGCTTGAGATAGTTCTCAAATTCATCAAAAGAGGGTGCCCACCTAACTTAAGCTCCTGTAAGCAAATAAAGTCAGGAACAATAGAAACATCTTTTAGCCAGTTATTTAAAACTTTACCTCTAATCGGATCAGAAAGCCCTTTTGTATTAATAGATACCAATTTGATGCACTCCATAAGAGAAAACAAAAAAAAAGAGAAGAAACTTACTTCTTGAGGTTCTTACCAGGCTTCACAGCGGAGAAAGAGGTCCTTACCGTTTCTTTCCTCTTGGTTTTGCTTTTACCTTTCCCTTTAGGGCTAGGGGACCTGACATTGGCCATGTTAACATCTTGCTCAATGGGACCGACATTATCAGCTTGGTTAAAGGTAACCTCATCAGCAAAGTTAATTTGCTCCACAAACATATCATCACTATCATCTTCTTCAGAGGACACAGAGGCAGGAGTGGTGCTTGAATTGGGTATTTTGTCTTTCTCCTTAGTGTCGATCTTATCACTGACACCCTGATCCTGATTTGCACCAGTATTTTGAGAGCCATTGATCAAATCCTTGTTCTTTTGTTCCACAGAAGTATTAGCATCCGAGGTACTTGGGGCACTGACCGGCTCGTGTTCAAGAATCTGAAAAGGATTAAAAACCCCCTTGACAATAGGCTCAGTTCTTACAACCAGATTAGGGTTTTTTTTTCTTTTGTTGTAGGAAACTTTTTTGAATCCCTGATTTTCTTTATGGTGGGCCGAACTGGAGGGAGTAGGTTCAGAGGGGGACTTTATCTTCTCTACCATTCCTTTTTTTTCCGAACGGCTTGGAGCTTTTTCCGTTTCATGAACGTCGACCCTTGAACGCCTACTCTTTCTCCATTAGCTACTTTCCTCCTCGATCTTCAGCCCATTCCCATACTTTTCTAGTGCGATTTAAACATCTGTGATTAGAGTTTGTCAAAAATCTTTTTGCGTGACATCTTCAAATGATAGTATTGTCCCATATATTTTCTAAAGATCTATCAAAAAACAACTTTACATATCAATTGATGAAAACCAATTGTTGTCCTTTTTTATCATTCATGTCCTGCTAGCTCAAGTCTTCATCAGTCCCTTGTGTTTCACAATGTGTAGAAATCAAGATAATAATCCAAGACTTTGATCAAGACATAAGAGTAGAGATGAATATCTGTACGACAGCGCGCTGCTCCAACCGCCCTCTTGCGAGCGAGTACTAAGGCTGTAGGCCAGCATCATCCCAAGAATAAGGATGGAGAGACATGAGAGGAATGCAACAGGAATGTACACAGGCTCCATAATAACAACGAGGTGAGATACCAGTCTATCCCTGAAGAACAGAGATCTAGGGATGGAGGACAGTGTGGCTCCTGCCCGATCCTGAATCCATTTGGTATTTAAAAGGGTCATCCTCCAGTGGAGGCATAGTTGCAGTTCCATGATGCCGTTGATTACTCTCTTGTTCGGCCGGTTTGCTTATTGGCTTCTGGCCACTATCGTTCACGCATACAGTGATCCCAAGCACATGGGGTGCAATAAACAACCCCGAAAACTCCATTCAACTTGTCATAGTTCAACCATCAATCAATCAATCTGACCATGAGCTAGCGAGAATTACGGACATGCTGGAGGCACATCGTTGTCGTTGACAACTATAACTACTAGTGTAGAAGCAAGGCATCCACCACGGCCCACCATTCTGATGGAGGTCTATATGAAATGTTTTGGGTCCACGACCGACATTGCACTACGTAGTGGACCCAACGTTGCGGGGCTATCTCATTGAGCTCAACCCCGTAAGCCGCAAGCCACCTTTTACACCTGAAAAACCCGAACTCCATCAGTTCACCACTCGGAGGGGCGCATCAAAGTTGCGTGGATTAGATCTCGTGCCAAGAAATGAACATTTTGATTTAATACAACCCCGTTTCAAGTATTCTAAGCCATATACGTCTTTGTGCGTCCTCAATGAAGCCAAGATCTAGATATTTGACACTTCAGTACATATAGAATAAGAAAATTGTTACACCTGATACTCATGCTCAAGAGAAGCCGCCTTATGGTGTCGAGGGCCTAAATTTTGCGCCAAACCCCAAGCGACACAAAAGGAACCATCTAGCAAGGGCAAACAAAGTATTTATTCGTATATGTCTTTCTACTAGTTCAAGGGTTTCGTTTAATAGGCACAGCAACTTGTAAGCCACGGCGCTAAGCCGGATGAACGGGATCATTGAGAATTTCTTATTCAGTTAGTCTTACAGTCATGCTATTCATGCACAGAAGCAAACACATATTAATTATATTTCATTTGAGTACCCACTTCTACGCAAAAGTACCTACTTTTGAATTCCTTAACATTCAATGTCATGAAACGTCATGAAATTTAGTGTCATAGCAAAATTCTCACTCACTCATTATTCACCATTGTCGCAGGTTATCAACCGGATCAAATAGGCATGGGTGCATAATACGTACATTAGTACATCCACATATGTTAAAATGCGTATGTTTATAAATACATACACACGTGATCATGGACAGACGCATAGGCATACATGTTCGAATACAGCAACAACACAATTTACACGGTCATATATAACACACATATGTACATGAACGGATCATTGTCATACACACAAGGAGATGTACATGCGCTAATATATGCATACATGAATAAAAGCATACACTCAAACATGCCTACATACAGTACGGACACACACAGACATACATGTTGAAATTCAAGCTTGAACCTTAGTCATAAATGGACCATTGGATGGATACGATTTCGAGCTACATGGCAGAAGTCTTTAAGCACAAGAATTTAACATCAATTCTGAATTTAAAATCCCCTTCACAAAAGGCATGTTTTGAAGCACACTTATGTGTGATTAAAAGCCTATAATTTAAGAAAAGTGATTCCTAACTTGTAAGAAACGTTCCAACTCTATATCTACAGACAAAGAGCTTCGAATGAATGATCCCACTTACGCAGCTCTATAAGCATTTGAATAAGCTAGTAGATGCCTTGCCTAGCAAGCCATGTGCATGCTTGAGATTTCACTCATCTCTGAGAAGCTATATCTAGATCACACTTTTTTGTGTGTGACGTATTTAGCTATGTTGAGTTCTTCCCAAGGTTTCCTTATCATTTCTCATTCATTTCTTGTAATCTTTGGCTTTTAAGAACCTAATCAAATCTTCTAAAGCTTTCTCAAAGTTCATCTTGAATCTCTAAATATTTTGAGACGACTAGCTCCAAAACTAAGTAGGTGACTAGAGGAGGCTATACCTTGTCTATCTTGGAGGCATTGGGTCGCAAAATAGAAGTAACCAAATACAAGATGGTTAAGTCAAACAATGAACTAGACAACATGAGGAAAACCCCTAGTAGCAACATAAATTATAACATTTTGAAAATCAGAAAGGTTTGTGAGGCATTGGGTTCCATAGTTTGTCACATAGATGATGACGACCTAGTTGCATACACCTTGAATGGGCTTAGGGATGATGCGAAGTGGAAGGATTTCTATGTAGGTAAAGGTAGAAGAAGAGGAAGGAATCGAAGCAAATGAACATGGTAGCAAGGGGGAGGATTAAATGGTGCTTTCAATCATGAACAAAGAAGCAAATATTCTTAATTAAGAGGAAGTGGCAAGTTTAGAGGTAGAGAAGGAAGATACAATAATAATAGAGACAACCCAACTCTGAAGGATTCTTCATTTGTGGCAAGTATGGCCACTACACAAGAGAATCCTATCAAAAGGAGAAGATAAATTGAACCTATGAAGGCCAAGGTAATTATACATCAACTTAATTATGCATCAAAGTTGCGGTGGACTAGATCTCGTGCCAAGAAATGAACATGATGTTGTTATTGCGGTTCATTACAACCCCGTTTCAAGTATCTAAAGGCATATTCATCTTGGAACTTCTCAATCAAGCCGAGATCTAGATATTGGACAATCAGTACATGTAGAAATAAGAAGATTCATACATCTGATGCTCAGTCTCAAGAGAAGCCGCTTTATGGTCTCCAGGGCTTAACATTTGCGCCCAAACCCAAGGTACTCGAAATGAGCCATCTAACGCGGGCAAAAAACGAAAAATTCAAAATCCTTCATAGAAGCTTTCTTCTAGTTCTAAGGTTTCGTTTAATAGGCAGAGCAACTTCTAAGCTTCGACGTTTTGCCTTTCTTGCAGGAGCATTATGACTTTCTTATTGAATTAGTCTTATATTAATACTGTTCATGCACATTCGCTTATATATATTATACTTCGTTTCACTACCCAGTTCTACGCAACGCAATTAATTTTGAACTCCCTAACATTCAAACTCACAATACTCATAAAATTTAGTGCCAGATCAAAAAGATCACGCACTGATCATTCATCGTTGTAAGAGGTTATCAACCTAATGAAATATGCATGCGTGCATATTACGTACATTAATACATATACAGAGACATACATATATGTAACATTACATACGTTTAAACATATACATGGATACATACACACATACATACATACATACATGGTCGTGCACAAACACATAGGGATAGATGTTAGAATACACGCAAGAACACACTTCAAACGGATATACCTATGTACTTGAATGGATCCTTGTTCTACACAAAAAGAGATGTACATGCGTTAACCTATGCAGGCATGAATGAAAACGTAAACCTATACATGCATCCATACACTAAGGCATGGACACACTTACGTACATAAACACATACATAAACACACACATACGTAAACGCATACATAGAAATATACATACATACAAACATAAATATAGATATACGTGCATGCATACAGATACATCTTTAGATAAATATAAATACCAGAAGATTAGTGATTCTCATCGCCACAAGCGCCACCCGAACGTTGAATCAGAGCAGAGAGTGCATGAAAGCTCATGGAAGCAAGTGCTACATTCACATCTCAAGTTGTCAAACTTACCCATGGTTTCCGGAAGCATTGCTTCCACCAAAGAATGTAGCATGTGCGCTCCTCGAGCCACCCTCTTACGAGCCATTACTAAGGCCGTATGCGAAGATTAACCGAACAAAAAATATTGAAAGACATAAGAAGAATCCTTAAGATTCGTCAATCTCGTCAAACACACTTCTTGCAATGATGATGATCAGGTCATCAACATAATTATAAATATACAAACATCGATTTCTTATAATCTTCACATACAAACAAGGATCTGCAACATTTGGTTTGTCTCCTTAAGCTTCCAAATAGCGTAGAAATCGATGATTCCAAACTCCACGTGCCTATTTCAACCTATATAATGCTTTTGTAAATTTTCGAACAAAATTTAGGTATTTTCAATCTTAATATTTTTTGGATTGCTCCATATAAACCTCTCCTTATAATGGACCATTCAAAATGCATTTTTAATATCAAGTTTTAATATATTACAAAATTTACTTGGTACAACACTTACAATAGTTTGTATGGTTGATATTCTTGGAACTAGACTAATTGTCTCCTCATATTCATTTCCATATGTTTTCACAAAGCATTATGCTACTAGTTTTGCCCTGTACCTGGAAATAAAACCAACAATATTTCTTTTAATACAAAATTTCTACTTTTTTTCCAATTAACCCCATCATATTATCTCATGGCACAAGCTACCATGTCTTGTTCTCATACAATGGATCTATCTTTTCTTGCATCGCATTGGACCAATTTGCATCTTGGAAACATGTAGGTTACTATTCTTCAATAAGTTTTGAAATAATGTTGAATGGGAGACACAATAAGACTGAATATACCTTTTTGTGGGCTTTCTTTCTCTTGAACTTCTCCTAAATTCATATTCATGTTTTATGAATTAGATTTAGAACTTTGACCAATTTCTACTTTATCACTTAATTGAACAAGCTTCACATTACCTTTTCTTTTCTCTTTTAATGTAGGTGATAATCTTTCTTTAGCATGAAAATCCTCAATTTCTTCTTGCACTTATTGTTCAGCCTAGAAAATATGATTTGTAAACCAAGATAGGAACTCATGAAAGCATACATGTCAACTAATAATCATTTCCCTCTAATTGGATCATAGCACTAATATCCTTTCTCATTATTTTGGATTACCCATTAAAATGCTTTTCTATGCTTTCATCTGTAGTTTAGTTCTCAATGCATATCGAACCATAGAAAAATGAACATTGCCAAACATAGAAAAGTGATCAATAACATGTTTCTTATTGTATCAAACCTCTAAAGAAGTTATATTATGTGTTGTAGAAGGCTACATATGATTCATCAAATATACTATTATATTTACCGCTTGAGACCAAAACCTTGAGGGCATATGCTTTTCATTTAGCGTTGCTCTAGCTATTTTTGCAATAATCCTATATCTCTTTCAGTCTCTCAATTCTATTCACGACTATATATACAAGTGAGTTCTCTATTTACACCTTCATTCCAAAGAGAATCTACATTCTTGAAAAATACTAAGCACCACCATGAGATCTTAACCTTTTAATTACCTTTCATCTCTTTTTTTTCCCACCATTGCTCTGAATTTGACAAAATATTCAAACACATCATTTTTATTCTCAAGAAAATATACAAAATCCATTCGGCTAAAGTCATCCACAAAAAATAATTTAATACTTATTATTTGCGAGTGATGGCTAGTTCTTAGGATCCCAAACATGAGTGTGCATCAACTCTAACAAATATGTTCTTTGTTATAATGTACAAGAAAAGGGATGTCTCGCTTTCTTACCAAATTAAAAAGCATTAGAAAATGTACCATGTTTTGCTTTAAAATACCATGTAAACAAAGAACAATCTTTAATTAATCCATGTCTTTCAACTTAATATGGTCATGAGTCCTATTTGCTTATGCCATGATTCAATTTGAGAAATCTTATTATTTCCAATTGGATAATAAGAAATAAAAATAGGAATTATATCCAACATTAAAAGTCTTTCTTGTCATTGGCCTTTCGAGAAGACTTAATAACTCTGATTTGGATTTCAAACAAAACACCTAGATTCATAGAGCCATAGTTGATAAACATGCTCCACCATTTTAGCTTCTGAAAAAAAAACGTTTTTTGTCTATAGAAGGTACATGAAGGTCTTCTAAAATGTAATTTTCTATTTTATCCTCAAAAGACACATATCCAACTTGCACTATCTTGTGCATTGAACTATCACCTATTTCAACCACATGTTTTTTGGTTCAAAATTAAATATGAGGATGGAAAAATTGAGAGAAAGGTAAAGCAAGCATCAGATAATAAAAGTCCCTCTTTAGAATTTTTTCAGTCACATTTTAAATACATCATTTAGGGCTCTACATTAAGCTCATTGTGAAAAAATGCTTGATCTTATTTTGGTTCTAAAATTTATAAGCTCATTTATAAACTTCAAGGAAGATTTGGACCTAGGCCATCTCAAACACTATTGTGTAGAGTGAAAAGTGGACAATTTTTGTCTCTCACAAGCTTAAGCGAATTTCTCACTATTTTTGAGTTATATGGCTTTGAATCTATAATTTTGATGTTTACATGTTTTCATGCACACTTACGACATGTTCTTGCATATATCATTTCATTACTTTTCTTCAATTCTTTGACAGGCACTAATAAAGAGAGCCATGGATTGGTTTGATAATTGGTTTTGTTCAACTTTTCTATTTCACTATTCTCATTGGTGAGCATAACAGTGTTCACCAATGAAATTGAAGAAAATACTTAAGAAAGAAATGAAATTCTCTGTACAAATCAAAGACAACTCTAGAATAAAATTTTTTCAATATCAATAGCTCTAAAATGGTCCCATTCATAAGCTCTTTATATAGAGTTTTGTAAATGAATCGGTGCCAATGAAGTGCTTCATAGAAGTAATGGAGGATAATTAAAGAACTAAAAGAATGATCTATAACTAAAAAGTTAATAAACAACTTTTGAATGGCCTTTTTGAAAAACATAAGGGATGATATTGAAAGCCCTCAAAGACTGAGCTAAAAGAATGCGCAATAGGGTTCATCATTAGTCCGAGGATAGAGTTGACTTTTGTTGTTGTTATGACAAACGTGATTTTTTTCTCATCATTCAAAGCATCATGCATTACATCGTATAGACGATGGATCGCACCAAAACATTTTTAAACGTTTTGCACACATAATTTTAAGCATCGTATTGATGTCAACGAGGTTATAGTATCTATTGATCTCTGTTAGAGAGTAATAACAACCGTTCAAGTACTTCAGTAGACATAAATCTTAAAGGAATAGCAATCTGACTCCATATATTTTTCCTTATGAATGCACAAGCCCAGCATAGAATGTAGCATGTGCGATCCTCGAGTCGCCCTCTTACGAACCAGTAATAAGGCCATATGCCTACAGTAACCCCACAATTAGGATGGAAATACAGGACAAGTCTGCTAGAAGAATTCAAACAGGCGCCATAATATCAGCGAGGTGAGGAATCAGTGTATCCTTGGAGAAGAAAAATGTAGGAGTGAAGGACAGCTTCGACTCCTGCCCGATGAACACTTCTGCTTCCGTTAGGCAATGCTTTGTATTTTATTTGGAGGTTCATGCGAGGATAGAGTTAACTTTTGTTGTTGCTATCAGATATGTGATCTTGTCTGATCATTCAAAGTGTCAAGGATTATATCGTTTCGACGATGGACCGCATAGACACTTGGCATGAGCATTGGTACACATTTTTAAGCATCGCAATGATCTCCATTAACTTCCAGTATCTATTAATCTTTGTTAGGAAGTAGTAAAATGACAAAACTTTCAAGTACTAAAGTGAACATAAAGCTTAAAGAAATCCCAATACCATGAATCACCAAGCCCATTATTCAGAATATGTTGAAGTGAGTTACTTGCCTGATTTTTAGGACTTGCTTCTCTCAAACATAGAGCTTAGAGAGTAAATCAACGAGCTTTAGAATGGAGGACGGTCGCAAGAATCAGTCAATACGCATGGATTCATTATGACCATAAAATTTTGCTTCAAAAGAGGTTTTGATGGGACTTGAGCGAATGGGGCATGGGTTGAACTGTGGACCCACTAGTTTAAGGGGGTCGTCATAAAAGTGGTCAGGAGGCGTCTAGTGGTGTGGTTGTCTTTTGAGCCACTCTTTGGAGAAGCCCATTCCTTTGTACTCTACTATGTCATCTATGTTGGGTATGTATAGAATGCGAGAGACACACGAGAAGCACAGATAAGGAGCAAAAGCTCCATCTATGAGAGTAGGTTGTGAAGTAGAGGAACTTGCGGGTCTTCGATCTAGATCTACCACTATGTTCCAAAGTTAGTTAGCAACAAAAACATGCTTCATCATGTAAGAGCACATTGGATAGTTGGTCCCATCAAGCTTATGTTCAGTTTGAAGCATGCCAAAACAAGTCATTGTTGCCCGCCATTTCACAAAAGAAGAAGAATGTGACAAAACCTTTACTTCGACGAAAGTTGAAATGAATGCTGAAATTTAATCTCACAAATCATCACTCTGATCACGATTTTGACTTCATGAATGGCTTTGAAATGGGGGTAAAACCCTAATGCAAATGGTGAAAATGTTTCTAGACTGCTGAAATTCACATTTCTATGCTCCGAGGTCGATCTCCATTATAAGAAGTGGGCGCGCACCGTGATGCAAAAAAACGTAAACTTGAGAAGGAGCTGAACCTGCTCTCATACCACTGTTGGGTGTGTGTAGAAGTGGGAAAGACACATGAAAAGCACACACAAGGAGCACAAATGCAGGAAGACACACGAAGAAGATGATGGCTGGAATAGCTAATTCTATTGAGGATGTATTGAACTGAAGTAAGAGTTGTATAATATCCCTAAGTACAAAGTACCACCATAGATGAGAGTATCAAGTATGTGGTAACATGGGGCAAAAACCTCTAGCCAATACAAGAGCAAACAGTTCCCATGTATATGGAAAAGTTTCACATCAAAGCTACTCAAGGACCACATAAGTGTAACAATCTAGAGCATTAATTTGTTTCCCATTCATTTAAAATAGTAAATTGAAATTGACTTTCTCAATGTAATGAAATTTTTGAACTCTAACCATTTCATTTTCTTTTGAATAATGAGTGCAATGAGAGGTGTTTACGTGAAGTCTCAATGAATCTTAGCTACCTTTGTGAAGAACTAAATAACATTAACAATAAATAATTTATTACTTGGGTAATGCTTTTCCTCAACAAATCGTGAAAGAAGAGTTCATAGTTTTATGGTCAAGAAATCCTAACGATTGACAATTGATGGAGCTCTTTTTAGATCCTCCACTCAAGGAATTCTCAGATCTTGGAATGAATCATCAGTGTTCCATTCAGCATTTCTATGGCCCGTTTCCTTTACAGACCACAAAGGAACACAATGAAGAAAGAAATTATTTATGTTTTTTAATGTAACAATTATTGGAAACCAATTAACGCTCAAAACATTTAAATAAGATGATTGAACAAGAGGGTCTAGATTGGGCTACAGAAGAAATTGGCATATAATCCACATAGAATAAGAAATTGAGAGCAATGTAGAGCAATATGATGAGTGTAATTATATTTAAATAGTTCAAGCATGAGGATCATGAATCTAGTGAAATAGAGCCGCATGACATGAATTGGAGTCAAAGAAGGGAAAATCAAGGCAGCACTTGTAGGTAGACACTTTCCATGAATCTTAGCCTCACAAGATGATACACTAGCGCCTTCCTTTGTTGAGATATACAAACTAACCTATTTATTTCAGAATTCAGATATATTCCTCGCTTGTAAGCATTGTTTTGCAAACCTCCATTGTCCACCTCTTAGAAGTTCTTGTATTATAGAGTTGAATCAATCAATACAATAGATTTGGAAATAGCTTCCTGACGAGTCCCCAACCTCCCAACCAATCCCAAGCTATTACAATCTCATTCACACTTGTACTCTCAATCACATTTTCACTCTCACTCTCACTCTCAATCTCAATCTCAATAATAAGGTAATTATCTGATTTTTTACTTTTCCTCTCATGATAGAGAAAAGATCTCTTAAAACAAAGGTGATCATCCCCAAAAGAAGTGTGTGATCCAACAAGTTTAGAAAAAGCCAGCGTTCCCTGTGTTGCACGCAAAACTTTTGCAAAAGCATGTGTTTCTAGTAGTCCTGTGCTTTGTTTAGTGGGAGCTTTTAGAAGTACAATAAATGCAATGAAGAGGCATATGTAAAGACATCCGTAAGTTTGCATGAGAACATGTATATATCAAAAACACTGATTCAAATAGAAATAAAGACATCCACTTGTCTTTTGAGTACCAAAAAATGTCACTTTTCCAAGCCCTATAACTAAGGAACAATGAGGAATCAGTTGAAACTTCTAAGAGGCAAGAATGTTAAGTTCTTTGATTTGCATAATAGTGTTAGAGTCTCTCTATGTCTAAAGGTGCCTCAAAATATCACTTTTGAGCCTGCCCACTTAGAAATTCTAGAGAAAGAATAAAATAATGGCATTGTCATATTATAAACTAAATGTAGAGCCCGAAATGAGGTACTTGAAATATGATTTTCAAATTTTTGTACACAGACACTTTTATTCTCCTATGCATGCTCTACCTTCTCTCATACAACATTTCTATTAATTCTTTCATCTTCAGGTTCAATTTCAATCAGAAAACATGATGTAGATAAGGTTTACAGAGAGAAATATAAAACTTGTCATCCCTAAATTTTGCATATACGTATAAGATGAGCCAATTTTTCATTCTAAACATTACTTCCACAATTAATAATGTAAATCTCAAAATGAATGATTTCAGTATCAAAAAGCCTATTACAAATATAGAGAGTGGTATTCTAGTTGTGGAAAAGTGTCCCCTCATATTGTCAATTTAGTGTTTCACAGTTGTGTAATTTTGTTGTGATTTGAAATGGAATAATTCAGTTTCTTGATGATTCACAATTTTCTACATAGGATCTGAGCCATAAACCTCAGCATTCTTGCAATTTAAAGGCAACTAGTTAGTTGGATTATTGAGTTATAAGGTTGAACGTAATACTCATTCATTTCATATATCAAAATGGTAACATGGTGATTGTTAAAGGGAAACAGTTTTGGTCACTTTATCCACTATTCACATCATAGAGAGCACATTAATGATATTTTAAGGCATGAATGCTAGTGCACATATGACATAGTGGAGAGGAAGGAGTCTCTTATTCTAGATTTATGCTAATGTTCCATTGTGCTAATTTCAATTTTTGTGATCGTAGACAACTAAATTTATATAGAGCATGGATCTTTCATATCCACCCTTGACTTGGATTTGTACATATAAACATGGTTAATAAGTGATCCTATAAATTTGGAGGAATCTATCAATCATTGATGTAACATTTTGGTAAGCTATGAATCTGAAAAAGATTTTAGAACTTGTTTGTAGCTAAAATGTATGCTTCGAATCTTCCAAATAATAGCTCCACTTGTCATGCACACCCTTGAGATTTGAGCTTAGTTTTGAGAAATGAATTGTAACACTCCCCCTCAATCCTACACCTTAAATTTATCATATCAAGTATTCTCTTGAAATTCAAATCCTTTGTTCAATCCAAGAGTCTTGTAAACATGTAGACAAAGCACAAAATGTAGTATTTCAAACTAGGTGAATACTAATCAAATTTGAGACATGAAAGCACTTTGCCTCATGTGCAAATCTAAATATTACGAGTTCCTCAGCTACTTACGTTCACAAACGATAGGGAATAAAGATCTATATTCATTCCAACTTGAATATAGTGCTTGTATTGGCTTTTTTTTGCAGTTTCACAAAATTCTCTTGCTTCCAATCATGAAGACATACCTAGTTGTACTCTTTTTAGCCTTCAATCAGGTCCAATATACATTAAAATACGTTTTTAACTTTATATATATTAATCATAGGGATAAAGAACTTCATTTGTAGTGTGCTTTTGGTATCTACGAACCTTCTTGGATTTACCAAAATAATGTGCTTCCCAAGTTATTATAAACTATGATGGAACGCTTCCTAGATATACATTTATAATCAAGTTAGAGTTTCATCGCTTAGAATACTAAAATTAAAAAATAAAAAGTGATATTTTCAATATCCTCTATCCCATGTGAAATCATTTCCACAACCACCTCCAAGAGATTTTAAAACAGATTTAAGTTACCCGTGCAATAATTTGTTACAATATCAAGAACGTACCTCCTTTGCATGAGGTATATGTCATCCCTCTTGTATTTTAATTTTACACCCAATTACTAGTTGGGTTGCACACTTGAGGATTCAAAATATTGAATCTCACTCCATGATTCTTATTCATGCCTCAAATTCTTGCTTCATAATTGTTTCTAAGAATAAAGGCATACGGATAAATGCAAATGTAAAAAATGGTATCACCTTCCTTATTTATGTACAATAATAGGTCAACATGAATATCATAGTAGCCAAATATGCCTAGGTAGTTCACAAGTTTTTGGTTCCTGGGCCTAAAGGTTTCCTTGAGACTACAAAAAACTTCTCGAACCTACCTAGATGATGAGGATATCTATCTTCTTCTAAACCTTGAGGCTCCTCCACGAAAATAGTCTCCTTAAGGTCGAAATTGAAGAAACCATCCTTGATATCTATGTGCTGAATCTTCCAACTCTTTTAAGATAAAATTGAACTAAGATTCATTATAGCAATTATCTTTTCTACATGTTGATTTTTTTTTAATTATAGTAATTATCTTTTCTATATGGTTGAAATTTTTTTTTCTATATCCTACTTTATCTTATATAACTGCTTGTTTCCTATAACCTTCATGTCTCTGATTGTGGGCCTGGATGAGAAAGTTTTCATCTCCTTAGGTCTTCAAGATATTCCTTAATGGCCTAGTTACATTCTTTATGAATTCTTGCAACTTCAAAAGAATGAATGTCCCCAGATATAACTACGTGAATCATGTATGCATAGTATCAGTTAGTGAAATAGCCATAAAGTAACCTTTTATTTGGATATTTATTCCTCTGGTGATTATTCTTGAGTTGATACAATGAACCATTTTCATACTATTTCTAAGGTTCTTTCTTACCTATAGTCTTTATCTTTTAGTTTCTCGTTAATACTAGTATGCTTCATGTCTAATGAGTTTGATTCATCATCATTTTTGTCTCGGAGGTTTATTTATTTCAAAGATCCTTCATTTCAAGAAAAAAAAATTTTAAGGAGAAATATTGAACATCTATTTGCAATGGGAAGCATGAATGGATTCACAATTATACTCATAGATAACTCTATTCACTTAATTCAATGTTTCTCAAAGTTCCTGTGAGATGAACATGAGATCTTTTGGTCACTCAAACATGACTATAAGACCTTACCAATACAGATTATGGTATGCAAATTACTTGATTTTAAATATAAAACCAATGCCTCCTAGTCGGACTACTCATTATCTTCACTCGCCATACATAGAGACCACTCTTCAGTGTTTTCACAATTTCTTTCTGAATATGCAAAGTTAAATCCCAAGGTTTGAGGAAAATTTAGAATATGCAAAGTTAAATCCCAAGGTTTGACCTTCATCTAACATGCAAGTTCCGATTCCCATCCATTGGGTAATGCATGTTTGACTTCTCCTCATAATGGGGGCCTTACAAAACTTGCATTAATACATATAATCGTGAGGGTTAGATATTGATCATATACTTACAGTCTTTGTAGCGCAATATTTCACATAGAGATTTTGTTTTGAATCATTACATTTTTTCTTGGCATCGTTTAGTTCTTATCTTGCTTAATGCCATCTAAGAAGAAATTGTTGTAGGTTATATCTCTCTCTAGGAGATTCTACTCGGGTTGAGACTACGAGAAAACCAAAATCCCTAAAGTTTGTTTGAAAATATGTTGTATGAAGAAAGGAGAGGGTGGTCTTGGTATTCGCTATCCTCTTAAAATGGCTAAGAACTCAGGAAGCAAATGGATTCTTGGAAAATATGTTGTATGAAATTGTAACAAACTTCGTAGAATTTCTATCAAAGCCTGAATCCCATGAAGAAAGAGAGAAAAATAAAAAGATAATGATTTTATAGTTTTCATCTAAGAATAGTAGTTTTCACTGCTGGAAAAGAAGAGGAAAGGATAGTGTTTTTGCAATACATCTTCACACTTGGGGTTGCGACTACGAGAAATCCAAGATCCCCAAAGTTTCTTGGAAAATATGTTGTATGAAAAAAGAAGAGGGTGGTCTTGGTATTCTCTATCCTCTTAAAATGGCTAAGAACTTAGCAAGCAAATGGATTCTAAGATCCACCAACTTGTCTAATTTTTTGGTTTGTTTGGTAAAAAGAAATGGTGCAAAATTATCTTTGTATGAGTGCAGACACCTCTTTCTTAAGTGCCAGCATGCTCAACAATTTCAGAAAATTCTTTTCAAAATGGAAGCAATTTCTTGTGAACCTTTTCTTGTTTTGACATTTTTTTTTATCAATTAGAAGACCCTTTTCGTTTTTTGTTGGCTGAGATTGCAACATTGCTTGTAACTTGCTGATTCTTCAACCACATCTCCTCTTCTAAGAGCATGGCACAAAAATCTTCAAATGTAAGGGGAGTTAGTCTTACGTGACTATTAATAGCTCTTACTAATCCATCATACTTTGTTGAAGAATATGCAAGCACCTTCAAGCCAGCTATTCAAGTGTTATAAAACACTAATTACAACCAATTGATCTTATAGCTATTTTATTCATTTAATAATATCTTTAGGCTTTTTCATAATGAGAATGCTTTTCATTTGCCTATTGGTTTTCTAGATTGTATATTATAGTTTGGTTCTTGGTCATAGTGACAAGCCAATATGCCTGAAGCCTCATGTGCTTTAATAGTATGTTGAACTAAACTAAGGATCGAATCACTTACACTCCTGAGAATTGCACGTTATGCATCAACATTCCACCTCTTCCAAGCTTACAAAAGATCTAGATCTAATTGAATAATCAATATTGAAGCTTTTTGGATCTTCAAATCATATAGGCTCTAGATCCAATCCCCTCTGTGAAGTATTTCAATGATGATGCACCACAATGTGTTCTCCTTCTAGAGATCTTTAGGACGATATCCTTTGAGTAGTAAAGTGAGTTCTAGGTGCCGCACATGCTACTCTAAACAAAGGCTGCAAAATACGCAGAAAACACATTACACAAGGAACATGATCAGAGACTTCTTAGTTCTTACAAATGCAGTCAAACATACAATTTATGGTTGACCAGGCAACTTTATGTTTTATTAAAGAACATATACACATGATCCCATAATAGTGTCAAATAAGTTGTAGGAGTCCAAAACTACATAAATTTTGAACTTCCAGAGCATAAAGTAGGTTCCATCCAACTTGCCTTCAATGAATATAGCTGGACAAAATCCAATAAGTGTAGCATTAACTTTAACTCGAGTACAAAAAAAAAAAGTCTGTGACGATGAATCCTTCATGTAATCACTTGAATAATCTAATGATATTCCAGTTTAATAGTAGGGTGAAATAGTGAGTCTTCTCAACCTATTCGAACCTTGAGGCTCTGATACCATTTAAGACATTAATTATGCAATAAATCACATGAGTTGTAGTAGTGAAGATAACAAATATAGTAGATTCTCAAACATTTTCTACTAACAAAAAGTACAAAGATGATGGTATTCTCCTCCCATGCACTCTCAAAGTAGAGCTTAAATGATGATCTAGAAAAGTCTAGACATGGAGTTACAAGGAACATCTATATTTACTTGCTCGATATTTGGGGTAGTGTAGAGGTCATGCATATATAGGGTAATGGGTGGCCTTTCAGACATGCCTATACATGAGTGGTAGAACATGGGCGGCCACCACTTGCATATTCCCCATATAGAGCCTAGGTCGATTCAATTGGCCTAACAAATGTAAATGACTTCTTAGTTTGTTAGAAAATATTCCATGGAATGCTCTTTTGATTTTCATTGGCAGCCCAAAACCCCTAAGCCAAGGGGTTTGTTAGTCCCCCTAGACCCCCAATTGGGGTTGCTCCATCTTGACGTGGACCCCACAATTGGGCACCCTACTAACTCGCTTTCCTTACAATACATTACATTGTACAATTCGACCTTAACCTAACATTCAAGTTCCAATTCCTATCGATTAGGTAATGCATGTTTCACTTTTCCTCATAACGGAGGCCTTACAAAATATACATATAATCGTGAGCGTTAGATATTGATCATATACTAATTGTCTTTGTAGCGCAATATTTCCCATAGATCTTTTATTTTGAATCACTACATTTTTTCTTGGCATCGTTTAGTTCTTATCTTGCTTAATGCCATCTAAGAAGAAATTGTTGTAGGTTATTTCTCTGTCTAGGAGATTCTAGTGGGGTTGGGACTACGAGAAATCCAAAATCCCTAAAGTTTCTTGGAAAATATGTTGTATGAAAAAAGAATAGGGTGGTCTTGGTATTCTCTATCCTCTTAAAATGTCTAAGAACTAAGCAAGCAAATGGATTATAAGATCTACCAACTCGTGTAATCTTTTGGCTTGTTTGATAAAAAGAAATTGTGCAAAATTATCTTTGTATGACTACAGACACCTCTTTCTTAAGTGCCAACATGCTCAACAATTTCAGAAAATCTTTGACAATCATGCAGCATTGCTAGGATCTCTCTATTGGGCTATAAAGAAACCTTAATTGATGTCATTCAAAGAATGGATCTAGTCAAATTGTTGCATCATTTGTGTTCTAGCATATCTAATGAATGTTAGGAACAAGTTTTTTTTTCTTATGCTGAAGGGAATTTAATAATGTTTCATAAAACTACATAACCAATAAACGAGAATGATGATGAATGGTATATGTGGTAAGGAATTTATAAGCAAACTAGTAAGATGGTTTCTATGTATCATGGAATTTCACTTTAAATTTTTTGTCAAAAAAGGAAATATACACCTTAGATCTAACCATATCTCAAAGATAACGAGTCAAGAACCACCTATCAAACTTGATGAGCTCTCTACTCCTAGTTGGTCAATGTCAAACTCGTTCTAAAGTATGGAAATTCCATTTTCTCTATAATTACACGTGGCACACATCATAAGTGCTTATATAAGGAGTATAAGGGACTTTTGATTCTCAAAATTTTCGTATCCTTGTAGGAATCATGAACTATAAAAACCTAAATCCTATCGTTTTATATTTTGTTTATTGTTTGAAAGAAGGAACTCAACATAGCAAGAACATGAAGGGTCTTTGAGACCACATTTTTACAAAACCAAAACCCTATAGTACCAACAAAGATGAGGATTTACTGGCCCACTATGCAAAAAAACGTACACACTTTTGTCTCACAATGTGTTAACTACAAATTTTTTTCTCCCACAAAACATGCTACTCTCTATCAAGTTATAGCAATAACCACTTGGATCAAACATGTAGTTGAATATCTCCATGATCATATTCTTTGTAGAGTCATGGATAGAGGAAAACGACAAGGCCTAGAAGAAAATAGTAAAGTTTATGCTCTTATCCAATATCAACTTTACAAATAAAGTTAAAACAATCTCTAACGATTGTGCACCTATAGGGATAATTAGCTACCATTTTTAGAGATGGCACATACAAGTACAATTGGTGGTCATTTCTCCACTACGTGATGTTGATAGATGATTCTCATGAACCAGCTTGCATAAGGATGTAAAAAATTATGCGAAAACATATGACACATGTCCAAGAAGGAAGTATTGAATTTGTAGAGAGTACATGCCATTAAGGCACATGATGGGTAGTACAACCTCTGCTAGGTAGGAATTAGATTGTCTTGGTCCAATCATCCCAGTTACACATAGCTATTGTGAATCATATATATGTTTTTATATCCACTATATCACATTAAAATTGGACAAGGCTAAGGTTTCCAAGAACCCTATGCAGAGTATGGCCAAATTTGTATTTGAAAATATTTTTTACTAGGTTTGGTCTACTAATTAAACTTGTTAATGATTGAAAAACACATTTCATTAACAAAGTGTTTGATTTTTTGTTAGTAGATTTTTTATACATTCACAAGAATTGTACCGCATATAATCCCCAAACAAATGAAGAACAAGTGATCTCCAACAAAGTAGTTTCAAAAATGCTGAAAAAGATAGTTAACATGAAATTGTGTGTGATTGGGATAGGAAAGCATCCACCTATTTGTTCACATAGTGTAACATACAAGCCCACTATATGCTCCATTCCATTTAATTCATAGTCCCTATCAAATTCAAATTACAAAATTTAAGAGGTGGTTGAGGTTACGATTAGACTAGTCATTAGCACTACTCATTAGTAGGTGCATTCGAGCCACTTCAAGGGACTTTGATCAATGCTTTAACCATTTGTCTTTATTTTTAGTTACATACAATCATTAAAAAAAAATCAATTTTATTATTACTAGGAATGAATGAACATGAAAATAACTCAAATGTACCACACAAATCAATACGCAAAAGAAAATATTATATGGATAGAGATCACCAAACATGAACAAGTTGATAGTATTGATAGAATTTTGGAATGGCAACTTCTACTAAGAATGAATCTGGCATGCCTTGAGCTTTTAACATACAATGAGCCTTTTCAACTATTGTTCCTTTCCTATGCTCAACAATGCCATTTCGATGAGATGTGTGAGGTGTGCGAGGTTTCCTTTTCAAACTATGCCCCTTATAGTAGTTGTTGAATTTTTTTGATAAGAATTCACCTCCTCTATTAGTTCTCAATTTCTTCAATTTTCTGCGTGATTCATTTTCCACATACTTACAACATGTTTTAATTTTTTCAAAAGCATCAGCCTTCTCTCAAATGAAGTAAACCCACATATTTCTACTATAATCATTCCCTAATAGCAAAAAGTAGAAAGATCCTCCTTAAGTAGATATAAACATTTTATTAGAGAGATCAGCATGTACAAACTCTAGAGGAGCTTGAACTCGATTGCTAATGTCTCATGAAAGTTCCTTTCGTTCTTGCTTGCTCGTGATGTAAGCTTCACAAGGTTCCTACAACTCTGAAAATGCACACAAATGAGAAACCATCCTTATTCTTTGCATGTGCTTCAAAACAAAAAATTCGAGATTCCCAAATTGTTGGTGCCATAACATGCTTACATATTTATCTTTGTAGTAGTTAAGGCACTTAAATCATACACATTATCATGTTTTATGCCTTTTGCTACTACATTACTTGATAAATCCAGAGTTTTGCACCACTCTTATTGAGGTGAACTTTGAGTCCACTATTTTTTATTGCAAAAATTGATAAAAAAATTCTTTTAAGTGTAGGTACATAGAGATAGTCAAATAACTTCTTCTCAACACCTCAAGAATTGATAAAAGAGATGCTTCAAGTTCCTTTAGTTGGACACTTAGAATCATTTCCCATCAATGGGTTGATCGATTTCCATAAATGCACTATGACTCTATAAAAATCCTTTTTGTTGATCATATGGGAAGAAGCTCTACTATCTAAAATCCATGGTTCATCAACATGAGGTTGAGCAGTAAGCATATATCTTCAATAGCTACCCATAGTTCTAGCTCACAGTTGTTTGTAGTCTCTTTGTTCTTCCAAGATGATCTTATAGTCCCATTTCCTTTATGAACTTGCTTGTTTCTGCAATCCTTGATGGCAGGACGTTTCACTATAGAGGAGCTTGAACTCGATTGCTAATGTCTCATGAAAGTTCGTTCCGTTGTTGCTTGCCCATCATGCAACCTTCACAAGGTTCCTACAACTCTGAAAATGCTGACAAATGAGCAACCATCCTTGTTCTTTGCATGTGCTTCTAAACAAAAAGTCCAGATTCCCAAATTGTTGGTATCATAACATGCTTACATCTTTATATTTGTACTAGTTAAGGCACTTAAATCATGCATGTTATCATGTTTTATGCCTTTTTCTACTACATTACTTGATAAATTCATGATTTTTTCACCACTCTTATTGAGGTGAACTTTGAATCCACTATTTTGTATTGCAGAAATTGATAAACAATTTCTTTTAAGTGTGGGTACATAGACATAGTCAAATAACTTCTTCTCAACATGTCAAGAATCGATAAAGGAGATGGTTCAAGTTCCTTTAGTTGGACACTCGGAATCAATTCCCATCAATGGGTTGATGGATTCCCATAAATGCACTATGAAACTATACAAATCCTTTTTGTTGATCATATGGGAAGAAGTTCAACTATATAAAATCCATGGTTCATCAACATGAGCTTGAGCAGATAATCATACATCTTCAATAGCTACCCATAGTTCTAGCTCACAATTGTTTGTAGACTCTTTGTTCTTCCAAGATGATTTTATAGTCCCATTTCATTTATCAACTTGCTTCTTTCTGCAATCCCTGATGGCACAACCTTTCTTTTCACAATAGAAGCAACTTCTTGTGAACCTTTTCTTGTTTTGACTTTTTTTTTATCCATTAGAAGACCCTTTTCGTTTTCTGTTGGCTGAGAATGCAACATTGCTTGTAACTTGCTGATTCT
Organism: Ceratopteris richardii; assembly: GCA_020310875.1. Taxonomy (NCBI): domain Eukaryota; kingdom Viridiplantae; phylum Streptophyta; class Polypodiopsida; order Polypodiales; family Pteridaceae; genus Ceratopteris; species Ceratopteris richardii. The sequence continues at coordinate 94,118,679 of CM035422.1, forward strand.
TCAACCATATCTCCTCTTCTAAGAGCATCCCACAAAACGCTTCAAATGTAAGGGGAGTTAGTCTTACTTGACTGTTAATGGCTCTTACTAATCCATCATACAACCTTTTTCATAATGAGAATGCTTTTCATTTGCCAATTGGTTTTCTAGATTGTATATTATAGTTTGGTTCTTGGTCATAGTGACAAGCCAATATGCCTGAAGCCTCATGTGCTTTAATAGTATATTGAACTAAACTAAGGATAGAATCACTTGCACTCGTGAAAATTGCACATTATGCATCAAGATTCCACTTCTTCCAAGCTTTGAAAAGATCTAGATCTCATTGAATAATCAATATTGAAGCTTTTTGGATCTTCAAATCATATAGGCTCTAGATCCAATCCCCTCTATGAAGTATTTGAACGACGATGAACCACAATGTGTTCTCCTTCTAGAGATCTTCAGGACAATATCCTTGGAGTAGTAAAGTGAGCTCTAGGTGCTGCACATGGTACTCTAAACAAAGGTTGCAAAATACGCAGAAAACACACTACACAAGTAACACGAACAGAGACTTTTTAGTTGTTACAAATGCAGTCAAGCATACAATTTATGGTTGACCAGGCAACTGTATGTTTTATTAAAGAACATATACATATGGTCCCATAATAGTGTCAAATAAGTTGTAGGAGTCCAAAAGTACATAAATTTTCAACTTCGAGAGCATATAGTAGGTTCCATCCAACTTGCCTTCAATGAAAAGGTGGAGTGACAAATTCCAATAGGTGTAGAATTAACATGAACTCCAGTACAAAAACAAGTGTGTGACGATGAATCCTTCATGTAATCACTTGAATAATCTAATGATATTCCAGTGTCATAGTAGGCTGAAATAGTGAGTCTTCTCAACCTATTAGAACCTTGAGGCTTTGATACCATTTAAGACATTAATTATGCAATATATCACATGAGTAGTAGTAGTGAAGATAACAAATATAGTAGATTCTCAAACATTTTCTACTAACAACAAGTACAAAGATGATGGCATTCTCCTCCCATACACTCTCAAAGTAGAGCTTAAATGATGATCTAGAAAAATCTATACATGGAGTTACAAGGAACATCTATATTTACTTGCTCGATATTTGGGGTAGTGTAGAGGCCATGCATATATAGGGTAATGGGTGGCCTTTCAGAGATGGCTATACGTGGGTGGTAGAACATGGGCGGCCACCACTTGTGTATTCCCCATACAAAGCCTAGGTCGATTCAACTCGCCTAACAAATATAAATGACTTCTTAGTTTGTTAGGAAATATTCCATGGAATGCTCTTTTGATTTTCATTGGCCCCCCGGAACCCCTAAGCCAGGGGGTTTACTAGTCCTCTTAGACCCCCAATTGGGGTTGCTCCATCTTGACGTGGACCCCACAATTGGGCACCCTAGTAACTCGCTTTCCTTACAATACATTACATTGTCCAATTCGACCTTCACCTAGCATTCAAGTTCCAATCCCATCGATTGGGTACTGCATGTTTGACTTTTCCTCATAATGCGGGCCTTACGAATAATACATATAATCGTGAGGGTTAGATATTGACCATATAGTAACACCTTTTGTAGTGCAATATTTCCCATAGATCTTTTGTTTTGAATCACTACATTCTTTCTTGGCATCGTTTAGTTCTTATCTTGCTTAATGCCATCTAAGAAGAAATTTTTGTAGGTTATTTCTCTCTCTAGGAGATTCTAATGGGGTTGGGACTACGAGATATCCAAAATCCCTAAAGTTTCTTGGAAAATATGTTGTATGAAAAAAAGAAGAGGGTGGTCTTGGTATTCTCTATCCTCTTAAAATGGCTAAGAACTTAGCAAGCAAATGGATTCTAAGATCCACCATCTTGTTTAATGTTTGGGCTTGTTTGATAAAACGAAATGGTGGAAAATTATCTTTGTATGACTACATACACCTCTTTCTTATGTGCCAGCATGCTCAACAATTTTAGAAAATCATTGACAATCATGCAGCATTGCTAGGATCTCTCTATTGGGTGACAAAGAAACCTTGATTGGTGTCATTCAAAGAATGAATCTTGCCTTGTGGTAGGTTTGGAGATCCACTATTCTTTGGTACATTTGGAACACCAAAAACTAGAAGATGGATTTGTTGATATATTTAGGTAGTGATTTTTCCCTCTTTAGGAGGTTTTTTTCCCCATGCTTGTATATATGCCTATTGCCCTACTGGGCTACTTATCTTTGTACATTCTCTAGTAATACATTCACTATTGTGTGTATGTGCTCCAAGCTTCTTCTTCTTCCATGTGCTGTTCACGTGCTTCCGCAGACATCTATCTCCAACAGTTTGTATTAGAGTAGGTCGTCGCTTCATCTAGGGCACCGTCGACACTCCTCCGTTTCTAGTCCTAGAATCGCACAAATTTTGGTGAGCATACTCAGCATGTTTCCGAGATCAAAAGGACTTCGCTTTGTGGTGCCGAAATCGTGATCTGAGCTTGTTTTGGCCTCCAAAGGCACTATCGTAGTGCTTGTGCAGGCTATTTCATCTTTTTGTGCCAAAGATATTTACCAGTTTCTGTTTGTCAGTTTAAGCGTCTCGAAGTCTGCTACAGGTCTAGCAGAACTTGTCTGGGTAGTCGTGTTCAACTTTTTGAGATACAGTCAATTTTCTACATCAAGGAATTTTAGTCACCGGCCATAGCTGAAAGCAGTGATGTATTCCGTATGTTGGCTCTTGAGGATAAGTTGGATGGTACCAACTACCCATTATGGGCTTATATGATGCGACATGTTTTGGTTGCAAAAGAATTGTGGAACATTGTGCAGGGTGTTGAAAGATGTCCTGTTACACCTGTAACGACAGGTACTACAAATACAGGTGCTAGAGCTGATGAAGATGGTGTCGAAGATGATATTCCGTAGATTCTTGTTTGTGTTGTTATTTCTGCTCCACCTACTGCAGAGCAGATTTGCTGGGATGGCACAGATGCCCAGGCACATGCATTGATAGCTTTGTCTATCAAACGTGCCATTATTCCTCATATTCGCTCTTGCAGAACAGCTAGGGATGCTTGGGATACACTTACCATATTGTACCAAGCTAGGAATGAGGCTTGTGTTGCTTACCTCCGAAAATAGTTGGAGAGTGAGCATATGAATGAAGGTGATTCTATGGACAGTTTCCTAACGAAGATCAAAGACTTGAAGGAATAGTTGATTTCTATTGATGAGGTTATACCAGATAGCTCACTTGTTATCCAGGGATCAAGAAGAATCTGTTATCAATTTATGCATTAGCCAAGATTGGCTTGGTTGTGAAATTCATTGATGATAGGTGTACAATTCATGATCTATCAAATGGCGATGTAATTATTGCTTCTGGCATTTTATGTCATGGGCTGTATAAGCTCATAGACTATGAAAGATCTATGAATGATTCGGCATGTGTAGCTCATGATTCTCAGGCTATGTCAAATGCAAAGCTTTTGCATGCACGCTTTGGTCATCTGAATTTTGCTAGTTTGCTACGCTTGTAGAAATTTGATATGGTGTCTTCTTTGCCTAAGCTTGAGGCACCTGGAAAACATGTACTTGAAGGCTGTATTTTGGGCAAAATGCAGCGTTCCTCCTTTCCAAAAGATGCTTCACTTCAGGCTATGCAGAAATTGCACCTTGTACATAGTGATGTCCATGGTCCTATGCAGACACCCTCTTTTGGGAATTACCTTTACTTTGTGACTTATTATTCGAGGCATGCATGGGTATATCCACTCAAAGTAAATTCCAAAGTGTTCATGTGCTTTAAACAGTTTTTGGTTTTGGTTGAAAATCTATCAGCATGTAAAATGGGCATCCTCCGTTTGATCGAGGGGGGGAATATATGTCTTCTGATTTTAATGCATTGCTGGCTGAACGTGGGATAAAACACCAGCGTACAGTGCCGTATACACCTCAACAGAATGGAGTTGCTGAACGAAAGAGTAGGTCACTCATGGAGATGGCAAGGTGCATGGTCAAGAGTCAGGCTTTACCACATAGTTTTTGGCTTGAGGCTTTCATGTGTGCAGCATATGTACTGAACAGGTGTCCCACTAAAGCGCTGCAGTCTATCACTCCATATGAAGCTTGGCATGACCGCAAGCCATCTGTTGCTCCTCTGCGTGTTTTTGGTTGTTTGGCATATGCACTAGTGCCTGGACAACATCGCAGAAAATTGGATGATAAGGCAGTAAAATGTATTTTTGTTGGGTACAGTTCTGAAAATAAAGGCTATCATCTGTATCATCCACATACTAAACACATTCTGGTTAGCCGTGATGTTTTCTTTGTGGAAGATGCTATTCAGCCATTGCTTTCATGTACTAAGGAGGCATCTGTTAGCTCTAAAGACATGTATGATACTTTGATGCCTCTTTTTATAGGTGGACATTCTAGTGCTGGTCCTAATGAGGCAACTTCTCAGCTTTTGCAGGTTTCATATGATGATGCATATCATTCCATTTCTGATGCAGATTTACATGATGCACTTGTTGATGAGAGAGCTAACATTGAGGAGGCAAAAACTATGCCAAAATGGCTCGTGCAGACTTTGCGTGACAGTAAATTAGATGCATCTTTGTCATATCGTACTCGTTCAGGCTCTCATAGTGCCTCATTTGCATCAGATTGCTATGCTATGGCTGCGTCTAGTCTCTGTGATGAGAATGAGCCTGTTTCTTTTCATGAAGCACACAATTCAAAAAATTGGATGGCTGCTATGCAATCTGAATATGATGCTATACTGAAGAATGGTACATGTTCTTTATGTGACTTGCCTCCGGGAAAGAAGGCCATTGGAACTAAGTGGGTATACAAGTTGAAGCGTAAACTTGATGGTACAGTTGACAGGTATAAGGCTAGGCTTGTTGCAAAAGTTTATGCGCAGGAAAGAGGCATTGATTTTGATGAGACCTTTGCACCTACATGCCATATGACTACTGCTCGGAGCATTTTTTGCACTTGCAGCCCATCATGGTTGGAATGTACATCAGTTGGACATTAAAACAGCATTTCTAAATGGTGACTTGCATGAAGAAGTGTATGTTTTTCAGCCCCGTGGCTTTGTGCAGAAAGGGCATGAAAACCAGGTGTGCAGGTTAAAGAAGGCATTATATGGTTTAAAGCAAGCACCACGTGCTTGGTATGAGAAGATACATGCCTATCTGGTTGCACATGGTTTTGAGAACAGTCCAACTGATTGCACCTTATATGTTAAGCGTGCTAATGATGTGCTTCTGATCATTCTTGTCTATGTTGAGGACATGCTGCTCACTGGTCCTATTGAGAAGCATATTGCTGATTTCAAGGCTGATTTGCATGCCTCATTTGAGATGTCTGATTTGAGGCATTCGCATCACTATTTCGGCATTCAATTTATGCAACTTGATGGTGGAATGGCTTTGTGTCAAACGAAATATATTGACACATTATTGCAGCATTTTGGCCTTGAAGACTGTAAGCCTATTGCCACTCCTATGGAGACAGCTTTACGATTGAGTCTTCATGATGCTGGAGATGCATTTGATGCTGTTCTCTATCAACAGGCTGTTGGATGCTTGATTTACTTATCCATTACTCGGCCAGATATTCAGTTTGTGGTCTCATAGATGAGCCGGTTTATGCATTGCCCAGGAGTCATGCATTGGAAGGCAGTTAATCGCATCTTTCGCTACTTGAGTGGTACTCAGCTACTTGGGTTAATTTATCCCAAGGGGGGATCACTACGCCAGATTTGCATGCTTTTTCTGACTCAGATTGGGCTGGTTTCTATGACACTCGTGTGTCCACCAGTGGTTTTTGCTTCATGCTTGGTAGCTCATGTATATCTTGGTTGAGCAAGAAGCAGCCTACTGTGGCCACTTCTAGTTGTGAGGCTGAGTATAGGGCAGCTTTCACAGCGATTGTTGAGTGCGTGTGGCTCATACGCCTTATGGCTGATTTGGGTGTTGGCCAGTCTTCTGCCACCACCATCTTCAGTGACAGTCAGAGCGCATTAGTAGTTGCGAGGAACCCTATGTTCCATGCTCGCACTAAGCACATTGAGGTGCATTATCACTATGTCAGGGAGAGGTTCTCTGCTGGGGAGATCAGCTTGGCATATGTGCCCACGCAGGAGAACATTGCAGACCTTTTCATGAAGGCTCTGCCTAGGGAGAAGTTTGAAGCTTTCCGCAAAGCTTTGGGCTTACTTCCTTTTATGGAGTGATATCCACATAGCTTGGAACTTCCTTATACATGAGTGCCAGCTCCTTGTTCACCGCATCACTCCCAGGGGGATTTGTTGATATATTTAGGTAGTGATGTGTGTGAACACACTAGGTCCACCGGGGCACTTTTTTCCCTCTTTACGAGGTTTTTTTCCCCCGGCTTGTATATACATCTATTGCCCTAATGGGCTACTTATCTTTGTACATTCTCTAGTAATACATTCACTATTGTGTGTTTGTGCTCCAAGCTTCTTCTTCTTCCTTGTGTTGTTCGCATGCTTCCACAAATATCTATCTCCAACAGTATAAGAGTGATCATAAGAACTATGTGTTGCTTACAGAAGAGAGTTGATCAAACTCTGAGGCAATAGTATGTAGGCCATCAGAGATTTTGAAGAAAAACTCGTTCCTTAGATTTGGACCCAAACTAGCTTCAACAAGTGGAGGCAGAATTTATTACGTGTTTACTCCAGTGAAAGATGTTTTATGCTTTTTTCTGTATACTAATGTATATGCTCCCTTTTCATGTAGTGATTTATCTCGACTATTGTTCTTCCAGGAATGGGATTATCGTGTAATACTTAGTTACAAAGCCATGGATGTGCCTCCTATACATCCGATATCACTTTTTATCAATACATCTTTTATTTATTTCTATTGCTTTCATAGAAAGGAAACATAGTTCTTCCTTCAAACCTTCATTGCGACTCAAGCAAGGAAGGAAGATGGGAACTCCTCTATTTAGCTTCAAATTTGCATAGAGAGGCCTCTCATGCACTTGGGCCAATCCTAGAATGCGAAAGAAAACATATATATGTTAAAAAGCTTTTGCTTGTAGGCATTTTCATTTCTATCGCCGAATGTGAATTAGAGGTGAGCATTGTCTTTGGCTGTGTCCACGTGGGATGTCGAGCAAGTAGAACATACACTGACATTAGATTAACATATCCTTGGAAACTCCACTCATGTTCCTAGAATCTCAAACCTATCCATGACAGGGTGGATGGTTGGTCTTTTGGTTTCTTGAATCTCCATCAAAGGTTCAACTCATTCTTGTAGTGGTGAAGGTTGAACTCTTTGTTCTAGTGGTCAATATTCCGAGGCTGGTTGTAATGCCCTCAGTCAATCTAAACAAGTGTTATGTGTTTTGCTTTGGGTAATTCTTTCTTGCTTTCATCTTTTGGGAACTCTAAGATTTTCTAACCTCTGCTTTGAGCAAATACAAAGGGGCCTTATCCGTACTATGCCTCCTTCAGTTGTAGAGTTGTTTTCTCAATTAATTCAAGCAAACAGAGATTAGGCATCTGTCGGTCTTCCTCTTAAAAACGAAAGAAAATGGAGATTAGGCTTCTCTCAACCTTGGTCTTTAAAACAAAAGAAGAAATTGCTCTTTAATTAATGCAAGAACAGGGGATTTTGGTCCCACCGCACTTCTTGTAAAGAGAAAAAAAAAACAGGATGAATTAACGACATCGACCATTGCTTTTCCAAAAACATATACTTAGTGGTTAAGATACATATACCTCCTCCTTGAGTTGATCATTCAAAAATGGGAATTTGAAATTCATCTTAAAAATATGCCACACCCAAGTACGATATCAATCCAAAACCTTCAACTTTTGAAAAACCCTGTGCAACTAATATTGCCTCATGCTATTCTAATGTGCCTTCTGCTTTATACTTAGTGGTCCAAATCTATTTAGTACCTATAACCTTCTTCTTTAGAGAAAGTCCACCAGATGCCATGTTTCATTTTTTAGTATACTACAATACTTAGACAACATTCCCACTCTCCAACCTAGATCATCAAGGAATTCTTCAATGTTGGTAGGCTGCTTTATAGAGCCCATCATATGTGCCATTAGAGCCATGCGGACAATGTGTTTTGAGGCTCTTCTTTGCTCCTGTATTCTCTTTGATCTATGTTTCCATCCGAGGATGATTCTAGTACTTCTAAGTGTGGATTGCGATCATAGAAGAGTTTTTGTGCCCACTTCTATAGTGGCTTACATTGTGCTACTACAACTCATTGGCATTATACTAAGGAAATTTCACTATTAGACGCTTCCATCCAACTTCCCTTCAATGAATATAGCTAGACAAAATCCAATAGGCAGAGTGACAAATTCCAATAGGTTTAGCATTAGCATTAACTCGAGCATCAAAACAAGTGTGTGACGATGAATCCATCATGTAATCACTTGAATAATCTAATGATATTCCAGTGTCATAGTAGGCTGAAATAGTGAGTCTTCTCAAGCTATAAGAACCTTAAGGGCTCTAATACAATTTAAGAGATTAATTATGCAATATATCACATGAGTAGTAGTAGTGAAGATAACAAATATAGTAGATTCTCAAACATCTTCTACTAACAACAAGTACAAAGATGATGACATTCTCCTCCCATGCGCTCTCGAAGTAGAGCTTAAATGATGATCTAGAAAAATCTATACATGGAGTTACAAGGAACATCTCTGTTTACTTGCTCGATACTTGGCATAGTGTACAGGTCATGCATATATAGGGTATGGGTGGCCTTTCAGAGATGGCTATACATGGGTGGTAGAACATGGGCAGCCACCACTTGCGTAGTTCCGATACAGAGCCTAGGTCTATTCAACTAGCCTAACAAATATAAATGACTTCTTAGTTTGTTAGAAAATATTCCATGGAATACTCTTTTGACTTTCATTGGCCCTCGGGAACCCCTAAGCCAGGGGGTTTGCTAGTCCCCTTAGACCCCCATATGGGGTTGCTCCATCTTGACATGGACCCCACAATTGGGCACGCTAGTAACTCGCTTTCCTTACAATACATTACATTGTCCAATTCGACCTTCATCTAACATGCAAGTTCTAATTCCCATCAATTGGGTAATACATGTTTGACTTCTCCTCATAAAGGGGGCCTTACAAATAATACATATATTCCTGAGGGTTAGATATTCATCATATACTAACACTCTCTTTAGTGCAATATTTCCCATAGATCTTTTGTTTTGAATCACTACATTTTTTCTTGGCATCGTTTAGTTCTTATCTTGCTTAATGCCATCTAAGAAGAAATTGTTGTAGGTTATTTATCTCTCTAGGAGATTCCAGTGGGTTTGGGACTACGAGAAATCCAAAATCCCTAAAGTTTCTTGGAAAATATGTTGTATGAAAAAAGAAGAAGTTGGCCTTGGTATTCTCTATCCTCTTAAAATGGCTAAGAACTTAGCAACCAAATGGATTCTAAGATCCACCAACACATCTGATGTTTGGGCTTGTTTGATAAGAAGAAATGGTGCAAAATTATGTTTGTATGACTGCACACACCTCTTTCTTAAGTGCAAGCATGCTCAACAATTTCATAAAATCCTTGACAATAAGTGCAACATTGCTAGGATCTCTCAATTGGGATATAAAGAGACCTTGATTGGTGTTATTCAAAGAATGGATCTTGCCTTGTGGTAAGTTGGAGATCCACTATTCTTTGGTACATTTGGAACACCAAAAACTAGAAGATCTCTAAGAGTGATCATAAGAATTATGTGCTGCTATGCAGAAGAGAGTTGATCAAGCTCTCAGGGAGTAGTGTGTCGGCCATTAGAGATGTTGAAGAAAAACTAGTTCCTTAGATTTGGAGCCAAATTATCTTAAACAAGTGGAGGCTGAGATTATTATCTGTTTAGTCCAGTGAAAGATGTTTTATGCTTTTTTGTGTATACTAATGTATATGCTCCCTTTTCATGTAATGATTTGTCTTTACTATTGTTCTTCCAGGAATGGGATTATCTTGTAATACTTAATTACAGAGCCATGGATGTGCCCCCTATACATCCGATAACACTTGTTATCAATACATCTTTTATTTATTTCTATTGCTCTCATAGAAAGAAAAGAATGTTTCTTCCTTCAAACCTCCATTGCAACTCAAGCAACCTCCATTGCAACTCAATCAAGGAAGGAAGATGGGATCTCCTCTATTTAGCTTCAAACTTGCATAGAGAGGCCTCTCATGCACTTGGGGCCAATCCTACAATGCGAAAGAATAAATATAAATGTTAACAAGCTTTTGGTTGTAGGCGTTTTCATTTCTACCGCCAAATGTGAATTAGAGGTGAGCATTTTCTTTGTGGGATTTCGAGCAAATAGAACATAAAATGACATTAGAACAACATATCCCTGGAAACTCCACTCATGTTCCTAGAATCTCAAACCTATAACCTATGGTTGGGCTTTTCGTGAATCTCATTCAAAGGTTCAAATCTTTGTTGTAGTGGCGTAAGGTAGAACTCTTTCTTCTAGTGGTCAATATTCCGAGGCTGGTTGTAATGCCTTCAGTCAATCTAAACAAGTGTTATGTGTTTTGCTTTGGGTAATTCTTTGTTGCTGTCATCTTTTGGGAACTCTAAGATTTTCTAACCTTTGCTTTGAGCAAATACAAAGGGGCCTTATCTGTACTGTAGAGTTGTTTTTACAATTAATTCAAGCAAACAGAGATTAGGCATCTACCGGGCTTCCTCTTAAAAACGAAAGAAAACGGAGATTAGGCTTCTCTCAACCTTGTTCTTTAAAACAAAAGAAGAAATTGATCTTTAATTAATGCAAGAACAGGGGATTTCGGTTCCACCGCACTTCCTGTAAAGAGAAAAGAAAACAACCAGGTCTGTTATTCCATGAGTCATGCGCTATTCCACGTCGTTGATGCTTGCATCCATTACAAAACAGGATGAATTAACGATATTGAGCATTGCTTTTCCAAAAAAAAAACCCTTGAAAATACAAAGACGCCATTGGAATTAAACAACTGAAAGCTTTACAGAGATGGAGGTTCAGGAGAAAATCGGGAGAAGATAACTGAGCTCCATAGAGTTTTCTATTTACGTTGTTTAAGTAATTCAAGCAAATCCAAGTGTCGTGGCAGATACGTACATATGTTTAGGCGTACAACCTATATCAAACATTGCTTGTGAGAGACGTGAGCACTGCTGAAGGCCTCAGAGCTCAAGACAGTGGCCCATTGTATAGAGCATGTCTTGAAATTGCATTCGAGCAATATAAGGATTACGTATTTCCTAGTATTCGGTCTCTGTGAAATACATATCAAACATTGCTCGTGAGAGACGTGGGCACTGCTGAAGGCCTGAGAGCTCAAGACAGTGGCCCATTGTCCAGAGCATGTCTTGAAATTGCATTCGAGCAATATAAGGATTACGTATTTCCTGGTATTCGGTCTCTGTGAAATACATATCTAGCGGCGGGTTGCTTGCAGGAAAGTGAATGGAGACCTCAGCCTGCTGGATGTGAATCTCATTTTTGTATATACATCATTTGATTTGCATCCACATATTAAGCATTGTATGCTATCGTTGCGCTGTAGTATACGACAGCACTTAGAACTGCTCGCCACTGAATGTCTGGCCGAAGCGCCAGTCGGTACGTGCAACGTCGTAGGAGGTGACACTGCGGCCATCGCTGGTGGTCACTTGGAACGAAAGGCTCTGACCATCCAATAAGGCATTGCTAGGCCAGTTCTGTCCGCAGTGTCTGGTCAGGGGCTGCCATCCGGTGCGGGATCCCTTTACCGAGACGGAACGGATATCTCCGGCTCCAGCCACGTTGGTTACGAGCATCAGATTGAAGTACGAGTGCCCGTTGATTGTGAAGTGAATTCCGCCCTGTTTCTGGCAAGGAACTCGTCTGTATTGCACAGGCACAATGCCCGCTTTGTAGATGCCAATCTTTTCGTACGCCGGCTGTGCCATGTCAAAGTGCTGCAGAGGAGGGTTGCACCACCCACTTGCGTTGTTGGGCAGAGCGTTGTTTTTTTTTTTTTTAATAAAGGAAGTTCGGCCTTAGCCTAATCTCCCGGACTTTAATTATATTAAAGAGAAAAAGTTACAATTGAATGGGACTAGTGCCCATGGGACCCCCCAAATCCCACAACGCAGGGGAGGAGTACGGCAAGCTACAGGGCATTACAAATGAGGCGGATAACATTATCATCACCCTCATGTGGGACCCATTTGGGTTTTAACTTGTTGTTTTCGAGGAGATAGATACAGTGATGTCTAAACGGTGGTGATCTCTTGACTCGGGAGATTCTTTTACCAAGTAGAAATAAGGATTTCTCGATCGACCATTCCTTGGGAGTTTGGCCGAAATTGACGGCACAGCGCTCTCTCCAAATCTTCCAGAGAGCCTCACCTCTGATGGCATTCCATAGTCTTGATGAGCAACCGATCGCCTCACCCAACATCACTTGTTGCTAGTTGATTTGACTCGTTAGTCTCAAAATGCGGTATACGTGATGCCAGATAACACGGGACTTGGGGCAGTCGAAGAACAGGTGGGCTAAATCTTCGATGCACCGATGACAACGCTTGCACCATGGCGGCACACCACAGATTTTGTTAGCCCTTGCATTAGTCCAGATTCCCTTATGCAAGACCTGCCACATGAGAACGGACTTTTTGACCTCAATTAGGGGGTGCCAAAGAGACATGAATTTTAGCTCCCACCGAAGTTTGGTCCAAGTAAGGCACCACCTCTTGTTAAGGGTGTGGTGAACATCCAAATCCCCTTTGAAGTTTGGGATTTCGGAAAGCTTCTTACCATTGCTCCATTTGAGGCCTTCCGAGCAAGGAAGATCCTGACCGCAAAGAAGGCGGGTAGTTGAGCGGTCCCAGGCTAAACACCTGCTTTGAAGAAGAGTCCATTCCTCGAAGGTAACGCTAATTCTCGGATCCAAATCTTCAAACCTAATCCACTGGCTGGTCTCTTGTTTCCAGAGCTGTTTCCACTGTTTGAACCCCTTGTTCCATAACCGCCTTGCAGTTTGGAGGTTCCAAGATTCCACTCCCCTAATGCCACTGATCGGGAACCAAATAGAGTCATTTTGTCTTATGCCAGCTGCCCACTTCCAGTCATCGCTGATTCTGATGAACTGTTTGGCTTTGTTCCAATTCTTCCATAAGGAACACACGAGGCTAGAGCCTTTAGGGCAGACCGGGTGGGGGGAGAACAAAAGTGTTAGAATCCCTATGTCCTTCCAACCAGGGAGGCCGACGAAGGTAAAGTCTTCCGTGTTTCTGAAGATCAATTTAGCCCAAGAGGACTCCTTATTGCTCCAGGCCTTGATAAGCCATTTAGCCGCCAGCTTGTCAGCAAGACCATCAATATCCAAAATTCCCAAGCCCCCTGAGTCTTTAGGGCTAATGCAAGTTTCCCATTTGATTTTGGGAACCCCCCTTCTGTTGGGGTCCCCAGTCCAAAGGAAGTTCCTGCAGATTCTTTCTACTTTGGCCAAGTCTTTCTCCTTAGGTCTCCAGCAAGAGATAAAGTAAATAATTGTAGACAACATAAAAGTGTTAATAACCATAGCACGTCCTGCCAGGTTGACTTGCATACCTTTCCACAGATTCAGCTTGCTATCCAACTTGGATAGTACCCAGTTCCATCGTTGGTCCATTGAGATGTCGAAACCCATCGGAATGCCGAGAAGACGGAAGACTTGACCGCTAGGGATAACTTGACACCCCCGATCCACCAACAACTGGGGAGTAGGCCCGCTGATCGCTCTAAAAGCAGTTTTAGCATGGTTGATTTTTGAGCCTGATGCCACACAAAAGGTGTGGAGGAACCACCAAAACACCTCAATGCTGTTTATATCGTTATGCACAAAGGCATTCATGTCATCAACAAAAAGTCTCACAACCATTTGGCCGTGATTTAGGGGTAAGGAGAGACCCTTGAGATTGCCAGCATCCAAGTGATGCTTTAATAGGCAGCTGAGCCCATTCGAGGCGATAGCGAATAGTAAAGGAGCTAGAGGGCAGCCTTGCCTAATTGATCTTTTTAAACGAATGGGTTCGGAGAGCTTACCGTTGATGTTTATTCTAGTTGAAGCATTTCCAAGAAGAGTGGCAACCATCTTCGTGAACTTTTGGCTGCATCTAAGGTCTTTCAATGATTGAAGAATAAAGTCCCATTCCAATCTGTCATACGCTTTGTCGAAGTCGATCTTAATGAAAACTAGATCTTGAGCAGACTCCTCAGCAAAAGCAAGGCCTTCCCAAATGTCAATAATTGCTTCAAGTATAGATCTACCTTTGATAAAACCTTTTTGGTCCTCGCACAGCCATGACTTTAAATGACAGGAGATTCTGTTGGCGATAACTTTTGCAATTATCTTGTATCCAGTTTGGAGCATGGTAATCGGACGCCAGTTTTCAATTTTGTTTTTATCTCCCCGTTTATGGATTAACTTGATGACGCCATTATTCAGGCACTCAGGGAGGGCACCGAAGGAGAGAGCCTCTTGCCACACGAGGCGCAGTGGGGTGGCCACCTGAAGTTTGAAGGACTTAAAAAACTCATTGGTAAGGCCATCTGGACCCGGACTTTTCCCATTGGGAAGGGCATCAATAACCTCGATAATTTCATTCTCGGAGATGTTAGCATCCAGTAGAGCAATCAAGTTCTGTGGGACTCTGGTTTGAGCAACCCTTGAGATGGTTGCCATGGAGTCGCACCTGTGGGGGGAAAGAGGAGTCGAGACCCCGAGAAGGTTGGTAAAATGTTCGACGATGATAGTTCTATTCTCCTCTTCTGTGCAACATTCAGTTCCGTTGTTATCGACCATTAGGGGGATGGATTCCCTAGCTTGTTTCCTTTTGAGGATGTTATACATCTCTTTCGTTGGTTTATCTGCCTTCCCTGCCCACCAATCTTTGAATATAATTTGGAGATTTTTCCTTTGGACCTCCTCCTCTAATCTTAGCCTACCCCTGATTTTCAAAAGACCCTGTTGGCATTGTAGTTTGCCTTTGTTCACCTCTTCTTCAAGCCGTGAGAGCCTCCGGTAAACCGTTTCTCTTCTTTTTTTTCGAATTCCTCTTATAGCCTTTTGGGTCCTGATTAGAATTTTACGAGTCCTTTCTACCGCGTTTCTCCAACACTTAGCCGGTTCATTACAGTAAGCAAAGGCTTCCTTCCAAACCTCAGAAATTTCCTGGTAGACAGAGGGGAGGGAGAAAGATGTCTGACAAGCGTGAAACCAAGGAGCTTTCTGGAGCATGCGAATCGGTTTGAAGGACAGAGTAATCGGATAGTGGTCTGAGATAGTGAGGTCCATGTGTTGGGAAATCGACGGGGTGCCCCACTGAAGGATGGTGTTCTGATCGATGTAGCATCTATCAAGCCTTGCTTTCCTCAAAGAGTCCCCCGACTGGAGATTAGACCAGGAGAACCCCTACCTGTCTTTCACTTCGACCAGGTCGAGATGGAGCTTGATTTTATCCCAAATCTCTTTTTCCTTACCGTCAATAATTTTTCCTTTGTTGTTCCATCGGTCCTCAGGAAACTCAACCATGTTGAAGTCCCCACAAATCAGGACATTGTGTGAGAGGGAGTCAAGGGAAGCCCAAGTATCCATTCTATCTGCTTCGCCATTAGGGGCATAGATTGAGACCACAGTGAACTGAAAGGGAGACCCGAAAGAGACCGCAATCCAGCGATGATTCCGACCTTCAAAAGTCGAGGTCACATTGCTAGACAGGGCGTGACTGATACCGATAGAAGCACCCCCCGTCCCTCTAGGGTGAGAAGTGGAGAACCAAAGGTGGTTCGGAGAGATACATTTAAGTCGTTTTTATAGATCCTCTCCGTCGATTTTAATCTCTTGTAAGCAAATGAAGTCAGGGCAAAGCACATGTCCCTGAACCACTCGCCAAGAATCAAAGCTCTTGACGGGTCAGACAGACCCCTAACGTTTAGAGATGTGAATTTCATTAATGATGGTTGCCCTCTTTGAGGGGAGGGACCCGATCTTTTTTCTTCTTGTGGTCTTCTTTTTTCTTCCCTACTTCCTTACTTAGGATCCTACTCTTGAGGGGGCTCTTCCAAGGCATGCCGGAAGGTTGTTTACCTTTAAGCTTGGACTTTTGTTGTAGTAGTCCTGGGCAGCATACCGGGAGGGTAGGACCAAGAGCGGAGCTTTCGCTGTCTGGGTTGTCTTCGTTGCTGGTAGTGAAGCCTTCCTCTTTACTCGTGGTGTAGCCTTCTTGGTTATCTTCTTTGCTGGTAGAGCACCCAAGGGAATTAACAGTGGGGTCTTCTTCAAAGAGGTTGTCCCCTGGGAAGTCTAGCTCATTAATCTCTTTTTCTAGGTTACAGTATATGTTATTCGAGGGGGCAGCTGTCGAAGAATTCCTTGTTTTTGGTCTTCGAGGGCTAACTTTTCTCTTGCGTCTCACTTCAGTGAAACCTTCTGAATCCGTCTCAGCAACGCGAGTTCCCTCTTCTTCCACCAATGGAGGGGGATGACCCCGAGTGTCGTCTTGGGGGAGAGGGTCTAGGGTCCCATCTGGTTTCAGTTTGTTTTTATTGGTATTTTTCTTCAGGGGGCAGTCTTTGATCCTGTGACCTTGAAGTCCGCACCGGAAGCACGCGTTTGGCAAATTATTGTAAGTAACCTCTTGTGTCCAGGTCTTATCATCTCCACAGTTTATGGAGATCTTCGAGGGGAGGACCTGGTTCAGGTCTGTTTCAACGCAGATCTGAGGATGCCATCTTGCATTGAAAGAATGTTGAGCTCCATCGTAGATTAACCCCCCAACATCCTACCTTGCGGCCATCGGGCGCCCGATCGGTGAGACGATTTCGCGGAGAAATCCATACATGAAGAACGGCAGATTGGGAAGCTCCACCCAAAGCGGGTAACGAAGAGGCTTTGATTTGTTCGGGACAAAGTCTGGGGTCCACTTAAAAAGGCAAAGGGTGGACCGGCCCACTTGCTAGGAGCCGGCCTGCAGGGCTTGAAAAGCCATCTCTTCGTTCTCAAATACAAGAAGCAGGTGATTCGCCGGCAGGAATTGACATTTGGTCACAATTAAGCCTCGTGGGAACCACTCCTTACGAAGCCAAGTTCTCACACTATCAAGGGGGGGCCTGGGGCCAAACATTTGACCGATCAGGCAGGTTTTCTTCAGTTCTTCCTGCTTTGCCGCCACAGACTCCTTGCATAAAGAGACCTCTGGGGGCGCGACGTCCACTGGGACAGACTCCATCTCAAGGGGGGACACGGACTGAGGGGGAGCCACAAAGTCCAAAACTTCCTTCTCCATAAACTGCTTGTGGCACGAGTCTATAAGTTAAGTGGACCCAAAAAAAGAAGTCTCCAAAGCTCCCAAGAGAGCGTAGGAAAGCCTCCAACGCGTTTAAAGTGCAGAGCTAAAAAGCCTGCCATGCGCGGAGATGGCAGCGTGTAGTCCTGTCTTTACTTAAATAAAGCATTTGTTATGGATTGGAATTCCGCGAAGGCTTCTCAAGAAGATGATCTAAGCAAGCCACCCACTTTCTCGAGAGCACACAAAAACAAGGCTAAATCCACCCCTCTGCAATGACCCCTTTATCTTTTATCTTTTCTTTTTTCTTTTCTTTTTCTTCTCTTTTTTTTTTCTTATAAAATTATCTCTCCTCTCTCTAAAAAAAAACTTTCTGCGCACCAGAAGCCACCACGCGGAAGTCGGCCAACGATCAAGATTCCAAAAAAGAAAAAAACAAATTCTGTCCCCCCCCCCGCCTATCGCGATAGTCCCCCCCCCCCCCCCCCGCCTGTCGCGATACCCCCCCCTCCCCCCGCCTATCGCGATACCCCCCCCCCCCCCCCCCGCCTATCGCGACACCCCCCCCCTCCGCCTGTCGCGATACCCCCCCCCCCCCCCCGCCTGTCGCGATACCCCCCCCCGCCTGTCGCGACACCTCCCCCCCCCCCCCCCCCCCCCCCGCCTGTCGCGACACCTCCCCCCCGCCTGTCGCGATGCCTCCCCCCCCGCCCGGCGTCGCTGGTTACGGACTGCAACTACCTTCTACAGCTCACTCCAGAGAGCCAATCGTACACTGCAGCTGCGCCTTTCCTGTGTTTTCACGAGGCAGTCGGACATCTTCCGCCTTTTGCGACACAAGAGTTGCGCGGAAGAGTTTTCACGAGGAAGAGTTGCGCCATGTCCAAGCATTTACTGTGTCTAATTGGCAGGAACTTCGATCACGCGCAGAGTTGTGTGAGCTATCGATGATCTGCTTGAGCGGTGTTGAGAGGGCTCTCGAGAGAGGAAGTCGATGATCACTACCCCGACGCTCTACGTTGTCTGCCGGCAGAGCGTTGTTTTTTTTTTTTATAAAGGAAGTTCGGCCGTAGCCTAATCTCCCGGACTTTAATTATATTAAAGAGAAAAAGTTACAAGTGAACGGGACTAGTGCCCATGGGACCCCCTGAATCCCACAGCGCAGGGGAGGAGTCTAGCAAGCTACAAGGCATTACAAATGAGGTGGATAACATTACCATCACCCTCATGTGGGACCCATTTGGGTTTCAACTTGTTGTTTTCCAGGAGATAAATACATTGATGTCTAAACGGTGGTGAACTCTTGACTCGGGAGATTCTTTTACCAAGGAGAAACAAGGATTTCTCGATCGACCATTCCTTAGGAGTTTGGTCGAAATTGACGGCACAACGCTCTCTCCAAATCTTCCAGAGAGCCTCGCCTCTGATGGCGTTCCATAGCCTCGAAGAGCATCCAATCGCCTCACCCAACATCACTTGTTGCCATTTGATTTGACTCGTACTTCTCAAAACTCGGGACACGTGATGCCAGACAACACGGGACTTGGGGCAGTCAAAGAACAGGTGGGCTAAATCTTCGATGCACCGATGACAACGCTTGCACCATGGCGGCACCCCACAGATTTTGTTAGCCCTTGCATTGGTCCAGATTCCTTTATGCAAGATCTGCCACATGAGAATGGACTTTTTGACCTCAATTAGGGGGTGCCAGAGAGACATGAATTTTAGCTCCCACCGAAGTTTGGTCCAAGCAAGGCACCATCTCTTGTTAAGGGTGTGGTGAACATCCACTTCCCCTTTGAAGCTCGGGATTCTGGACAGATTCTTACCATTGCTCCATTTGAGGCCCTCCGAGCAAGGAGGATCCTGACCGCAGAGAAGGCGGGTAGTAGAGCGGTCCCAGGCTAAACACCTGCTTTGAAGAAGAGTCCATTCCTCAAAGGTTATGCTAAGTCTCGGATCCAAATCTTCGAACCTAATCCACTGGCGGGTCTCTTGTTTCCAGAGCTGTTTCCACTGTTTGAACCCCTTGTTCCATAACCGCCTTGCAGTTTGGAGGTTCCAAGAGTCCACTCCCCGAATGCCACTGATCGGGAACCAGATAGAGTCATTTTGTCTTATGCCAGCTGCCCACTTCCAATCATCGCTGATTCTGATGAACTGTTTGGCCTTGTTCCAATTCTTCCATAAGGAGCACACGAGGCTAGAGCCTTTAGGGCAGACTGGGTGGGGGGAGAACAAAAGAGTGAGGATCCCTATGTCCTTCCAACCAGGGAGGCCGACAAAGGTAAAGTCTTCCGTGTTTCTGAAGATCAATTTAGCCCAAGAGGACTCCCTATTGCTCCAGGCCTTGATAAGCCATTTAGCCGCCAGTTTGTCAGCTAATCCAGCAATATCCAAAATACCCAAGCCCCCTGAGTCTTTAGGGCTAATGCAAGTTTCCCATTTGATTTTGGGAATCCCCCTTCTGTTTGGGTCCCCAGTCCAAAGGAAGTTCCTGCAGATTCTTTCTACTTTGGCCAAGTCTTTCTCCTTAGGTCTCCAACACGAGATAAAGTAAATAATTGTAGATAACATAAAGGTGTTAATAACCATAGCACGCCCTGCCAGGTTGACTTGCATACCTTTCCATTGATTCAGCTTGCTATCCAACTTGGATAGCACCCAGTTCCATCGTTGTTCCATTGAGATATCGAAACCCATCGGAATGCCGAGGAGACGGAAGACTTGACCGCTAGGGATAACTTGACACCCCTGATCCACCAACAATTGGGGAGTAGGCCCGCTGATCGATCTAAAAGCAGTTTTAGCATGGTTGATTTTTGAGCCTGATGCCAAACAAAAGGTGTGGAGGCACCACCAAAATATCTCAATGCTATTTCTATCGTTATGCACAAAGGCATTCATGTCATCAGCAAAAAGTCTCACAACCATTTGGCCGTGATTTCGAGGTAAGGAGAGACCCTTGAGATTGCCGGCGTCCATGTGATGCTTTACTAGGCAGCTGAGTCCATTTGAGGCGATAGCGAATAGTAAAGGAGCCAGAGGGCAGCCTTGCCTAATTGATCTTTTTAAACGAATGGGCTCAGAGAGCTTACCGTTGATGTTTATTCTGGTTGAAGCATTTCCAAGAAGCGTGGAAACCATCTTCGTAAACTTTTGGCTGCATCCAAGGTCTTTCAATGATTGAAGAATAAAGTCCCATTCCAATCTGTCATACGCTTTGTCGAAGTCGATCTTAATAAAGACTAGATCTTGAGCAGACTCCTCAGCAAAAGCAAGGCCTTCCCAAATATCAATAATTGCTTCAAGTATAGATCTACCTTTGATAAAACCTTTCTGGTCCTCGCACAGCCATGACTTTAAATGACAGGAGATTCTGTTGGCGATAACTTTTGCAATTATCTTGTATCCAGTTTGGAGCATGGTAATCAGGCGCCAGTTTTCGATTTTGTTCTTATCTCCCCGTTTGTGGATTAACTTGATGACGCCGTTATTCAGGCACTCAGGGAGGGCACCGAAGGAGAGAGCCTCTTGCCACACGAGACGCAGGGGGGTGGCCACCTGAAGTTTGAAGGACTTAAAGAACTCATTGGTAAGGCCATCTGGACCCGGACTTTTCCCATTGGGAAGGGCATCAATAACCTCGATAATTTCATTCTCGGAGATGTTAGCATCCAGAAGAGCAATCAAGTTCTGTGGGATTCTGGTTTGAGCAACCCTTGAGATGGTTGCCATGGAGTCGCGCCTGTGGGGGGAAAGAGGAGTCGAGACCCCGAGAAGGTTAGTAAAATGATCGACGATGATAGTTCTATTCTCCATATCCGTGCGACATTCAGTTCCATTGCTATCGACCATAAGGGGGATGGAATCCCTAGCTTGTTTCCTTTTGAGTATGTTACACATCTCTTTCGTTGGTTTGTCCGCCTTCCCTGCCCACCACTCTTTGAAGAAGATTTGGAGATTTTTCCTTTGGATCTCCTCCTCTAATCTTAGCCTACCCCTGATTTTCAACAGACCCTGTTGGCAATGAAGCTTACCTTTGTTCACCTCTTCTTCAAGCCGTGAGAGCGTTGTTTGGAGGACAAAAGTTTGTGGCAGTAATTACAACAGAACTTCCAGAAATGCACCACTGCGGATCAGACGAGGAATCACATCGAATCTCGAAGCACGCGCCACAGCTTAGTCCGCCGTTAAAGAGAGCAGTGCTCAGGGCAGCGGTGCTTGTTCCGTAACCAGAAGACTAGAGATTTCCATAGCCACAAGCGCCACCTGTACGTCCAATCAGATTTAAGAAAGCGAATCAAAGCGCATTGAGGCAACTGCTACATTCACATCTCAAGTTATCAAACTTACCCATGGTTCCGGAAGCGTCGCTCCCACCATAGAATGTAGCGTGCGCGCTGCTCCAGCCGCCCTCTTGCGAGCCAGTACTAAGGCTCTAGGCCGGCTTCATCCCAAGAATAAGGATGGAGAGACATGAGAGGAATGCAACAGGACTGTACACAGGCTCCATAATAACAACGAGGTGAGATACCAGTCTATCCCTGAAGCACAAAGATCTAGGGATGGAGGACAGTGTGACTCCTGCCCGATCCTGAATCCATTCGGTATTAAAAGGGGTCATCCTCGAGTGGAGGCATAGTTGCAGTTCCATGATGCCGTTGATTACTCTCTTGTTCGGCCGGTTTGCTTATTGGCTTCTGGCCACTATCGTTCACGCATACAGTGATCCCAAGCGCATGGGGTGCAATAAACAAACCCGAAAACTCCATTCAACTTGTCATAGTTCAACCATCAATCAATCAATCCGACCATGAGCTAGCGAGAATTACGGACATGCTGGAGGCACATCATTGTCGTTGACAACTATAACTACCAGTGTAGAAGCAAGGCATCCACCACGGCCCACCATTCTGATGGAGATCTATATGAAATGTTTTGGGTCCACGGCCGACATTGCACTACGTAGTGGACCCAACATTGCGGGGCTGTCTCATTGAGCTCAACCCCGCAAGCCGCAAGCCACCTTTTACACTTGAAAAACCCGAAATCCATCAGTTCACCACTCGGAGGGCCGCATCAAAGTTGCGTGGATTAGATCTCGTGCCAAGAAATGAACATTTTGATTTAATACAACCCCGTTTCAAGTATTCTAAGCCATATACGTCTTTGTGCGTCCTCAATGAAGCCAAGATCTACATATTTGTAACTTCAGTACATATAGAATAAGAAAATTTTTACACCTGATACTCATGCTCAAGAGAAGCCGCCTTATGGTGTCGAGGGCCTAAATTTTGCGCCAAACCCCAAGCGACACAAAAGGAACCATCTAGCAAGGGCAAACAAATTATTTATTCGTATATGTCTTTCTACTAGTTCAAGGGTTTCGTTTAATAGGCACAGCAACTTGTAAGCCACGGCGCTAAGCCGGATGAACGGGATCATTGAGAATTTCTTATTCAGTTAGTCTTAAGTCATGCTATTCATGCACAGAAGCAAACACATATTAATTATATTTCATTTGAGTACCCACTTCTACGCAAAAGGACCTACTTTTGAATTCCTTAACATTCAATGTCATGAAACGTCATGAATTTTAGTGTCATACAAAATTCTCACTCACTTATTATTCACCATTGTCGGAGGTTATCAACCTGATCAAATACGCATGGGTGCATAATACGTACATTAGTACATCCACATACGTTAAAATGCGTATGTTTATAAATACATACACACGTGATCATGGACAGACGCATAGGCATACATGCTCGAATACAGCAACAACACAATTTCCACGGTCATATATAACACACATATGTACATGAACGGATCATTGTCATACACACAAGGAGATGTACATGCGTTAATATATGCATACATGAATAAAAGCATACACTCAAACATGCCTACATACAGTACGGACACACACAGACATACATGTTGAAATTCAAGCTTGAACCTTAGTGATAAATGGACCATTGGATGGATACGATTTAGAGCTACATGGCACAAGTCTTTAAGCACAAGAATTTAACATCAATGCTGAATTTAAAATCCCCTTCACAAAAGGCATGTTTTGAAGCACACTTATGTGTGATTAAAAGCCTATAATTTAAGAAAAGTGATTCCTAACTTGTAAGAAACGTTTCAACTCTATATCTACAGACAAAGAGCTTTGAATGAATGATCCCACTTGTGGGAGCTCTATAAGCATTTGAATAAGCTAGTGGATGCCTTGCCTAGCAAGCCATGTGCATGCTTGAGATTTCACTCATCTCTGAGAAGCTATATCTAGATCACACATTTTTGTGTGTGACGTATTTAGCTATGTTGAGTTCTTCCCAAGGTTTCCTTATCATTTCTCATTCATTTCTTGTAATCTTTGGCTTTTAAGAACCTAATCAAATCTTCTAAAGCTTTCTCAAAGTTCATCTTGAATCTCTAAATATTATGAGAGGACTAGCTCCAAAACTAAGTAGGTGAATAGAGGAGGCTATACCTTGTCTATGTTGGAGGCATTGGGTCTCAAAATAGAAATAACCAAATACAAGATGGTTAAGTCAAACAATGAACTAGACAACATGAGGAAAACCCCTAGTAGCAACATAAATTATAACATTTTGAAAATCAGAAAGGTTTGTGATGCATTGGGTTCCATAGTTTGTCACATAGATGATGACGACCTAGTTGCATACACCTTGAATGGGCTTAGGGATGATGAGAAGTGGAAGGATTTCTATGTAGGTCAAGGTAGAAGAAGAGGAAGGAATCGAGGCAAATGAACATGGTAGCAAGGGAGAGGATTAAATGGTGATTCTAATCATGAATGTAGAGGTCGGAAACTCTCAGATGCCTTGGGATGAAGCTTCAGGGAATAGTCCCTTCCATTTCATGGACATAAGTGTGTTCCGGGAAGTTGTTGCCTTCACTGTCATTACCACTTTACTGGATTTGTTTCATTCTTCTCTCTCTTCCTGTCCCTTTAACCGCACCCTCAGCCCATCTCCGCAAGCCCCCCTCTCAGTCTCCGCAAACCTCTCTCTCTCTCTCTTCCCCCCTCACCCCCGCATTCCTCCACCCCCTTCCTCGGCCCTCCCGCAAAGCCCCCTCACGTACCCCCTCTCTCTCTATCCCTCTTCTTTCTCTCTCTCTCTCTCTCTCTCTCTCTCTCTCTCTCTCTCTCTCTCTCTCTCTCTCTCTCTCTCTCTCTCTCTCTCTCTCTCTCTCTCTCTCTCTCTCTCTCTCTCTCTCTCTCTCTCTCTCTCTCTCTCTCTCTCTCTCTCTCTCTCTCTCTCTCTCTCTCTCTCTCTCTCTCTCCCCCTCCCTCTCTTCCCCCTCCTTCTCTCTCTTCCCCCGCACCCTTCCGCCCTCCGCCCTCCGCACCCTCTTCCCCCGCCCCGCACCCTTCCGCCCTCCGCCCACCTCCCCCGCCCCCTCACCCCGCACCCCTCCGCCATACCGCCCCCCCCCCCCCCCCCCCACCTAGCTACCCACCCGCCACCCCTCCGCTGCTCCCCTCCCCCGCCCTCCGCCTCCGCACCCTCTTCCCCCGCCCCGCACCCTTCCGCCCTCCGCCCACCTCCCCCGCCCCCCTCACCCCGCACCCCTCCGCCCTACCCCCCCCCCACCTAGCTACCCCCCGCTGACCCCCGCTAGATTCCCCTCTCTCCGCCCCGCCCTCCGCCTTCCTCCCGCGCCCTCCGCCTCCGCACCCTCTTCCCCCGCCCCGCATCCTTCCGCCCTCCGCCCACCTCCCCCGCCCCCCTCACCCGCCCATCTTCCGCCCTCCACCCCTCCGCCCATCCTCCGCCCTCCGCTCCTCCGCCCATCCCCCGCACCCGCCTCCGCCTAGACCCCCGCAGCCCGCCTCCCCTCCACTCCGCCCTCCGCCCCTCCGCCCATCCTCCGCCCTCCGCCCCTCCGCCCATCCCCCGCCCCCGCCTCCGCCTAGACCCCCGCAGCCCGCCTCCCCTCCACTCCGCCCTCCGCCCCTCCGCCCATCCTCCGCCCTCCGCCCCTCCACCCCTCCACCCATCCTCCGCCCTCCGCTCCTCCGCCCATCCCCCGCACCCGCCTCCGCCTAGACCCCCGCAGCCCGCCTCCCCTCCACTCCGCCCTCCACCCCTCCGCCCATCCTCCGCCCCTCCGCCTATCCCCCGCCCCCGCCTCCGCCTAGACCCCCGCAGCCTGCCTCCCCTCCACTCCGCCCTCCGCCCCTCCGCCCATCCTCCGCCCTCCGCCCCTCCGCCCTCCTAGTCCGCCCCTCCTAGTCCGCCTCCTCCCCCTCATCCACCCCACACCCCACACACCCCTCCGCCCTCCTCCACCACCTCCCCCACGCGTCCCCACCCTCCTCCACCCCCTGCCACACCCACACCCACACATATACACATGCATGACCACACTATCACTCACCCACATACACACATACACCCTTATACAAGCACATGCAAGCACACACACATAATCACAAACACATGCATAACCTCACACAAATACACTCTCACACACACATCCCTACACACACCCCACTCATGCACAAGCACACAAACACATACAAGCACCTTCACACCCACACGCATGCTCACTCACATCCACACACATGCATACATGCACACTCACACCCACACACATGCACACTCACACCCCCATACATGCACACACTCACACACACACAACTCACACATACTCACACACACACACACCCTTCCACACACCCTCAAAAACACTCACACATTGGCTCACTCACACACCCATATACACACACATGCACTCTCACACATATACTTCCACACACACCCTCACACATACACACGCACCCACACCTTCACGTGTATCTTGGTGATGGTAGACAGTCAGTAGCAGAGATGATGGGAGGATATCAATAAAGCAATTATTGAGGCCAAGCATTTGATTTACATGACTGGATGGTTAGTATACACATGGATTGAGTTGATTCGGGACTCAGAAAGGCCAATCGAAGGTTCCATGGAGGATCGGGTGAACCTCCTTGTGTGGAGTGACAGAACTCTTGTTGGCATCTTCCAGAAGGATGATCTTCTGGCCGTCACAATAATGAAGACATGTTAGTGATATAGTAGGAGAAGTTGACTGGAAAGGCCAAGGGCGTGAACTTCCACCATGCTGTAGGAGACTATGGTAAATGAAGAAGTACATGGGCTTACTAGTAGTGATGCTACCTCACCTGTCATCCCAATCTCCCGAACTGCATAATTAAAGGGGCTCAGATGGCAAGTGAAAAGATAAAAAGGTAATTGTTAAAAGTGAAAGTGGAATTGCCAGCAACCATTCACGGCGACTACCTATTTTTGTGGATCTAATTCAAATCAAGTGGAATATTTGACCTACCCCCCAATTTTGGGTGATTAACCGGCGCGTGATCAATGGACGTGAAGATTCGGCAAGGCCCTCTTGGCCTATTGGGGCCTATAAAATCAAGAGATTTATGCTCATTTGGGTACACTTGACACACACTTTTTGGTACATTTTTTTTGGAGTTACTATGACGCGTTCTCTCTTACACTTGGTGGTTTCAAGCCTATTGTAGGAGCTACTCTGTAGTGTGGATACAGAGGGTAGGCTTCTCAGTGGAGGGCTATGAGCACTATAGTGTAGGAGAGTGTCTTGGATTTTCTTTCTTTTCTATGAGACACTATTGGTGTTAAGCTCTATTCTCTTCAGCAATTCCTTCATTATTTGTATTGATCTGTATTTATCTGCATAGAGTACCACGAAGCTCTGAGCATTAGTTTTTGAGCATTTTCTTGTCAAATCTTGTAATCATCTGAATCGAATCAAGAAGTGTATGGTCTTCCTTGGTCAATTGTTGTTCATATTTTCTGAAGTATGTACCACTCTGTGCAATCCGTGTTACCTACTTGCTCACAGAAATGTTAAAGGGTATATTTCCCTAAAGAGAACCCCCCTTGAGTAGGTGATGTACTGGACGTGTTTAGTTTTCATTCTCTACTTTTGTTAAAAAGCGGATACCCTAGTACCTCCTCTACAGTTTGGCACGCCCGGTGGGACCTTTGCATTGCTGTGAGAGGTGTTTTGCCCTATTGCAATTGCGAATAGGTACATGACCCATACACGAGCAGATAAGGAATCTCTTCGTGTTCGAAGGAGCCTTAACAAGTTAGCAATAACCACGGCTAGTGAATCTACCTCCCCTCTGTCCTCCCTAAATTTATCTATTGATTTGGGTGCGACACCATTATCAAAAGAGGGGTATAGGAGAACTCTAGACTTCTCCTCAGATACGTCTGAAGAAACACCAGTACAAATGGAGGATCTCTCTCATTTGCTCTCCAGATTAAACATCAAATTCGATACCTTCAAGGGACATGCTTATGAAGATGCTGATGATCATGTGAGGAGATTCATCTCTTTATGTCGTGGGCGAGGTCTGTAGAATAGAGAAGATGCAATGTTGGCACTTTTTCCATCCACATTGGAGGGTCTTGCAGATAAATGGTATAGTCAATATGCAGATGGCCATTTCACTACATGGGAGGCTCTGAAGGCCGCATTCTCACAGACATTCCGACCAACTGATTCCTCAGAAAGAGCTCTAGATCAGCTAGAGAATTTGAAGCTAAGACCAGGTGAATCTTTTCATGAACTTCACACTAGAACAAAAGCACTTGTTGCACGACTACCACATGCTCCAGGTGATTTCTTAGTTAAAAAGTGGATTGAGAAGGCTCTGCCAAGGTCATCTCAGCAGAAGCTTCGTGAATCCCTTAGATTGGATGCCACCCTCAATGATTTTGTTGCAGCGGCATCACGCATTGAAGAAGCAAGGCAACATTTTGAAGGGGATACACAACCAAAGTACGCTGTAGACCTGGATCCTGTTGAGCAATTGAGGAGGGAATTGGAAGCATTGAAGATGCAACAAAATCAACAAGAAGAGAAGGTCTTGCCACCACTGCGTCACACTGATGATGAAGTAGCTCAACTTCGCCGTGAGTTAGAAGATTTGAGGACCACTCAGGATATAAGGAGACAAATTTGGTGTACAATCTGTAACAACAATGGACATTCCAATGCTAATTGCCCTATTAAGGTAAGCTGTCAATTTTGTGGAAAAGATGGTCATGAAACCAGGCATTCCTACTACCTCAAAGGTACACAGCAGAGAGGTAACTCTCAAAATTTGGAATCATATTATGCTAGTACTTCAAATACATCTAATAGAGAGGAGAATCGGCCTGCAAAGCCTAGATATAATAGGCCCTTGATGTGTTATCGTTGTGGTGAGTACGGCCACATGCAAAATAGGTGTTCCCTCCCAGAAGATGCACCTCCTTGTCAACATTGTC
Organism: Ceratopteris richardii; assembly: GCA_020310875.1. NCBI lineage: Eukaryota > Viridiplantae > Streptophyta > Polypodiopsida > Polypodiales > Pteridaceae > Ceratopteris > Ceratopteris richardii. Next base: position 94,147,394 of record CM035422.1, read on the forward strand.
TAGAGGCCAAGGATCGTTATACCAAAGATTGCCCAAGTGGTCGTCCTGCTCCAATTCATATGATTGCAGTCTCTCCACATGAAGAAGGAAAAACCACTCAGACTTATGCTGTTTCGTCCTCTGCAATGCCCATGATGACTAGAGCTAGGCAAGCAGCTGCAACCCATAGTGATGAACAACAAGGGTTTCAGGATAAAGAGGAAGAAAAGGAGTCTGGATGGAAGGATCAAGTGGAAATTGAAGGAGCTTATGAAGAAATGACTACTTCTCTAAGGGGCCAACCAACACGTCTACAAGAAAATACTCAGGAGGTAAACATTGAACACATCTTGAAAGGTATTCATCACAAGGTTAGTCTATATGAACTTATAAGGATGGATTCAAAAATAAGAAGTGACTTACTGAAGATTATACACTCTGCTCACTTGGTCCAATCACCTACTATAGATGGTTTCATGGTTGATTTTCCTCCTGCACCCTTAGCAGACTACCAAAGTTCGAGATGATCAGTTTGTATAAAGGATGAAACTCTCACAGGTGTGATCATAGATGGAGGCTCTGGTATCAGTTTAATGCCAGATTTTACAATGAAGAAGCTGAAATTGAACCCCACCAAGTTGGCACCATTCACGGTTACATTGGCAGATCAACATCGGGTTGCGCCACTTGGCATTATTGAAAAGGTATTGATGGTAGTACAGGGTTGCCACTTTGTGTTGGATTTTGTTGTTATTGCACTTCCACAGGAGACTTCCTATCCTTTGCTCTTGGGGAGACCTTGGCTGAGACAAGCAAAAGCTTTGCAAGATTGGGGGAAAAACAAACTATGGATTTCAACAAATACCAATAGCCAACTGCAACTACATTTGGAAGAAGGATTCGACTCAGGAAAAACTACTGGATATACTGTGGACACTCACGTAATGCCCTCTCTACCCGAAGAAGAGGATACATTGTTAAATTGGATGATGGGAAGTGCAGAGTGTTGCACAGTGGAGATTAATGAAATTGAGGAAGAAGTCGCAGATAAGGTAATTACAGGAAAGGGCAATGAAGACCACAAGGTGTTGGAGAATGAGCAATTGTAGGAAAGCACAAGCCTTGAGGAAGCAACCCAGATAAAAGTATCAGAGGTAGAATATTTTGAACCCAAGGGCAGAGAAGATCTTCCTTTCTCAGATATACCTCAAGGATGAATGGAAGAACATGTTGCACAATATAAATTAAACTCCACTCCTGTATATAGTGGAGATGATTTATCAAACAAGGCCAGTCCTGAAACATTGGTTCAAGAAGTAAATTTAGGGGATGAAGAGAACCCTCAAGTAGTCCATTTGGCATCGTGGTTGTGGCATTATCCTAATTTACTACAGAAGGTAATCTCTTTTCTCTTTACTTACAAAAGTGTCTTCGCATGGTCCTACAAAGATCTAACAGGAATACCAGAAGAGCTTGGATTACATCGGATACCCTTGGTTGAGGGAGCTGCGCCTGTAAGAAGTAGACCATATCGACTCAATCCGAAGTATGCAGAGGCGGTAAAAGCAGAGATTACAACACTAGAAGAAGTAGGTATAATTGTTCCAGTAGAACATTCCAGGTGGCTTTCTTCTATGGTTATTGTGCCCAAGAAAAATAGTGGAAAAATAAGAGTATGTGTTGATTTCCGTGCTTTGAATAAAGTAACTATTAAGATGGATTTCCTCAGCCCTTCACAGAGCAAGTACTTGAAGAGGTAGCTGGTCACACTTTGTATAGTTTCTTGGATGGTTTTAGTGGCTACAATCAGATAGTGATCCATCCTGATGATAGGGACAAAACAGCCTTTGTCACTCCCTGGGGCACTTATGTCTATACTCGAATGGCCTTTGGCTTGAAGAATGCACCGGCTTTATTTAATAGAACGATGTATCTGATATTGGGCAAATGGTTAACAACCTTTCTACGCATTTTCATGGATGACTTTTCAGTATTTTCAGGTACAGATAGAAGGGCAGCAGTTCAAGATTTCCATGACCATTTGGAAAATCTAAAAGAATTTTTTGAGCAATGTCTCAAAACAGGTTTGAAATTGAATCCTGATAAATGTCACTTTTTGGTCACTAAGGGCACTCTTCTTGGTCACATAGTATCTGCTGAAGGTATAACTGTTGACCCTGCAAAGGTTACAGCTATTCTTTCCATGCCAATTCCACAAAGCCCAAAGGAAGTGCAAAGTTTCTTGGGCCATGCAGGGTATCACAGAAGATTCATTAGGATGTATTCAGAAATTGCTAAGCCCTTGTCAAGGCTTACCAGTAAAAAGATCCCTTTCTCATGGAGTGCTGAAGCCGACAAAGCATTTTGTGAACTAAAGTGGAGGCTATGTACTGCTCCACTTTTAAGTGTTCCTAATTGGTCATTGGAATTTCATGTGCATACAGATGCTAGTCTTCATGCTGTCGGTGGAGTTCTAGCTCAACCATCATCTCACAAAGTGGATAGACCTATCTCTTATGCAAGCAGACTACTCAACCAAGCTGAAAGAAATTACAATACAACGGAAAGAGAAGATTTGGCTATCGTATTTGCTCTTCAGAAATTTAGACATTATCTCCTTGGTGTACATTTCATTGTTATCTCTGATCATCAGCCCTTAAAATATTTGATAAACAAACCTAGAGTAGCTGGAAGGATTTGGAGATGGTTACTCCTATTTTAGGAATTTAATTTTGATATTCATATTAAGCTAGGAAAAGAGCACTACATGGCAGATCAAGTGTCCAGGACCGCAATGAGCGAAAAGGCAACATGTATTAATGATGAATTGGTGGATAGCAGTCTTTTCCTAGTAGCAATTCGGACTGGTTGGTATGATGAAATTCTTCATGTTCTCACTACTGGAAAGATCCCCGAACACTTGACACCTGTAGAAAAGAGAAGATTGCTCCTGAAAACCAAAGCATATTCCCTTATAAATGGAAATTTATATAAATACTGTCAGGATGATATATTGAGAAGGTGTGTCTATCCAGAAGAGGTAAATCTTTTGCTGGAGGCTGCACACAATGAAGGGCATCTAAAGGGGGAAGAATTGGCTCATAGAATGATCCACAAAGGTTTATGGTGGCCTCATATTTTCAAGGATGCAATCAAGTTTTCTAAAGAATGCAACATCTGCCAGAGGTGTGCTCCCACGCCAACTAGATTGAATTTCCAACCATTGGTCATATCTACAGGATGGCTCCCATTTGAACGATGGGGTCTTGATTTCATAGGGCCAATTAGCCCAACTGGGCAACCAGGAGGTAAAAAGTATATTTTGATGGCCACATGCTATGCCACTAAATGGATAGAGGCTAAAGCTACTATGGACTGCACGGCTTTAAAAGTAGCTAAATTTATGTATAAACGTATTTTCTCAAGATCTGGTTGCCCATTGGAAATTACTAGTGACAGGGGCACACATTTTTTAAATCAATTGCTCCAGTTTATATTTGACAAGTACAAAATCTTCCATAAAAAGTCTTGTGCCTACTACCCGAGGGCAAATGGTCAAGCAGAGAGTTCCAATAAGATTTTGATTGGATTGCTTCGCAAATTATCTTTCGATCATCAAAGCTCTTGGCCGCTAGCACTGATTGGTGCAATTTGGGCTTTCAGAACCACGAAGAGGGGAACCACAGGCGAGACTCCATTTCGGTTAGTATATGGGAAAGAGGCATTGGCACCATTTGAGTTTATTATCAGAAAGGAAATAGGAATCAAAACCATTGGCATTCAACCCCCCATTCAGAGATTGGTGGCATTAGAAGAGTACAGAGAAGGGGCGACGCAGAAACTTCTGGTGACACAAGAAGAGCGCAAGAAATTACATGACAGGTATCTGAGATCGAATGAAGTTCAAGAAGGTTCCATGGTTTTAGTACATCAAGTCCCGACAATTTCAACTAAATTGGCCCCCAAATGGACAGGACCATATAAGGTTATCAAGGTATTGCCACATGGTGCAGTGCATCTGGAAGATCTGCAGGGTAAAAGGATGCCCCTCGTCAACATCTCCAGGGTGAAGAGTTATTTGAATTCATGCAAGCAGGTGAACTTCACTCCCTGTACATACCATAGTTCTTTCATTTTGTGTAGTTCATTTTTGAAGGAATAAGCAAATAAAGGTGTTATTGCACCGGGACGGTGCAAAAGCTTGATGTGGGGGTCTGTAGAGGTCGGAAACTCTCAGATGCCTTGGGATGAAGCTTCAGAGAATAGTCCCTTCCATTTCACGGACATAAGTGTGTTCCGGGAAGTTGTTGCCTTCACTGTCATTACCACTTTACTGGATTTGTTTCATTCTTCTCTCTCTTCCTATCCCTTTAACCGCACCCTCAGCGCATCTCCGCAAGCCCCCCTCTCAGTCTCCGCAAACCTCTCTCTCTCTCTCTTCCCCCCTCACCCCCGCATTCCTCCACCCCCTTCCTCGGCCCTCCCGCAAAGCCCCCTCACGTACCCCCTCTCTCTCTATCCCTCTTCTTTCTCTCTCTCTCTCTCTCTCTCTCTCTCTCTCTCTCTCTCTCTCTCTCTCTCTCTCTCTCTCTCTCTCTCTCTCTCTCTCTCTCTCTCTCTCTCTCTCTCTCTCTCTCTCTCTCTCTCTCTCTCTCTCTCTCTCTCTCTCTCTCTCTCCCTCCCTCTCTTCCCCCTCCTTCTCTCTCTTCCCTCGCACCCTTCCGCCCTCCGCCCTCTGCACCCTCTTCCCCCGCCCCGCACCCTTCCGCCCTCCGCCCACCTCCCCCGCCCCCTCACCCCGCACCCCTCCGCCATAACCCCCCAGCCTAGCTACCCACCCGCCACCCCCCCGCTGCTCCCCTCCCCCGCCCTCCACCTCCGCACCCTCTTCCCCCGCCCCGCACCCTTCCGCCCTCCGCCCACCTCCCCCGCCCCCCTCACCCCGCACCCCTCTGCCATACCCCCCCCCACCTAGCTACCCCCCGCTGACCCCCGCTAGATTCCCCTCTCTCCGCCCCGCCCTCCGCCTTCCTCCCCCGCCCTCCGCCTCCGCACCCTCTTCCCCCGCCCCGCACCCTTCCGCCCTCCGCCCACCTCCCCCGCCCCCCTCACCCCGCACCCCTCCGCCATACCCCCCCCACCTAGCTACCCCCCGCTGACCCTCGCTAGATTCCCCTCTCTCCGCCCCACCCTCCGCCTTCCTCCCCCACCCCCGCCTCCGCCTAGACCCCCGCAGCCCGCCTCCCCTCCACTCCGCCCTCCGCCCCTCCGCCCATCTTCCGCCCTCCGCCCCTCCGCCCATCCTCCGCCCTCCGCTCCTCCGCCCATCCCCCGCACCCGCCTCCGCCTAGACCCCCGCAGCCCGCCTCCCCTCCACTCCGCCCTCCGCCCATCCTCCGCCCCTCCGCCCATCCCCCGCCCCGGCCTCCGCCTAGACCCCCGCAGCCCGCCTCCCCTCCACTCCGCCCTCCGCCCATCCTCCGCCCTCCGCCCCTCCGCCCATCTTCCGCCCTCCGCCCCTCCGCCCATCCTCCGCCCTCCACTCCTCCGCCCATTCCCCGCACCCGCCTCCGCCTAGACCCCCGCAGCCCGCCTCCCCTCCACTCCGCCCTCCGCCCCTCCGCCCATCCTCCGCCCCTCCGCCCATCCCCCGCCCCCGCCTCCGCCTAGACCCCCGCAGCCCGCCTCCCCTCCACTCCGCCCTCCGCCCCTCCGCCCTCCTAGTCCGCCCCTCCTAGTCCGCCTCCTCCCCCTCATCCACCCCACACCCCACACACCCCTCCGCCCTCCTCCACAAATTCCCCCACACGTCCCCACCCTCCTCCACCCCCTGCCACACCCACACCCACACATATACACATGCATGACCACACTATCACTCACCCACATACACACATACACCCTTATACAAGCACATGCACGCACACACACATATTCACAAACACATGCATAACCTCACACAAATACACTCTCACACACACATCCCTACACACACCCCACTCATGCACAAGCACACAAACACATACAAGCACCTTCACACCCACACGCATGCTCACTCACATCCACACACATGCATACATGCACACTCACACCCACACACATGCACACTCACACCCCCATACATGCACACACTCACACACACACAACTCACACATACTCACACACACACACCCTTCCACACACCCTCAAAAACACTCACACATCGGCTCACTCACACACCCATATACACACACATGCACTCTCACACATATACTTCCACACACACCCTCACACATACACACGCACCCACACCTTCACGTGTATCTTGGTGATGGTAGACAGTCAGTAGCACAGATGATGGGAGGATATCAATAAAGCAATTATTGAGGCCAAGCATTTGATTTACATGACTGGATGGTCAGTATACACATGGATTGAGTTGATTCGGGACTCAGAAAGGCCAATCGAAGGTTCCACGGAGGATCGGGTGAACCTCCTTGTGTGGAGTGAGAGAACTCTTGTTGGCATCTTCCAGAAGGATGATCTTCTGGCCGTCACAATAATGAAGACATGCTAGTGATATAGTAGGAGAAGTTGACTGGAAAGGCCAAGGGCGTGAACTTCCACCATGCTGCAGGAGACTATGGTAAATGAAGAAGTACATGGGCTTACTAGTAGTGATGCTACCTCACCTGTCATCCCAATCTCCCGAACTGCATAATTAAAGGGGCTCAGATGGCAAGTGAAAAGATAAAAAGGTAATTGTTAAAAGTGAAAGTGGAATTGCCAGCAACCATTCACGGCGACTCCCTTTTTTTGTGGATCTAATTCAAATCAAGTGGAATATTTGACCTACCCCCCAATTTTGGGTGATTAACCGGCGCATGATCAATGGACGTGAAGATTCGGCAAGGCCCTCTTGGCCTATTGGGGCCTATAAAATCAAGAGATTTATGCTCATTTGGGTACACTTGACACACACTTTTTGGTACATTTTTTTTGGAGTTACTGTGACGCGTTCTCTCTTACACTTGGTGGTTTCAAGCCTATTGTAGGAGCTACTCTGTAGTGTGGATACAGAGGGTAGGCTTCTCAGTGGAGGGCTATGAGCACTATAGTGTAGGAGAGTGTCTTGGATTTTCTTTCTTTTCTGTGAGACACTATTGGTGTTAAACTCTATTCTCTTGAGCAATTCCTTCATCATTTGTATTGATCTGTATTTATCTGCATAGAGTACCACGAAGCTATGAGCATTAGTTTTTGAGCATTTCCTTGTCAAATCTTGTAATCATCTGAATCGAATCAAGAAGTGTATGGTCTTCCTTGGTCAATTGTTGTTCATATTTTCTGAAGTATGTACCACTCTGTGCAATCCGTGTTACCTACCTGCTCACAAAAATGTTAAAGGGTATATTTCCCTAAAGAGAACCCCCCTTGAGTAGGTGATGTACTGGACGTGTTTAGTTTTCATTCTCTACTTTTGTTAAAAAGCGGATACCCCAATACCTCCTCTACAATGAACAAAGAAGCAAATATTCTTAATCAAGAGGAAGTGGCAAGTTTAGAGGTAGAGAAGGAAGATACAACAATAATAGAGACAACCCAATCCTGAAGGATTCTTCATTTGTGGCAAGTATGGCCACTACACAAGAAAATGCTATCAAAAGGAGAAGATAAATTGAACCTATGAAGGCCAAGGTAATTATACATCAACTTAATTATGCATCAAAGTTGCGGTGGACTAGATCTCGTGCCAAGAAATGAACATGATGATGTTATTGAGGTTCATTACAACCCCGTTTCAAGTATTTAAAGGCATATTCATCTTGGAACTTCTCAATCAAGCCCAGATCTAGATATTGGACACTCAGTACATGTAGAAATAAGAAGATTCATACATCTCATGCTCAGTCTCAAGAGAAGCCGCTTTATGGTCTCCAGGGCTTAACATTTGCGCCCAAACCCAAGGTACACGAAATGAGCCATCTAACGCGGGCAAAAAACGAAAAATTCAAAATCCTTCATAGAAGCTTTCTTCTAGTTCTAAGGTTTCTTTTAATAGGCAGAGCAACTTCTAAGCTTCGACGTTTTGCCTTACGAGCAGGAGCATTATGACTTTCTTATTGAATTAGTCTTATATTAATACTGTTCATGCACATTTGCTTATATATATTATACTTCGTTTCACTACCCAGTTCTACGCAACGGAATTACTTTTGAACTCCCTAACATTCCAACTCACAATCCTCATAAAATTTAGTGCCAGATCAAAAAGATCACGCACTGATCATTCATCGTTGTAAGAGGTTATCAACCTAATGAAATATGCATGCGTGCATATTACGTACATCAATACATCCACAGAGACATACATATATGTAAAATTACATACGTTTAAACATATACATGGATACATACACACATACATACATACACATAGGGATAGATGTTAGAATACACGCAAGAACACAAAAAGAGATACACGCATGAATGAAAACGTAAACCTATACATGCATCCATACACTAAGGCATGGACACACTTACGTACATAAACACATACATAAACACACACATACGTAAATGCATACATAGAAATATACATACATACAAACATAAATATAGATAAATATAAATACCAGAAGATTAGTGATCTCATCGCCACAAGCGCCACCCGAACATTGAATCAGAGCAGAGAGTGCATGAAAGCTCATGGAAGCAAGTGCTACATTCACATCTCAAGTTGTCAAACTTACCCATCGTTTCCGGAAGCATTGCTTCCACCAAAGAATGTAGCATGTGCGCTCCTCGAGCCACCCTCTTACGAGTCATTACTAAGGCCGTATGCGAACATTAACCAAACAAAAAATATTGAAAGACATAAGAAGAGTCCTTAAGATTCGTCAATCTCGTCAAACACACTTCTTGCAATGACGATGATCAGGTCATCAACATAATTATAAATATACAAACATCGATTTCTTATAATCTTCACATACAAAGAAGGATCTGCAACATTTGGTTTGTACCCTTAAGCTTCCAAATAGCGTAGAATCAATGATTCCAAGCTCCACGTGCCTATTTCAAACTATATAATGCTTCTGTAAATTTTCAAACAAAATTTAGGTATTTTCGATCTTAATATTTTTTGGATTGCTCGATATAAACCTCTCCTTATAATGGACCATTCAAAATGCATTTTTAATATCAAGTTTTAATATATTACAAAATTTACTTGGTACAACACTTACAATAGTTTGTATGGTTGATATTCTTGGAACTAGACTAATTGTCTCCTCATATTCATTTTCATATGTTTTAACAAAGCATTTTGCGACTAGTTTTGCCTTGTACCTAGAAATAAAACCAACAATATTTCTTTTAATACAAAATGTCTACTTTTTTTCCAATTAACCCCATCATATTATCACATGGCACAAGCTACCATGTCTTGTTCTCATACAATGGATCTATCTCTTCTTGCATCGCATTGGACCAATTGCTTCTTGTAAACATGTAGGTTACTACTCTTCAATAAGTTTTGAAATAAATGTTGAATGGGAGACACAATAAGACTGAATATACCTTTTTGTGGGCTTTCTTTCTCTTGAACTTCTCCTAAATTCATATTCATGTTTTATGAATTAGATTTAGAACTTTGACCAATTTCTACTTTATCACTTAATTGAACAAGCTTCACATTACCTTTTCTTTTCTCTTTTAATGTAGGTGATAATGTTTCTTTAGCATGACAATCCTCAATTTCTTCTTGCATTTATTGTTCAGCCTAGAAAATATGATTTGTATACCAAGATAGGAACTCATGAAAGCATACATGTCAACTAATAATCATTTCCCTCTAATTGGATCATATCACTTATATCCTTTCTCATTATTTTGGATTAATAACCATAGCAAAACGAACATTGCCAAACACATAAGTGATCAATAACATGTTTCTTATCGTATCAAACCTCTAAAGAAGTTATATTATGTGTTGTAGAAGGCTACATATGATTCATCAAATATACTATTATATTTACCACTTGAGACCAAAACCTTGAGGGCATATTCTTTTCATTTAGCATTGCTCTAGCTATTTTTGCAATAATCCTATATCTCTTTCAGTCTCTCAATTCTATTCACGACTATATATACAAGTGAGTTCTCGATTTACACCTTCATTCCAAAGAAAATCATAATACATTCTTGAAAAATATTAAGCACCACCATGAGATCTTAACCTTTTAATTACCTTTCATCTCTTTTTTTTTTCCACCATTGCTCTGAATTTGACAAAATATTCAAACACATCATTTTTATTCTCAAGAAAATATACAAAATCCATTCGGCTAAAGTCATCCATAAAAAATAATTTAATACTTATTATTTGCAAGTGATGGCTAGTTCTTAGGATCCCAAACATGAGTGTGCATCAACTCTGACAAATATGTGCTTTGTTATAATGTACAAGAAAAGGGATGTCTCGCTTTCTTACAAAATTAAAAAGCATTAGAAAATGTACCATGTTTTGCTTTAAAATACCACGTAAACAAAGAACAATCTTTAATTAATCCATGTCTTTCAACTTAATATAGTCATGAGTCCTATTTGCTTATGCCATGATTCAATTTGAGAATCTTACTATTTCACAAAAGTAATGGAGGATAATTAAAGCACTAAAAGAATGATCTATGACTAAAAAGTTAATAAACAACTTTTGAATGGTCTTTTTCAAAGACATAATGGATGATATTGAAAGCACTCAAAGAATGAGCTAAAAGAATGCGCAATAGGGTTCATCATTAGTCCGAGGATAGAGTTGGCTTTTGTTGTTGTTATGCCAAACGTGATTTTTTTCTCATCATTCAAAGCATCTGCATTACATCGTATAGACAATGGATCGCACCAAAACATTTTTAAGCGTTTTGCACACATAATTTTAAGCATCGTATTGATGTCAACGAGGTTATAGTATCTATTGATCGCTGTTAGAGAGTAATAACAACCGTTCAAGTACTTCAGTAGATATAAATCTTAAAGGAATAGCAATCTGACTCCATATATTTTCCCTTATGAATGCACACGCCCAGCATAGAATGTAGCATGTGCGATCCTCGAGTCGCCCTCTTACGAACCAGTAATAAGGCCATATGCCTCTAGTAACCCCACAATTAGGATGGAAATACAGGACAAGTCTGCTAGAAGAATTCAAACAGGCGCCATAATATCAGCGAGGTGAGGAATCAGTGTATCCTTGGAGAAGAAAAATGTAGGAGTGAAGGACAGTTTCGACTCCTGCCCGATGAACACTTCTGCTTCCGTTAGGAAATGCTTTGTATTTTATTTGGAGGTTCATGCGAGGATAGAGTTAACTTTTGTTGCTGCTATCAGATATGTGATCTTGCCTGATCATTCAAAGTGTCAAGGATTATATCGTTTGGACGATGGACCGCATCGACACTTGGCATGAGCATTGGGACACACATTTTTAAGCATCGCAATGATCTCCACGACTTAGAATGGAGGAGGGTCGCAAGAATCAATCAATACGCATGGATTCATTATGACCATAAAATTTTGCTTCAAAAGAGGCTTTGATGGGACGTGAGCGAATGGGGCATGGGTTGAACTGTGGAGGTGTCTAGTGGTCTGGTTGTCTTTCGAGCCACCCTAGTATGTCATCTATGTTGGGTATGTATAGATTCATGCGAGAGACACACGTGAAGCACATACAAGGAGCAAAAGCTCCATCTGTGACAGTAGACTGTGAAGTAGAGGAACTTGCGGGTCTTCGATCTAGATTTCCCACTATGTTCCAAAGTTATTTAGCAACAAGAACATGCTTCATCATGTAAGAGCACATTGGATAGTTGGCCCATCAAGCTTATGTTGAGTTTGAAGCATGCCAAACAAGTCATTGTTGCCCGCCATTTTAGAAAAGAAGAAGAATGTGACAAAATCTTTACTTCGATGAAAGTTGAAATGAATGTTGAAATTTAATCTCACAAATCATCACTCTGATCACAATTTTGACTTCATGAATGGCTTTGAAATGGGGGTGAAACCCTAATGCAGATGGTGAAAATGTTTCTAGACTGCTGAAATTCACATTTCTATGCTCCGAAGTCGATTTCCACTATAAGAAGTGGGCGCGCACCATGATGCAAAAAACCTAAACTTGAGAAGGAGCTGAACTTGCTCTCATACCACTGTTGGGTGTATGTAGAAGTGGGAAAGACACATGAGAAGCACACACAAGGAACACAAACGCAGGAAGATACACAAAGAAGATGATGGCTCGAATAGCTAATTCTATTGATGATGTATTGAACTGAAGTAAGAGCTGAATAATATCCCTACGTACAAAGTACCACCACATATGAGAGTATCAAGTATGTGGTAACATGGGGCAAAAACCTCTAGCCAATACAAGAGCAAAAAGTTCCCATGTATATGGAAAAGTATCACATCAAAGCTACTCAAGGACCACATAAGTGTAACAATCTAGAGCATTAATTTGTTTCCCATTCATTTAAAATAGTAAATTGAACTTGACTTTCTCAATGTAACGAAATTTTTGAACTCTAACCATTTCATTTTCTTTTGAATATTGAGTACAATAAGAGGTGTTTACGTGAATTCTGAATGAATCTTAGCTACCTTTGTGAAGAACTTGATGACATTAACAATAAGTAATTTAGTACTTGGGTAATGCTTTTCCTCAACAAATCGTGAGAGAAGAGTTCATAGTTTTATGGTCGAGAAATCCTAACAATTTACAATTGATGGAGCTCTTTTTAGATCCTCCACTCAAGGAATTCTCAGATCTTGGAATGAATCATCAGTGTTCCATTCAGCATTTCTATGGCCCGTTTCCTTTACAGACCACAAAGGAACACAATGAAGAAAGAAATTATTTATGTCTTTTAATGTAACAATTATCGGAAACCAATTAACGCTCAAAACATTTAAATAAGATGATTGAAAAAGAGGGTCTAGATTGGGCTACAGAAGAAATTGGCATATAATCCACATATAATAGGAAATTGAGAGCAATGTAGAGCAATATGATGAGTGTTATTATATTTAAATAGTTCAAGAATGAGGATCATGAATCTAGTTAAATAGAGCCGCATGATATGAATTGAAGTCACAGAAGGGAAAATCAAGGCAGCACTTGTAGGTAGAAACTTTCCATGAATCGTAGCCTCACAAGATGATACACTAGCGCCTTCCTTTGTTGAGATATACAAACTAGCCTATTTATTTCAGAATTCAGATATATTCCTCGCTTGTAACCATTGTTTTGCAAACCTCCATTGTCCACCTCTTATAAGTTCTTGTATTATAGAGTTGAATCAATCAATAAAATTGATTTGGAAATAGCTTCCTGACGAGTCCCCAACCTCCCAACCAATCCCAGGCTATTACAATCTCATTCACACTTGTACTCTCAATCACATTTTCACTCTCACTCTCACTCTCAATCTCAATCTCAATTATAAGGTAATTCTCTGATTTTTTACTTTTCCTCTCATGATACAATGAACCATTTTCCTATTATTTCTAAGGTTCTTTCTTACCTATAGTCTTTATCTTTTAGTTTCTCGTTAATACTAGTATGCTTCATGTCTAATGAGTTTGCTTCATCATCATTTTTGTCTCGGAGGTTTATTTATTTCAAAGATCCTTCATTTCAAGAAAAAAAAAATTAAGGAGAAATATTGAACATCTATTTGCAATGGGAAGCATGAATGGATTCACAATTATACTCATACATAACTCTATTCACTTAATTCAATGTTTCTCAAAGTTCCCGTGAGATTAACGTGAGATCTTTTGGTCACTCAAACATGACTATAAGACCTTACCAATACAGATTATCGTACCCAAATTACTTGATTTTAAATATAAAACCAATGCCTCCTAGTGGGACTACTCATTATCTTCACTCGCCATACATAGAGACCACTCTTCATTGTTGTCACAATTTGTTTCTGAATATGCAAAGTTAAATCCCAAGGTTTGAGGAAAATTTAGAAGATTATTTAAGATTTCTTAAAAGATAAAGATTGCAAGAAATGGTTAACATATGAAGAGGAAAGCCAACTCTAAAGCTAGAACTGTCTATCTCGATGATCATCAAAACATAGAATGAGACCTGGATGCATAAATTTGGAAGAAATCCTTAATGAAAGTATTTCCAAGGAGGATACTAGATTATCTAAAATTTTAAAGTTATAAAACACGTGGGATCTTGGCAATTTGAATTACTTTGTGCACGCATACAATCTACCGAATGTTCCTTTGAGGGTAGGATGCCTTCTTCCTACAAAATAGGATTCATTAACACATAAATGTTATAGGTTTAAATGAAAATTTAATGTTATAGGTTATAGATTGATAGATATGAGGGGGATTTAAATGAAAGTTTATTGTATGCATTGTTGTTCTTGGATCATGGCTTCATGATGCGCCAACTATTAACAAAACATGAGTATAAAATGCTCATAAGATTGGGGCACCTTGATTTTCAATGAAAGTGATTTTTTAGTTCATTATTTCTATGTTTTCTCTTTGACTATAATCCTTGCATCAATAATTTACTTGATTTATCTCGTGATGGATGAAAATTTAACTCTTTTAGTTGATTAAGAGCCATGATCCCTAGTTCAAGTTGATATATTTAGGTAGTGATGTGTGTGAACACACTAGGACTGTCGGGGCACTTTTTTCCCTCTTTAGGAGGTTTTTTCCCTCGGCTTCTATATACGCCTATTGCCCTAATGGGCTATTTATCTTTGTACATTCTCTAGTAATACATTCAGTATTGTGTGTTGTGCTCCTAACGTCTTCTTCTTCCTTGTGTTGTTCGCGTGCTTCCACAGACGAAATCGCGATCTTGTAAACACGTATGCATATAGGTAGATAAAGCACAAAATGTTTTCTTTCAAAGTAGGTGTATACTTATCAAATTTGAGACATGAAAGCACTTTGCCTCATGTGCAAATCTGAATATTAAGAGTTCCTCAGCCACATACATTCACAAGTGATAGGGAATAACGATCTATCTTCATTCTAACTTGAATATAGTGCTTGTATTTGATCTTTTTTTCGAGTTTCACAAAATTCTCTTGCTTCCGATCATGAAGACATACCTAGTTGTACACTTTTTATTCTTCAATCAGATCCAACATACATAAAAATACGTTTTTAACTTTATATATATTAATCATAAGGATAAAGAACGTCTTCATTTGTAGTGTGCTTTTGGTATCGAAGAACCTTCTTGGATTTACCAAAATAATGTGCTTCCCAAGTTATTATAAACAAGGATCGAACGCTTCCTAGACGTAAATTTATAATCAAATTAGAGTTTGATAGCTTAGAATACTAAAATTAATAAATAAAAAGTGAGAATTTCAATATCCTCTATTCCATGTGAAATCATTTCCACAATCACCTCCAAGAGATTTTAAAATAGATTTAAGTTAAACATGCAATAATTTGTTACAATATCAAGAACTCAGCTCCTTTGCATGAGGTATATGTCATCCCTCTTGTATTTTACTTTTACACCCAATAACTAGTGCGGTTGGACACTTGAGGATTCAAAATATTGAATTTCATTCCAAGATTCTTATTCATGCCTCAAATTCTTGCTTCATACTTAATTCTAAGAATAAAGGCATAAGCATAAATGCAAATGTAAAAAATTGCATCACCTTCCTTATTTATGTACAATGATATGTCAACATGAATATCATAGTAGCCAAATATGCCTAGGTACTTAACAAGTTTTTGGTTCCTAGGCCTTAAGGTTTCCTTAAGACTATAAAAAACCTTCTTTAACCTACCTAGATGATGAGGATATCTATCTTCTTCTAAGGTTTTATGCTCCTCCAGGAAAATAGTGTCTTTAAGGTCGAAATTGTAGAAACCATCCTTGATATCTATGTGCTGAATCTTCCAACTCTTTCAAGATGAAATTGAAATAAGATTCAATATAGTAATTATCTTTTCTACATGGTTGAATTTTTTTAATTATATTAATTATCTTTTCTATATGGTTGAAAGTTTTTTTTCTATATCCTACTTTATCTTATATAACTACTTGTTTCCTATAACCTTCATGTCTTTTATTGTGGGCCTGGATGTGAAAGTTTTCATCTCCTTAGGTCTTCAAGATATGCTTTAATGGCCTAATTGAATTCTTTATGAATTCTTGCAATTTCAAAAGAATGAATGTCCCCACATATAACTACTTGAATCATGTATGCATAGTATCGGTTAGTGAAAGAGCCATAAAGTAACCTTTTATTTGGATATTTATTGCTCTCGTGATTATTCTTGAGTTGATACAATGAACCGTTTTCGTATTATTTCTAAGGTTCTTTTTTGCCCATAGCCTTTATCTTTTAGTTTCTCCTTAATACTAATATGCGTCATGTCTAATGAGTTGGCTTCATCATCATTTTTTTCTTGGATGTTTATAATATAATTCAAGATCCTTCATTTGAAAAAACATATTTTTTAAGGAGGAATATTAAACTTCTATTTCCAATGGGAAGCATGAATGGATTCACAATTACACTCATAGATATCTCTATTCACTTAATTCAATGTTTCTCAAAGTTCCCGTGAGATGAACATGAGATCTTTTGGTCACTCAAACATGACTATAAGACCTTACCTATACAGATTATGGTGCTTAAATCACTTTATTTTAAATATAAATCCAATGCCTCCTAGTGGGAATACTCATTATCTTCACTCGCCATACATAGAGACCACTCTTGTGTGTTGTCACAATTTCTTTCTGAATATGCAAAGTTAAATCCCAAGGTTTGAGAAAATTTTGGAAGATTATTTAAGATTTCGAAAAAGATAAAGATTGCAAGGAATGATTAACATATGAAGAGGAAAGACAACTCTAAAGCTAGAACTATCTATCTCGATGATCATCAAAACATAGAATGAGACATGGATGCATAAGTTTGGAAGAAATCCTTAAATAAAGTAGTTCCAAGGAGGATACTAGATTATCTAAACTTCTAAAGTTATAGAACACGTGTGATCTTGGCAATTTGAATTACTTTGTGCACGTTTACAATCTACAGAATGTTTCTTAGAGGGTAGAATGCCTTTTTCCTACAAAATAAGATTCATTACACATAAACGATATAGGTTTAAATGAAAATTTAATGTTATAGGTTATAGATTGATAGATATGAGGGGGATTTAAATGAAACTTTAATGTATGCATTCTTGTCTTGGATAATTGCTTCATGATGCGCCAACTATCAATGAAAGATGAGTTTAAAATGCTCCTAAGATTGGAGCACATTGATTTTGAATGAAGGAGATTTTTTAGTTCATTATTTGGATGATATTTTCTTTTCCTATAATCCTTGCATCAATCAATCAACTTGAATTATCTCGTGATGGATGAAAATTCAACTCTTTTAGTTGATTAAGAGCCATGATCTCTAGTTCATCGCTTGAAGTCCTCTTTTCTTCATATTCTTTACCTTGCATAGATGCATTTGTACCATACCAAGATAAAAATTCATCAACTCTCATATCCCTAGATACCTTTAGTTCCTTTCTTGTGGTGTTATAACACCAAATATACGTATTTTGACCTACGTACTCTATAAATACACACATTTGTTCTCTATCAACAAGTTTGGTCCTTGATTCATTTGAAATTAGTACATAACATGTGCAACCAATGACTTTCAAGTATCAAACATCTAGCTTCTTATTATACTAAGCTTCATAAGGTATGGTAACATGCATAAAACATGTGGAAGCTTAGTTCATGAGGTATATAGGTATGGTTGCGACATCAGCAAAGTAGCAATTTGGCATACCCAACACCTTCATCATTGCTCCAATACATTTTCCAATCTACTTGTTCCTCCTCTCTACCACATCATTTTGTTGTGGTGTGTACCTACATGTGAAATTCTCTTTTGATGCCACTAGCATCCAAGAAATTAGTGAGATCATGAGAGAAGTGTTCTCCCCCTCCATTTGACTCTAAAGACTTCATCTACCTTTCACACTCTCTATCAACCATAGCTTTGAACTTCTTGAAATAATAAAAATCATGTGATGTATGTTTTATATAGTAGAAACAAGTCATCCTTTCCGATCATGAGTGAAAGCTAAAGTTACAAAGTACTTGTTACCTCCAATTAAATTATCTTTTGTTGGTCCCCGAACATCTATATGAATGAGATCAAGTGGAAGAAAGGTCAAATAAATGTTTTTCATGAACTGGAACCCTACATGCTTTCCCAATTGACAAGCCTCCCAAAAACTCTTAGAATTTTGATTATAGACATTAGGTAACCCTAAAACCTACATCGTCCTCTCCAGGTCCTTAAATCTCTGAGTATTGATATGTCCATATGTTTTGTGAATTATATACAATTCGCCTACCTTCCTATTTCCAAATGTGGAGTAGGAGGTGTGGTTGAAGTTGGGCTTCAAATCCGTAGTGAATAACATTACCTCCTTTATTCCTTTTGCTATGAATCTCTACCTCTCTTTATGTTTTTCTACAAAGCATCCTTTCTAGTTCAACTTCTCTTAGAATATGCTCTAGTTGAACATCTTTGAACCACTTGGCTCTATGGGAATATTCCAAAAGAACATTACCTATATGTATAATAGTGTGACTACCATCACTTGTTTCCACATGTCCTTTGGTTGATAGAACTTGCATATTTGAGAAGAAATCCTTGTTGGAACTCATGTGGTTGCTACATTCACAATCAATGTATCATGTTATTGAACCTTTTGTCTTGTAATCACTTATCTGAATCATAGCTAGCATGCTCCTATTTTCATTTTAAGTTGATGCATAATTACCTTGGCCCTCATAGGTTGAATTGGTCTTCTCCTTTTGATAGAATCTTCTTTTGTAGTGGCCATACTTGTCACAAATGAAGAATCCTTCTAGATTGGGTTGTCTCTATTATTTTTGTATTTATCTTCTCTACCTCTAAACTTGCCTCTTCCTCTTGATGAAGAATATTTGCTTCTTTTCTCTTCATTAGAATTGTCATTTAATCCTCTCCCTTGCAACCATGTTCATTTGCCTCGATTCCTTCCACTTCTTCGACCTTTAATTCCATAGAAATACTTCCACTTCTCATCATCCCTAATCCCATTCAATGTGACAAACTATGGAACCCAATGCATGAAAAACCTCTTTTATTTTCAAAATGCTATTATTTATGTTGCTACTAGGGGTTTTCCTCAAGTTGTCAAGTTCATTGTTTGACTTAGTCATCATGTATTTGGTTAAAGTGGTATGTAGGGTTTCCCATACCTTCATTGAAGTAATGAAATCTTGTATATGCCCTATCATGGCATTACTAATGTGTTGAGAAACAATGATGATGAATTCTTATCTCTCTCATTCCATTCGCTCAAGTTCCTTGGTTGATCACGAGTTGGATTCTCTCCCAATCTAGGTCTAGCATTTTTTCCACAAATGAGACTCCATAATCCTTTTCCCATGATATTTCTAGAGATCCTATACTTCTGTGGCTGATTATTAATCTTATCCAAATTCTCCATTTCAGTGTCGTATTCTGACATGGTGATTTCTAATACACTCTCTTAGGTCCCTTTGATGAAGAGCACATGAGAAGTAACAATAGCTTTACCTCTAAACTTTAAAATGTATCCAACATATGAGATTGATGTCTTTCTCCTTCACTAGTAGACACTTGTTTGGTTTTCATGTGTTTTTGAACTTGATCTAGCAATTCTCCTTCATTCAAGATCCTTTAATGCCCTTTATCTTTTTGCCATGATGGATTCATCGTCACACACTTGTTTTCGTGCTCGAGTTAATGTCAATGATACACCTATTGGAATTTGTCACTCCACCTATTGGATTTTGTCCAGCTATATTCATTGAAGGGAATTTGGATGGAGCCTACTATATGCTCTGGAAGTTCGAAATGTAAGTAGTTTTGGACGCCTAAAACTTACTTGACACTATTATGGGACCATGTGTTATGGTTAGCGCCCATGTGAAAGGCCAAATGGCCACTAGAGACTTTTGTATATGTTCTTGAATAAAACATATAGTTGCCTGGTCAACCTTAAAATGTATGTTTGACTGCATTTGTAACACCTAAGAAGTCTCTATTCGTGTTCTTTGTGTAGTGTATTCTCTGCGTATTCTGTAGCCTTTGTTCAGAGTACCATGTGCAGCACCCAGAGCTCACTTTACTACTCCAAGGATATCCTCTTGAAGCTCTCTAGAAGGAGAACACATGCTGAAACTATGAATATTCTGAGAGGACTAGGTCCATAACTAAGTAGGTGACTAGAGAAGGCTACACGTTGTCTGGCTTGGAGGCATTGCTTCTCCAAATAAAAGTAACCATTTTGGATGAAATATTCTTTTATTTATAAGTTTACTAAGTTTAGTTTAAATGTGCAAAATCACTTGGGCTGAATCTTCAAGATCTAAGAGATTCGATTGTTTTGATGAGCATAAGTTTTGTAAATGTGCTTGTGAGGCCACCATTGCTTCAAGGCTAAAGAGGGATGTTTGTAAGTCTCCCATTAGTGCTATAAAAGATCTTGACATACAAGAAATCACTTGAATAATCTAATTATATTCTAGTCTCGGAGTAGGCTGAAATAGTGAGTCTTCTCAAGCTATTAGAACCTTATGTCTCTGATACCATTTAAGACAATATTTATGCAATATGTTCTTAAAAATTTTCTACTAACAACAAGTACAAAGATGATGGCATTCTCCTCCCATCTGCTCTCAAGGTAGAGCTTAAATGATGATCTAGGAAAATCTAGTCATGGAGTTACAAGGAACATCTATGTTTACTTGATTCGATATTTGGGGTAGTGTAGAGGTCATGCATATGTAGGGTAATGGGTGGCCTTTTAGAGATGGCTATACATGGGTGGTAGAACATGGGTAGCCACCAGTTGGGTATTCCCCATACAGAGCCTAGGTGGATTCAACTGGCCTAACAAATATAAATGACTTCTTGGTTTGTTAGAAAATATTCCATGGAATACTCTTTTAATTTTCATTGGCCCCCGGGAACCCCTTAGCCACGGGGTTTGCTAGTCCCCTTAGACCCCCAAATGGGGTTGCTCCATCTTGACGTGGACCCCACAATTGGGCACCCTAGTAACTCGTTTTCCCTACAATAGATTACATTGTCCAATTCAACCTTCATCTAACATGCAAGTTCCGATTCCCATCCATTGGAAAATGCATGTTTGACTTCTCCTCATAATGGGGGCCTTACAAAAAGTGCATTAATACATATAATCGTGAGGGTTAGATATTGATCATATAATTACAGTCTTTATAGCGCAATATTTCACATAGAGATTTTGTTTTGAATCATTACATTTTTTCTTGACATCGTTTAGTTCTTGTCTTGCTTAATGCCATCTAAGAAGAAATTGTTGTAGGTTATTTCTCTCTTGGTATTCTCTATCCTCTTAAAATGGCTAAGAACTCAGCAACCAAATGGATTCTTGGAAAATATGTTGTATGAAATTGTAACAAACTTCATAGAATTTCTATCAAAGCCTGAATCCCATGAAGAAAGAGAGAAAAATAAAAAGATAATGATTTTTTAGTTTTCATCTAAGAATAGTAGTTTTCACTAATGAAAAAGAAGAGGGAAGGATAGTGTTTTTGCAATACATCTTCACACTTGGGGTTGCGACTATGAGAAATCTAAAATCGCTAAAGTTTCTTGGAAAATATGTTGTATGAAAAAAGAAGAGGGTGGTCATGGTATTCTCTATCCTCTTAAAATGGCTAAGAACTTAGCAAGCAAATGGATTCTAAGATCCACCAACTCCTCTAATTTTTGGGTTTGTTTGATAAAAAGAAATGGTGCAAAATTATCTTTGTATGGATGCAGACACCTCTTTCTTAAGTGCGAGCATCTCAACAGTTTCAGAAAATTATTTTCACAATAGAAGCAATTTCTTGTGAACCTTTTCTTGTTTTGACTTCTCTTTTTGATCCATTAGAAGACCCTTTTCGTTTTGTGTTGGCTGAGAATGCAACATTGCTTGTAACTTGCTGATTCTTCAACCAGATCTCCTCTTCTAAGAGCATGGCACAAAAATCTTCAAATGTAAGGGGAGATAGTCTTACGTGACTATTAATGGCTCTTACTAATCCATCATACTTTGTTGAAGAATATGCACGCACCCTCAAGCCAGCTATTCAGGTGTTATAAAACACCAATTACAACCAATTGATCTTATAGCTATTTTATTCGTTTAAAAAAATCTTTAGCCTTTTTCATAATGAGAATGCTTTTCATTTGCCTATTGGTTTTCTAGATTGTATATTATAGTTTGGTTCTTGGTCATAGTGACAAGCCAATATGCCTGAGCCTCATGTGCTTTAATAGTATGTTGAACTAAACTAAGGATCAAATCACTTACACTCATGACAATTGCACGTTATGCATCAACATTCCACCTCTTCCAAGCTTACAAAAGATCTAGACCTAATTGAATAATCAATATTGAAGCTTTTTGGGTCTTCAAATCATATAGGCTCTAGATCGAATCCCCTCTATGAAGTATTTCAATGATGATGCACCACAATGTGTTCTCCTTCTAGAGATCTTTAGGACGATATCCTTGGAGTAGTAAAGTGAGCTCTAGGTGCCGCACATGCTACTCTGAACAAAGGCTGCAAAATACGCAGAAAACACATTACACAAGGATCACGAACATAGACTTCTTAGTTCTTACAAATGCAGTCAAACATACAATTTATGGTTTACGAGGCAACTATATGTTTTATTAAAGAACATATACACATGATCCCATAATAGTGTCAAGTAAGTTGTAGGAGTCGAAAACTACATAAATTTTGAACTTCCAGAGCATAAAGTAGGTTCCATCCAACTTGCCTTCAATGAATATAGCTGGACAGAATCCAATAGGTGTAGCATTAACTTTAACTCGAGTACAAAAAAAAGTTTGTGACGATGAATCCTTCATGTAATCACTTGAATAATCTAATGATATTCCAGTTTCATAGTAGGCTGAAATAGTGAGTCTTCTCAACCTATTAGAACCTTCAGGCTCTGATACCATTTAAGACATTAATTATGCAATATATCACATGAGTAGTAGTAGTGAAGATAACAAATATAGTAGATGCTCAAACATTTTCTACTAACAACAAGTACAAAGATGATGGTATTCTCCTCCCATGCACTCTCAAAGTAGAGCTTAAATGATGATCTAGAAAAATCTAGACATGGATTTACAAGGAACATCTATGTTTACTTGCTCGATATTTGGGGTAGTGTAGAGGTCATGCATATATAGGGTAATGGGTGGCGTTTCAAACATGGCTATAGATGGGTGGTAGAACATGGGTGGCCACCACTTGCGCATTCCCCATATAGAGCCTATGTCGATTCAATTGGCCTAATAAATATAACTGACTTCTTAGTTTGTTAGAAAATATTCCATGGAATGCTCTTTGGATTTTCATTGGCCCCCCCAAAACCCCTAAGTCAGGGGGTTTGCTAGTCCCCCTAGACCCCTAATTGGGGTTGCTCCATCTTGACGTGGACCCC
This sequence comes from Ceratopteris richardii, assembly GCA_020310875.1. Taxonomy (NCBI): domain Eukaryota; kingdom Viridiplantae; phylum Streptophyta; class Polypodiopsida; order Polypodiales; family Pteridaceae; genus Ceratopteris; species Ceratopteris richardii. The sequence continues at coordinate 94,170,982 of CM035422.1, forward strand.
ACAATTGGGCACCCTAGTAACTCGCTTTCCTTACAATACATTACATTGTACAATTCGACCTTTACCTAACATTCAAGTTCCAATTCCTATCGATTAGGTAATGCATGTTTGACTTTTCCTCATAACGAGGGCCTTACAAATAATACATATAATCGTGAGGGTTAGATATTGATCATATATTAACTGTCTTTGTAGCGCAATATTTCCCATAGATCTTTTATTTTGAATCACTACATTTTTTCTTGGCATCATTTAGTTCTTATCTTGCTTAATGCCATCTAAGAAGAAATTGTTGTAGGTTATTTCTCTGTCTAGGAGATTCTAGTGGGGTTGGGACTATGAGAAATCCAAAATCCCTAAAGTTTCTTGGAAAATATGTTGTATGAAAAAAGAAGAGGGCGGCCTTGGTATTCTCTATCGTCTTAAAATGGCTAAGAACTAAGCAAGCAAATGGATTCTAAGATCTACCAACTCGTCTAATGTTTTGGCTTGTTTGATAAAATTAAATTGTGCAAAATTTTTTTTGTATGAGTGCAGACACCTCTTTCTTAAGTGCCAGCATGCTCAACAATTTTAGAAAATCTTTGACAATCATGCAGCATTGCTAGGATCTCTCTATTGGGCTATAAAGAAACCTTAATTGGTGTCATTCAAAGAATGGATCTTGCCTTGTGGTAAGTTTGGATAGTTGGGAGGTCATGTGAGTGCAACACCAAACTTGAAAGCTTTAATTTGGTATAAATTGTTATGAATGCATGAAAATGTGTCAAATTGTTGCATCACTTGTGTTCTAGCATATCCAATGAATGTTAGGAACACGTTTTTTTTCTTATGCTGAATGGAATTTAATAATGTTTCATAAAACTACATAACCAATAAACGAGAATGATGATGAATGGTATATGTGGTTAGGAATTTATAAGCAAACTAGTAAGATGGTTTCTATGTATCATGGAATTTCACTTTAAATTTTTTGTTAAAAAAGGAAATATACACCTTAGAGAGAACCACCTATCAAACTTGATGAGCTCTCTACTCCTAGTTGGTCAATGTCAAACTAGTTCTAAAGTATGGAAATTCCATTTTCTCTATAATTACACGTGGCACACATCATAAGTGCTTGCATAAGGATCGTAAGGGACTTTTGATTCCCAAAATTTTCATATCCTTGTAGGAATCATGCACTATAAAAACCTCAATCCTATCTTGTTATATTTTGTTTATTGTTTGAAAGAAGGAACCTAACATAGCAAGAACATGAAGGGTTTTTGAGACCACATTTTTACAAAACCAAAACCCTATAGTACCAACAAAGATGAGGATCTTATTGGCCCACTATGCAAAAATACGTACACACTTATGTCTCACAATGTGTTAACTACAAATGTTTTTCTCCCACAAAACATGCTACTCTCTATCAAGTTATAGCAATAACCACTTGGATCAAACATGTAGTTGAATATCTCCATGATCATAATTTTTGTAGAGTCATGGATAGAGGAAAACGACAAGGCCTAGAAGAAAATAGTAAAGTTTATGCTCTTATCCAATATGAACTTTACAAATAAAGTTAAAACAATCTCTAACGATTGTGCACCTATAAGGATAATTAGCTACCATTTTCAGAGATGGCACATACAAGTACAATTGGTGGTCATTTCTCCACTACGTGATGTTGATAGATGATTCTCATGAACCAGCTTGCATAGGGATGAAAAAAAATATGCCAAAACATATGACACATGTCCAAGAAGGAAGTATTGAATTTGTAGAGATTACATGCCATTAAGGCCCATGATTGGTAGTACAACCTCTGCTAGGTAAGAATTAGACTGTCTTCGTCCAACCATCCCAGTTAGACATAGCTATTGTGAATCATATATATTTTTTTATATCCACTATATCACATTAAAATTGGACAAGGCTAAGGTTTCCAAGAACCCTATGCAGAGTATGGCCAAATTTGTATTTGAAAATATTTTTTAGTAGGTTTGGTCTACTAATTAAACTTGTTAGTGATTGACAAACACATTTCATTAACAAAGTGTTTGATTTTTTGTTAGTAGATTTTTTATACATTCACAAGAATTGTACCGCCTATAATCCCCAAACAAATGAAGAACAAGAGATCTCCAACAAAGTAGTTTCAAAAATGCTGAAAAAGATAGTTAACATGAAATTGTGTGATTGGGATAGGAAGCCATCCACCTATTTGTTCACACAGTGTAACATACAAGCCCACTATAGGCTCCACTCCATTTAAGTCATAGTCCCTATCAAATTCAAATTACAAAATTTAGGAGTTGGTTGAGGTTATGATTAGACTAGTCATTAGCACTACTCATTAGTAGGTGCATTCGAGCCAGTTCAAGGGACTTTGATCAATGCTTTAACCATTTGTCTTTATTTTCACGTACATACGATCATTAAAAAAAATCAATTTTATTATTACTAGGAATGAATGAACATGAAAATAACTCAAATGTACCACACATCAATACGCGAAAGAAAATATTCTATGGATAGAGATCACCAAACATGAACAAGTTGATAGTATGGATAGAATTTTGGAATGGAAACTTCTACTAAGAATGAATCTGGCATGCCTTGAGCTTTTAACATACCATGAGCCTTTTCAACTATTGTTCCTTTCCTATGCTCAACAATGCCATTTCGATGAGATGTGTGAGGTGTGCGAGGTTTTCTTTTCAAACTATGCTCCTTATGGTAGTTATTGAATTTTGTTGATAAGAATTCACCTCCTCTATTAGCTCTCAATTTCTTCAATTTTCTGCGTGACTCATTTTCCACATACTTACAACATGTTTTAATTTTTTCAAAAGCATCAGCCTTCTCTCAAATAAATAAACCCACATATTTGTTCTATAATCATTCCCTTATAGCAAAAAGTAGAAAGATCCTCCTTAAGTAGATATAAACATTTTATTAGAGAGATCAGCATGTACAAATTCTAGAGGAGCTTGAACTCAATTGCTAATGTCTCATGAAAGTTCCTTTCGTTGTTGCTTGCCTGTCATGTAAGCTTCACAAGGTTCCTACAACTCTGAAAATGCACACAAATGAGCAACCATCCTTGTTCTTTGCATGTGCTTCAAAACAAAAAACTCGAGATTCCCAAATTGTTGGTGCCATAATATGCTTACATCTTTATCTTTGTAGTAGTTAAGTCACTTAAATCATACCCATTATCATGTTTTATGCCTTTTCCTACTACATTACTTGATAAATCCATGATTTTTGCACCACTCTCATTGAGGTGAACTTTGAGTCCACTATTTTTTATTGCAAAAATTGATAAAAAAATTCTTTTAAGTGTAGGTACATAGAGATAGTCAAATAACTTCTTCTCAACACCTCAAGAATTGATAAAAGAGATGCTTCAAGTTCCTTTAGTTGGACACTTGGAATCATTTCCCATCAATGGGTTGATCAATTCCCATAAATGCACTATGAAACTATAAGAATCCTTTTTGTTGATCATATGGGAAGAAGCTCTGCTATCTAAAATCCATGGTTCATCAACATGAGGTTGAGCAGTAAGCATACATCTTCAATAGCTACCCATAGTTCTAGCTCACACTTGTTTGTAGTCTTTTTGTTCTTCCAAGATGATCTTATAGTCCCATTTCCTTTATGAACTTGCTTCTTTCTGCAATCCTTGATGGCACGACATTTCTTTTCACAGTAGAAGCAACTTCTTCTGAATTTTCCTTGTTTTGGCTTAGTTTTTGATCCATAAGAAGACCCTTTTTGTTTTGTGTTGGTTGAGAATGCAACATTGCTTGTAACTTGCCGATTCTTCAACCACATCTCCTCTTTTAAGAGCATCCCACAAAACTCTTCAAATGTAAGGGGAGTTAGTCTTACCTGACTATTTATGGCTCTTACTAATCCATCATACTTTGTTGAAGAATATGCACACAACTTCAAGCCAACTATTCTAGTGTTATAAAACACCAACAACAGCCAATTGATCTTATAGCTACTTTATTCGTTTAATAAAATCTTTAGCCTTTTTCAAATTGAGAATGCTTTTCATTTGCGAATTGGTTTTCTAGATTGTATATTATAGTTTGGTTCTTGGTCATATTGATAAGGCAATATGCCCAAAGCCTCATGTGTTTTAATAGTATGTTGAACTAAACTAAGGATAGAATCATCTACACATGTGACAATCGCACATAATGCATCAACATTCCACATCTTCCAAGCTTACAAAAGATCTAGATCTCATTGAATCATCAATCTTGAAGCTTTTTCAATCTTCAAATCATATAGGCTCTAGATCCAATCCCCTCTGTGAAGTATTTCAATGATGATTCGCCACAATGTGTTATCCTTCTAGAGATCTACAGGACGATATCCTTGGAGTGGTAAAGTGAGCTCTAGGTGCCGCACATGGTACTCTACACAAAAGCTGCAACTATATAGTATCTATTGATCTCTGTTAGAGAGTAATAACAACGACTCAAGTACCTTAGTAGATATAAATCTTAAAGGAATAGCAATCTCACTCCATATATTTTCCTTTATGAATGCACAAGCCCAACATAGAATGTAGCATGTGCGATCCTCGAGTCGCCCTCTTACGAACTAGGAATAAGGCCATATGCCTACAGTAACCCCACAATCACGATGGAAATACAGGAGAAGTCTGCCAGAAGAATTCAAATAGGCGCCATAATATCACGGAGGTGAGGAATCAATGTATCCTTGGAGAAGAAAAATGTAGGAGTGAAGGACAGTTTTGACTCCTGCCCGATGAACACTTATGCTTCCGTTAGGCTATGCTTTGTCTTTTATTTGGAGGCTCATGCGAGGATAGAGTTAACTTCTTTTGTTGCTATCAGATATGTGATCTTGTGTGATCATTCAAATTGTCAAGGATTATATCGTTTGGAATGAGAACAAGCTCTGAGAAGGTCACAATTTTGATGAATTTATGGCAAAAATAGGGAGTTGTAAGAAACGAGAACTATGTCATAAAAAGAGAACACTCTCGTCAAAAATCAAGCAAGTGGTAGCTTATGTTTGAGATTCCTTTATACCAGTATACATATATTACAAAAATGAGGTGAAAACATGTGATTTTTCATATTTTTTATCATTTTCTCATAAAAAAAGAGCTCAAAATGTAGTCAAAATTTCACTATATAAGGCATTGACATGTCCCAAAATGTATATGATAAGACATTGACATGTCCAAAATCTATATGATAGGACATTGACATGTCTAAAATCTATATAAAGAATGTAGAACTGAATAGTTCTTATACAAAAATAACATTTTAGACATATTTTTAATGGGTGGATATCTGATTGTTATTCAAAATTGCTACAAAACATGGTTTCATTAACCAAACTACTTCGAGGCATTTACAAAAGCACTAAAAATGTCTGAGAGCTTCAATGCATCTCACAACTTTGTCGATCTATGTCTACACCCTCATCATCTGATGCACTTGATTCAGTCTCATACTGTTGAGAGCTCTCTTCTTCTTCTTCTATATCCACAAGAGCTCTATCTTCATCCATGTACATACCAAATTCTGCAGGATCATGCACAACTCTTCTTGTTTGCCTATGATTTCCTGTACCACATACATCTGGAAGCTTTTGTTTTATGATGTTGATGGTTGCTTTCCTCAAGTGACCTATTTTTGTCAAGGAAAAATCATAAACAAGAATATCTACATCATCCATTTTAAGAGTGGATGTGCTTCGAATATTCTTTTTCTTTTTTGAACATGTTCGTTTAGTATCACACACCATTTCTAACTTATATTTACCTGTGAATGCATTACTACTTTTAGTGTAATACCAATGCACCATCAAAGCCTCTATTCTTCTATGATCAATATCTTTAGTTATCTCTAAAACCTTTGCAATCCAAAATGGTCTGGTAGCCTCATCACCATCAGCAAGAACTGCAATAAGTGTTCCAACATTTATCTCTATTAAATTTCCTTGCCATCTTGCTTCTGCCTGTTTTGTCATCCTTGGGCCTACATAAATATTTCTTTCTAGTGGATGTATAAAACTTTGAAGTGCATCTGCATTACATGCTTGGGCCACATTCACGGATCTTTGTGTACAAAAATCCCATGTGAATGGAACATCAACTGGCCAGTGACCTACAATTGTATACTGTATAATCTCTTCTTGATGATTGAAAAAGTCCTCCCACCAAGATACATCTTGATCTCCAGTATATTTTTTTGCACGCTCAATATGTCTCTTCTTTTCAATGAGTGCATGCATCCAGCTTTTACTTTGATCAACCACATTTCCACATCTTTCTGTATTGTTTTTATCTTCATATGGTGATTATTCTGCACCATACACTGTTACAGTAGACAAATTAGGCACCTGCAATAAGAATCTGCATCCCTCTTTAGGCTCCCACCCAAGAGAAGATGAATACTGCTTTGCAAATAAAAGGGTTATTTCATCAAACCTCCTCATCAAGAATACATGGTTGAAACTAATATTGTGCAATGGAGCCAAAACCTTAGCACTGTTATCAAGGCCGATTGAGCAAAATTTAAAGTCATAAATCTGTGTGAGGTGTTGAACTTCTGGTTTTGGAGTATATGCTTCTGAAATCAGCTCAGATAAAATCGGAAGAGTAAAAGCATTGTTACGTGCCAACTTCTTAGAGAAAGTACTGAACATTTGATCAATGTGATCATGAGTGTGGCCAACCAGAAGGAAATTTACCTTAACCTTCTGAAATACCTGTTTTTCAATAAGCATGCTTAAATATCCAAAGACTGTAGAATTTTTATTCTCTCTTGCAGTATTATCTAGTTGCAAATATAGAGTTGGTGGCAAAAGACCCTTCCATGATTGCAAAACACGATGAATGACAGTAACTGTAAGGTTTGGATCATTATGCACATTCGGATATGTGAAGAAAACCTTGGACATTACAGTTCCATTGTATACCAAAGCACCAACCAAATGCATTTGCACAAGGACTTCATCTCCAATGTCCTTAGGGATGCGATAAAAATGTGGTAAACAAGTTTTTTTTTTATCCATACCATCGATCAACAAACACATATAATGCTCCGGATTTCTGAGTGCTTTACTTCGATGATGAATTGCTTTCTTTCTCTCTAAAGATTGACTCTCACGATGGTTGTTAAGAAGGTTTTTAAAATTATTCTTTTCGTGTGGTGTTGTAGCTCCTTTTGCCATGTTTTCCAAAGTGGCGCAAACTGAACATTCACCCATTCTAACTTTACGAGGAATAGAAACATTTTTAAACTCTTCCTTCCATAATCCAGGAAAGTGACGATAAAACACATACTTCTCATTTCTATTTTCCATGTCTTCTCTATATATTTGAAATACCTCTCGACGAGTAAAGTTATCTGACAAGTGCAACCTTCCAGTTGTAGGCATAACCTCACAATGCGAGCTAAAATAGTTCATCATCCAATTCATTGCATGACGTCCAACAGATCCTTTGGTCCCAACATGGAACGTATCCAAAATGAGATCCCCATTCAAAAGCCCTTGTTGAACCCTATGTATTCTAAAATTTCCCACACCCATTGCAATTTTAAATGCAGCCCTACAACATCGCATCGCTTGACTAAAGAAATATTCAAAACCAACACGTGTTACTGACATGTTATCCTCAATCATTTGCATGCGAGAAACAAGGTATATATCCTACCTTTCACTATCTAAATGGAGGAATTTTTCTCTTAGGTGCTTTAGTTTCTTCATTCCTAAATTGTACAAACATTTCAAAGCACAACAATGCTTCACAATATCCAATGCAATCTGTCTATCTGAAGTAAGAAATTTAAATCCTTTTTGACTTACTTCACGAGGCCTTCTTTTAAATTGTAGATTGAGCTTGCTTTGCTTTTTCGTTGCTCCACATGCACTTGAGTCAGAAGGGAGATCAATGCTTGGATCAGATGGGAGATCAAGAGGTGCATTTGGTTGAGCAGCATTGCATTGTGAATTGGATAACTTAAATGACTCAACAGAAAACATGGAACCATCAGCACGTCCTAAATCATAGGGATCATCACTTCTGTGGAAAGGATCAACTGAGAACAATGAATTCGAAACTGTATCAATATGAGCAGAAGAAGCTGATGCCCAAGCATCCACTGAAAAGATTGAGCTCATCTTCACTGAGTTCACAGAAGACTGAAGATGAATGACATTTTTAAATAAGTAGAAATCCGAGATCAAGTGAAGATGTCACATCAAATGTCACATCAAGAAGATATGAAATCAAAAGTTTATTAAAGTAAATAAAATAACATTAAACATCAAATTACATCAAATAACTTAATTACTCAAATATACACTAATAAGGGAACCAAAGATTTTATTCACTTTTGAAATGAGAAACACAATTGGTTTCTAACTAGATATGAGTCATTGAGTCTTAGCATTGTGAGTGAATCAAAATATATCCAAGTTGAGTTCCAACTGGATTATATATTAAAATTGTTTGTAGTAGTGCCATTGAAGACTATACAAGAAGAAATTTTACCTTTGGTACTAAATAAGATTTCAAGGATTAGGTTTCATTGTAGTCTTGGCTAGATCTCAAAGAGGTAGATGAAAGTATATTAAAAAAGAATTATGTGTAAAAGAGGCACATGGAATCTTTATTCATACATTGATTTTCCATTTCAGCAATGTGTTACAAGATAAATGTGAATATGAACTAAAGTTAGGAGGATAACACTATAAAGATGTCATTAATCTCCCATACTCAACACAACTTAGACTTGTGAATATGAACTAAAGTGAAGAGGATAACACTATAAAGATGTCATTAATCTCCCATATTCAACACAACTTAGACTTGATTTTCTCCCAAGCAAGAGATTCTAAGAAAAAATTTCTACATGAGATTAGACATCCTCATGCACATACCATACTCTTGCCATTGTTTAAGTGTAATTTCCATGCAATGTATATAAATAGTTGCAAGGTTCTATGAATATCTCATTAAAGTGGCTCTGAAACAACCTATTTGTGTGAGTGGTATTCCCTGGTTAGATTGGTTGACAGATATAGTTAGCAGCTGGACTCATTCAGTTAGATCCAGTTAGTCTCTGGTTCAAGTTACCCAATTGCCTATAAATAGCAGAGGAGGAGATCATTCTCATTTTCAAAATCCACGAGCAACAGAGAGCAACAGAGAGCAACAGAGCACAGACAGCTATGGAGCACAGAGCTCAGCATACAAGCAAGGCAACTCTGATGGAGAAGAAGAATATTGGCAAGAGTACCAAGAGGTAGACAAAATCATACCATAAAAAAAGATTCCTAAAAGATTCCCTTTGTATGTTTGTGTAAAGAGTCTACTTTCTAGGTTTTTATTTTTCTTAGCTCTAAAAATATAGATCCAATGAGGGTACAGCTCGATGCCTGGCATCCACTTTTAGGTGTAAGTCGATGCTAGGCATCGACTTGAGGCTGCAAGTCGATGCCAGGCATCGACTTGCACGTGCAAGTCGATGCCAGGCATCGACTTGCACGTGCAAGTCGATGCCAGGCATCGACTTGAGGCCTCAAGTCGATGCTTGGCATCGACTTGCACCTGAAAGTCGATGCCAGGCATCGACTTGCACCTGAAAGTCGATGCCAGGCATCGACTTTGTGTGCAAGTCGATGCCAGGCATCGACTTGCAGGTGCAAATCGATGCCAGGCATCGACTTGAGGCCTCAAGTCGATGCCTGGCATCGACTTGCACCTGCAAGTCGATGCCTGGCATCGAAGTTGGCCTTAAAGTCGATGCCAGGCATCGACTTTAGGGTGCAAAGTCGATGCCAGGCATCGACTTTTGGGTGGAAGTCGATGCCAGGCATCGACTTTTAGGTTCAAGTCGATGCCAGGCATCGACTTTTAAGTGCAAGTCGATGCCAGGCATTGACTTTGTGTGCAAGTCGATGTCGGGCATCGACTTGAGGGTGCAAGTCGATGCCAGGCATCGACTTGCACCCCCAAGTCGATGCCAGGCATCGACTTGCACCCTCAAGTCGATGCCCGACATCGACTTGCACACAAAGTCGATGCCTGGCATCGACTTGGGCCTTTGAAAACCACATTTACGTATGAGCTGATTATTCCAAGCGCCTTCAGGGATGCGGAGTCCAAGAGTGAGAGGCCCTTCAAGAAGCTGAGAGTCACCATGGGCTCTGGTGATCAGCAACGTGACAAAGGCATTGGTGACCAAGCGAAACCAAAGAAAATTATTGTATCCTTATCCTTTGAGAAGGCCAGCAACCGGCTAGGAATATCCTCAAGTGGACAGAGTAGCATCAAAATTCTTGAGGATGATACAACTATGAAGGATAGGTCGAGGGACGCTGAGGTCTTAAGGATAGATCGTCCACTGGGGGACATGACAAATCTGGAGTGGTGCCTTCAGTATGTTGAAGAGAAGAATGCAGTCCTTCTTGTGTTCGCAGGGGCATATGGGAGAGGAAAGGTCACGACAACACAAGGTTTTCAGTATGGCCTTGTGTACAAACTGGATTATGAAGATGAGGATTCTTACAACATCCTTTTCTTGGTAGAGACATCGAAAGGTTTGAGAAATGTTATATGCAAGATGGATTTCTTGTGCCCAGAGTGCTGTGTTCCAGATGGTCTAGCTGAGATATGCAGGGACTCAATCAATCTTATCAAGGACTTGATGCCATGGATCCAGGGCAATATCATGCCAACACAACAGAAGATGACAACCCCTGTAAAGGCAAGGGGTAAGCAGAGCGTGCAGAAAAAGCTTCAAAAGAAAAAGAAGAGAATTTGAGAAGAGGAGTCTTCTGACTCAAGCTCTAGCTCTGAGGATATAATTGTTGCACCTGGTGGAGAGCTTGCCTCGGGTGTTCTTGGTACTGAGCAGAACAAGATGAGGGAGGACATAGCTAAAAGAAAAGTTATGAAGAAGGGGCAGTTGTTCCACCTGCCAATCAATATCATCCACAGGCCACCAATAGATCCAGTCACAGGGAGGAGGCCCCTTGAGATCAGAGAGCCACAAAATTTGCATGTGCAGAATCTTAAGAAGAAAATGAAAATAAATCCTCATGCTACTATTGTGCCATTCATTGTCATGGTGGATCCGAATGAGTGCAGCTCTGTGGATGAGTTCAATGAGGGTTTGTTTGAGGATTATACTTATTATGTGATTGGAGGTTCACACTCTGCAGAGGCCCGTAGACAGCTAATGAAGGAGCACCCTACCACATTTTAATTTAGGTATGCAGAGTGTAAGATATATGCTGGTGTTACAACTGAGGAAGCCAAGCTTCTTGCTTGGGATCACAACAATGACAATGACTATAGGCAAAAAATGTCCTCCATAGAGAGAATTCGGTTCTTCCACCATGAATATGAAGATTGTCTTGTGAAGGAAGCTGGAAGAATACATCCCAATCTACGAAAGCAATGCCTTATTGAGGTTGGAATTGCACTCCATGAGAATAGAAAGTCTGATGCCTTGAGGAAATATGATCCATGGTTTCAACTGGCATTCACATCAGGTGAGATCTGGGATCTACAGGATAAAATTTTCACAATGTGGGAGAACAAGGAGGTCAAGGACCAGAAGCAACGAAAGTCGAGGCCAGACCCACAGGTTGATCTGAAGGGAAAGGGAAGGAAAGCTGACCTCTCAATTGAAGAGGCTCTTGAGGACATGAAGCTGACACCATGGAGGGCCCTTCAAGGAATCAAGGATGATACAATGATTATATCAACTTTGTCAAGGGTAATATCCAAGGACTTAAGCCTGGAGGAGATGGTGACTGAGCTCAATAAGTATGTATGTTATTCTCAGATCCTTTTTCCCTCCTCCCATGTTTCTGGTCTAACCTAGTCTCTTTTTTATTTCTGTGACTGTAGTCATAAAGTTTACATGAAGATTCAGGAGGTCATGATGAAGAGGCTGGGTTGCTTTTCTTGGAAAGAGGTCCAAGCAGACTATCCAACCACATCATCCTACAAAGCTTTATCAGAATATTTCATCCTTTTTCGTGATTGGGTAGGTTCTCTTTCTGAGGTTGTGCCTGGTTTTCCATTAGGTTAGATGCCTTGATTCACCAAACCAATTTGATGCCACGCTTTTAGTACGAATTCGATGGGTGGCATCGACTTACGGCTAAAGTCGATGCCTAGCATCGACCTGCAACCAAAAGTCGATGCCTGGCATCGACTTGGGGGCATAAGTCGATGCCTGGCATCGACCTGCAGCATAAGTCGATGCCTCGCATCGACCTCGTGGCATAGGTCGATGCCAGGCATCGACTTATGTCCCAAAGTCGATGCCAGGCATCGACTTTCAGTAGAAATTCGATGCCTGGCATCTACCCCCACATGAAATCGATGCCATGCATCGCTTCCTTATGTTCTGTTTGCTGTATTGAAGAGCTCATTTAGTTGTCTTTCCACTTTTTTCTGCAGAAACCAAAGAAAAGTAAGTATGCGGAGCTACTAGATGATTGCCCCCCTGCATTCCTGGCTCACATTCAAAGAGCAAGGCATGAGAAATCTAGGCTGAAAGCCAAGGAGATGGATTTTGATGATGAACCTGATCTGAAATGTTTCTCCAATCCCCTAGACCCCCTCAGGCCTGTATATTACAATGTATTCTGTAGTGATGTAAATAATATTTGTTCTGTTGTGCCTAGAAAACATTTCTCTCTTCTCATAGCGGACATACCCTATGGATTTAGGATGTTGGGATCAGTTAATGATGATGAACCCTTCAAACACCCTCAGATTCGGAAGATGGTCACTGATTTTGCAAAGTTGACTATGTCTCCTCTTTGGAGGATAGTAATTTTCCATAGCAGAGACTAGTCCTTCTCTGTTTCAACTGCTCTGAAGGCAAGATTTCATGCTGTGGAGTGCCTCACGTGGTAAGTAATCTTCTTTCTATCTCCGTGGCTTTAATGATGCTCTCTTTGACTCATAGTTCTTGTTTGTAGGGTGAAGACCAACGTAAATCACACTCCTTTGCATAGGTTTGTGAGCTCCATTGAATGCATTACAGTTGGCTATTATGATGAAGTAAGCAAAAGGAGAGTCAGGGAGCATTGCAATGAGAATGGGATCTCAAATGTGCTCATGTTCCCAGCCGTTACCAAGAAACTTTGTCATGTAGCTGGGGACATGACATTGGTTAACCCCTATCAAAAGCCACAAAAACTCATAATGAGATTGCTTCAGCTATTCTCCAATGATGATGACTGGGTCCTAGACCTTTTTTCGGGCACAGGTAATTTCAATTTTCACAATTCTCATTAGTCATGGTTGATTGACGCCTCTAAGTGGTTTTCTGCTGTTTCAGGAACGACTCTGGCTTGCTCCTTAAAGATGTTCAGGCACTGCATAGCTGTGGAGAAGGATGATGCTCAAGTGAGCTTCATTAGAATGAGAATCAATGGGCTGAATGAATGCCCAGATGAAGACCAAGAGGTTGGAAGGAAGCACATTGCAGACACAGAGAGATTCCAACCGGCTTCAAGGGAGCCTGTTCCCCCACTTGCAGATGAACCGGGGGACATGGCTGACCTTGAAGAGCCAATCTTGGAGCAAGAGAGGCAGGATATGTGTTCTAATGTTCCAGAGGATCCCAATATCCTTGAGCCTGAGGAAAGCTATGATCAGCTTCTATTGTAGATTCATATTACTCTTGTACTTACACAGGAAATGTAAAAAATCAATTTAATTGAAATATAATGTCGAGTTCTGCTTCCACTTTGTGTTCAGCTTGATTTATCTTGAGCATTTCTCTGATCATGTGTGAATGTTTCTTAGTATAATTTTGTTGATTATTATCTTCTCTTGGGAATGCTTTTGTGAAATGTATTTCATATTCTGTGAATATGGCCATGCATTCAATGAGGATCTTAACCATACAAAGGGGATGATCTTAATTGCCTTGTTAAAATGTTCCGATTTTTGCAACACATGTACTCTAATTTTCGAGTAACTTTTAATCAGCTATAATCTGTGCTTGTTGAAGTTATGGATGTAAGGAAGGAGCTTCCCGAACTCTTACTTGTACCTTCAACACTAATCTATTGTCAAAGATCATGATGTGGGATTCTTGACTGGCTGAACAACTAGTTTTCATGGCAACAAGAATTTTATTATATCTATCTTGACTACTTGGGATATGAGATCAAGGTTCTAGTGACAATATTTACAAGCAAGAACAAGTGATGCTTTCTAGATATTGTAAAATGCTCACTTTATTGCTTGATATAATGGTCTTTAGGTAAAAAGGAAAAGAGAACATGTCTTTGTTCTCCTTTGTTGTGACTCAGTGTTCAAAGAAGTAGGATGAGGTGAGATCTCACTTCACAATGGATGTACTACAAAATGATCTCGCAATCTCAAGATTACATGTGGGTCTTTTAGATCCTCTTTTTATAGTTGAACTTGGAGCCAAAGTTTGAATTCAAATTCAAACTTCTACCTAAAAGGTGAATGCTAACATATAGGAAAGATTCTTTCATTGCTCAACAACCAAGTGATATGAGATTTAGAGCTTCTTATCGCCTCGTGGGTGTAATCCACTTTTACAACAATAAATGTGAAGTACGTTTAGAAGAGGTTGATCATATGAAGACTTTCATAGGTTATGCCAATAACTTAAACATAAGCTAGTTAAACAACTCCCCATCAAGCCAAACATGCTTGATCTTCATTGCTTCTTGATTTCTTGCAAATCAATCATCAATTTAAACTTGTTCATATTTGTTCCATCCAATGCCTTTGTGAGTATATCTGCACATTGCAGATGAGTTGATACATAGGATAGTTGAAATCCTTGCTAAGAAACTTCTCCCTTACAAGATGAGAGTGCACTTCAATGTGCTTAGTCCTAGCATGATATACAGGATTAGCAGCCAAATGAAGTGAGCTAGTATTGTATGCAAAGGTTATTTGAGTGTATGAATGTATCTCCAAATCCGCATATAGTTGTTTAAGCCACATAGCTTCTTGAGTTGCATTTGCCAAACCTCTATATTCTGCTTCTATGGAAGATAAGGCCATAGTTGTTTGCTTCTAGGATGACAAAGATATAAGCTTTGAACCTACAGAGGATAGGTACCTTGAAGTGCTCACCTATTTATGGAGCCATCTGAGTTCTTCTTGATTTTGTATATCCACCTTGAACCATTTAAATTCATGTATGGCTTCTTGGGAGCTAGATCCCAAGTGTGATTGTCCTGTAATGCTTCCACATCTTCGTGCATAACTTCTCTCCATTCTTTCTTCTTCCTAGCCTCTTCAAATGAAGAAGGCTCTTACTCCATAGAGTATTTAGAGATATACACAGAGTGCTTGGGGACTAAAGATGTATCATATCCATACCTTATGGGCTTCTTACTTTCTCTTTGTGATCTCCTTAATGCTTTACTTGAAGACTCTAGTATGTCTTCTAGTTGCTTGAGCTTGATCTTGCCTCTTGAACTCCAAGACTTGAAGTCAATTTGCTCTTGATCTTCTGAGTTGATATCTTCTGCCAATGGTTGATCTTCTTGTGTGAGGGTTGGAAAATCATTTTCCAAATCATATGGTAAATTGACTTTTCTGAAATCATCATCAAACAATGAGTTATTTTCATCAAACACTACATCCATACTAACCATAAATCCTTTTTAGTGGGATTGTATAGTCTATACCCCTTTTTATTTCTGATCATACCCAAGAAATATACATTTCTTAGCTTTAGGGTCAAGCTTTTCTTTGATTTGTGAGGGGATGTGTCCATAAGCAATGCACTCAAATATTTTGCAATGGTCCAATGAGGCTCTCCTACCAATCCATATGTCAAGGGTGTCATATTATCCAATGATTTGGATGGGAGTCTATTTACCAAGTAGGTGACTGTGGAAACAACCTCTGCCCATAGATAGTTAGGCAACTTCTTCTCATTTAACATAGACCTAGCAGCGTTACCAATTAACATGTTCCTTCTCTCTCCCACTCCATTGAAGTCAAGAGTTTATCTGGTTCTTACTTCCTTCTTTATGCCTCTATCTTGTAGAAATGAATCAAGCTCCTTTTAAAAATACTCACCACCTCCATCAGATCGTATCCTCTTCAAGCTCTTTCCTATTTGGTTTTCAACTAGTGCCAAGTACTTCTTGAAACATGTAAATACATCATCCTTATGTTTCATGAAATAAAGAATTTTCCATCTACTGTAATCATCAATAAATGACCCATAGTACCTTGAACCTCAGATGGAAGGATCTTTGCTGGGTCCCCAAACATTAGTGTGTACAAGCTTCGAATAGTCTTCATGAATGTATCCTTGCCTGTTGAATGGTTGCCTATGAGCTTTGCCAAATCGGCATGCTCCACATTTGTATATCATATGTTACTTGGTCACACTGGGAATGCCAAGCACACTTTGATCCCTACACATTTGCTTCACAGCTCTTTCTCCTATGTTTCCTAGCCTTCTATGCCATATTTCTAACTCAGATAAGGTTTAATCTCTATAACTGAATAGTGGTATGTTCCTTGTGTCTTCAATTTCAAATGTGAATAATCTACATGCCTTCTCACCTATGCAAATCCTTTTGAAGCCTTGTTGGGAGTCTTCCACATATGCTCCATCCATAGTGAATCTGACCTATACACCTTTCCCAACAATCTTCCAAATACTAAATAGGTTTTCGGTTATAGTTGGCACATAGAGAACTTTACTCAAAAGGTTCATGCTACCATCAAATGTTTCAACATTTCCAATGTGCTTGATTGAGTGTTTAGTATCATTACTTGTTTGTACTTAATGATTCCCTTTAGGTTCTTCAAGATCAGATAATAGAGCTACATTTCCAACCACATGACTGGGAGAACCTAAATCAATGTATAAAAGATGCTCATCATCTTTACCTTGATTGGATGTCATGTTCATGATTAGTAATGAGTCTTATTGGCCTTCATTATAGTTGTTGTAGTACCTTCTTCCTTTAAAGCCTCCTTGATAATTGTTGTTATAGGCTTGATTGTAGTTATGGTTGTAGTTGCCTCCACCAATGTTGTATCTACCTCTTGATTGCCCATAGCTACCTCCATGGAGGCCTCTTCCCCTTGGATTCCTTGTATTCTTGAAACATTCTTCTATGGTGTGGTTAGGAAGACCACAAATGTTGCAAGGTGAGTTGTTGTAGGGTCTCCCGCTTCCTTGCTTTCCTCCTCTACCCCTTCCTCTAGAACGTCTTCGTCTTCCTCCATAATTAGCTTGAGGGGTACTAGCCTCTTCTTGACTCTTCTTACTTTTACCTTTATCCTTGGCTTTCTTCTTATCTATATAAAGGGCAAAAGATTGGTTACCTCTTGGATTGTCACCATTTCTATTGACCTTTTTCTTGTGAGTGAAGAGTTGCCCCATCAAGGTGTTGAGGTTAGGTATTTGCAAGTCCATGTAGAGATCAATTGCCATGGTGAAGGACTCTCACTTTTCATCATCCTTGATTCCATTAATGATCTGCCTCACTATGTGTTCTTCTTCTATTTCGTCTCCAATGCTTACAAGCTGATCAGCCACATCTTTCATCACGGTTATATAATCAGCCACTCCTTGCTTTGGTTTCTTCTTTAGGGTTGTAAATTTGATCCACAACTGATATTTCCTAGCTCTTGTGTTTGAGGAGGAATATGATGAGAGTACTTCCCAAGTCTCTTGGGAGGTACTTGAAATTCCAAACATGTGGTAACAAGAAATCTGAGATTGAGTTTAGTAGATATGACCTAGAAAGAGCCTCCTTTGCACAGCATGTGGTCAAGTTCTCTTGCTCTTCCCTTGTAGGTTGATGCTTTCTCCTAAATATTGACATCTCTTTATCTCCTCAGATGTATCCATATAAACTTCTCCCTTGAAGGTAGGCTTGCATCCTTAGTGATCATGCTGACTAGTTGTTCCTGTCCAATTTTTCAATTAAGGATGGAACTCCATCTCCCATCTGGATTGTTGTTGCTCTCATACCACTATTGGAGGAGATGGTGGATAGTCACAAGAGATGCAGTCATGTAGCTAGATCCTACTTCACACCTGCTAAGAATGATAGCAAGAGAGTGTTATGAGCCTCTTTATCTTGCTAATGAGCACAAATAAACGTATATGTTTCTTGGCAGATGATCCAACAATCAATGGATCAAAACAGACATGTTGAAGTTCATGCAAGAACAAAAAACGTGTTATTTTTGTTCTTAGACCTGTTTAGTGTTTTGCACAATTCTTTGAGCACAACAACAATTGAATTAATTTCTTTTGGGGAACTCTAATTAAATTAGTAAGCTAACAAAAAACGTGTTATTTTTGTTCTTAGACCTGTTTAGTGTTTTGCACAATTCTTTGAGCACAACAACAATTGAATTAATTTCTTTTGGGGAACTCTAATTAAATTAGTAAGCTAACAATCATGAGTTAATTCATAAAAAATGATGGACTACATGCAGAGAAGGAAGTTTGGCAAGTCATAGCTCCATCCGGACATTCATCGGCTGGAACTATCATTAGATGAGTGAGCAAAGATATGCTAGTCTCTGATGATCCCGCAAAGCAATGCTAACGAATCTTTGTATGATTGTAATAGGTAGAATGCTCATTCTATCATGCTTTAAATTATTGCAAATGATCAACTACACACTAAGAAAAAGGTTTGAAAAGATCACTGTTCTGATGAATTTATGATAGAGAAGTAAGATGAGAATGTCATGATTATATATATATTAAAACATGCAAAAATACAATCTCATTGGCAATCAAACATTGTTCAGTGTATGAGAAATGAATGATCTATAAGGTGAGCTCTCACTTCACAATGGATGTACTACAAAATGATCTCTCAACTTGGAGATTACACGTGGGTCTTCTAGATCCTCTTCTTATAGTTGAACTTGGAGTGAAAGTTTGAATTCAGATTCAAACTTCTACCTAAAAGGTGAATGCTAACATACAGGATAGACTCTCTCATTGTTCAACAACCAAGTGATGCTTGATTTAGAGCTTCCTAAATCCTCGTGGGTGTAATCCACATTTACAAGGAAAAATGTGAAGTACTTTTACAATAGGTTGATCATATGAAGCCTTTCATAGGTTATGCCAATAAGTTAAACATAATCTAGTTAACCAAGTATGTGGGCTTTGGTTGAGTTGTAGTGACATTCTTAACATCTATGTTATGTTGGAAAACAATGTCCCATTGGTCAAGGATTGGTCAAATTTATCCACTGTTTAAAGCATGTGTACAAGTTGTATTCACTCCTTTGTACAACAAACCACGACGGGCACCATGGATAAGTCAACCGACTCTCATACGTAAGGCGTGGGTTCAAACCCCGTGTCCAGCAACAGCGCAGCACATAAGTTAGATTTAATTTTAGCTTTTCCTTTTATATTCGCGAACGGACAGCGCCAAAACTACGAACATGCTTTCTTATGATCGTGCTTTATTGAAGCTTTAACGATCGTAGCGTTGGCGAGTGTTTTAAGCTTTTGGAAGAGCTTTTGAAGTACATACACTACTATATAATGAGAGCATGGCTCATTATTCATGTATCCTTCACCTAGGATCAACACAAGCTTTCTAGAGCTTGGACCTCAATAGAGGTGGTGTTTCTTCTAGCACATGGGGCAGCCATGGTGCTAACTTGAAGCATGTTGAGGAGCAGCTATGGAGTTCTTCTTGGTGATTCTTCTTGGAGAAGATGAAGGGTGTGCTCACACTCTACCTCATAGAGAGGAGGTTATCTCTTGTTCATGGCAAGAAGACTTGGTCATTAGCAGCTTGATGGTGAGGATCGCCCATCTACAGGATGTATTTGAAGATTGTCTTCTACAGGAAGATATTAGGTTGAAGATTGTCTTCTACAAGAAGCTGTCTGGCTACTTCAAAGACATTGGATGGGACCATCTACATGGCGTATTTGAAGATCATCTTCTACAAGAAGATGTTAGGTTGAAGATTGTCTTCTACAAAGAAGATATCGGGCTACTTCAAAGACATTAGATGGAGTTTAACATAAGATTCACATCTTATGTTAAGTATTTAGGTACATATTCTCTTTATGCACATAGGTACTACTTGAAGTTTATGGAGGCCGTGGCGTTCATATCAGGAGGAGTCCTATTCGGCATAGGTACAAGAGAATCAGTACGTATATGCTTTATGCATATTTTATGAGGTGTTTAAGAAGGTGTGTTC
The DNA here is from genome assembly GCA_020310875.1 of Ceratopteris richardii. Taxonomy (NCBI): domain Eukaryota; kingdom Viridiplantae; phylum Streptophyta; class Polypodiopsida; order Polypodiales; family Pteridaceae; genus Ceratopteris; species Ceratopteris richardii. The sequence continues at coordinate 94,191,229 of CM035422.1, forward strand.
ACATGAGTTTGAGGATTTCCATTCACACTGATCCTTCCTCTTTCAGTCACTCATATTCACTCTTCTATAACCTATAAGGTCACACATCTCATGTATATTCAGATTACTGCCCACACATCTGAATATGTTTGTTACATTGTACATTCACTCATTCATCTATTTCTCATCACATAGAATGGTTGAGAATTTTTCTCCCACATTGTACATTGAACATTGGTATATATGATACTATGAGTAAGTGATGGCTTACGTAACACCTTACACATGACGTCTATTCTTTCTCTATCTTTGTCTCATCATCTGTATGATTAAGTTGTGGTATGTTCATGTTTTGTCAATATGGAAGATTGCTGGAATTAATGTTGTACATGACTGGAACTATGGAACCATGGACCTGTGACATGAGCCTAAGGGCCTACCTCACTTCCAACATTTGGTATCAGAGCACTAAGGTTTTGTTACAGAACTTTAGATCTTTGGCATCAATGCATTAAGGCTCATTCATATCTCAAGTTCCCAGAATTCCAGATTTACAACATATGATTTGAAAGCATCTTCTAATATTTGACATTTGACATACACACTTAATCTAGATGAGTAGAGATTTGAGAATCAGACAATTCAGTTACATGTGTATTCATCAGTGTGGAGTATGAAGTTGATGATCTGTTAGCAGCCGAATATTTTTGGAAGAGTATGCAAATACTTTACAAAAGTATTGTTTGAAGACCCAGACGTGATGAAGAGCTTTGAAGAAATTCAAGGAGTGCTTTTATACGCTTTCATCATTTGAAAGTTAAAGGCTACATCAAAACAGGTATCTAGAGGTTTTTCTAGAGAGTTTTGAGAAATCTCTTTCATGGCAAGAAAGCTTATCTAAGAAGACAAATGCAGAGATGAGATGAGTTTTTTCAGCCATTTTCTGTTGTAAGTTGGTTGGATATCAAGGTACAAATGTATCTAGAGAAGGTAACTCTAGAAGGGCAATTTATCATTCAGACAAAAGATTGGTGAATTTAGTCATTGCAGACATTTGAAGCAGAATTTTGATTCAGAGATATGAGGAGATGATAAAACATGTTTCTATATTCACTTCCATTTGTATACCATGTTTGTTTTATCTATTACTCTTAGCACTAGAGGAAGAGAAAAATTCAGTTGAAGAAGTCAAGAGTGTTTGCTACTTCAAGATGAAGAGAACAAAAGGTATGGAAGAGAAGTTTGAAAATGTTGACATCATCAGGTGGAAGAAAGATGTAGAAGAAGAAAGTCCATCATTTCCAAAAGAAAAGTAAGACTTCCTTTTCTCATAAATTTTCCATATACTTTTCCTATTTTATCCTCTACACCCAAAGACAAGTCTACGAGAACATCTTGTTTAAAGAAGAAGCAGTTTCTTGTTTTGCATTACACTTGGTCATGATTTAGTAGATTTGATAAAGAATTGCATTGAGAGAAAGAAAAGCAGCAGATATATGTTTTAACTCATATGTGTATGAGTTAGTTGAAGCTTTTAAGCAGGCAGCTTATATGTTCCCTCAAAGAATTCTTGGAGTGTCAATACAGAGCTACTTGGTATATGACAAGTTGCAGAGAAGTATATTTCTTCTTTATCTAACTCTTGAGGTAAAAGAGTTTTTTGTAGCAGATGTTGAAGACTTGCGTTGAGGTTTTATGTTTGGAAAAGGTTACCTCATACTCAGTATTTTCAGAAACTTCAGAAAATTCAGATTTGCTGATGTACAGGTCATTTGAAGAATCTACTTTTTATGATTGTCTTGATTTTTGGATACATGCTTGTATTCAAAAAGGTGTTCCATTAGATCCTATAACTTGATTGAAAAGTGGAGTTAGCCAAAAGAAAACCAAGCAGATACTATCACATTTCACCCGGGTAAAATATGAAAGTTATGAAGAATCAACTTGCAGCTTTTGGAGTTCTCAAGGTGAGAAGTTTGTCCACTTATGTTTCAAGTAGGAATTGCAGATTCCTTGAAGGATTTGTTTGAAGAAAAGTTTTACAACTTTTTGAGAAGCATGGACACTTGGAGACATTCATGAAGTAAATCAAACATTCAGTCATGAAGGTTTGATGACAACAGATTCTACACAGGAGAGATCATTGATCTCATATGATCTTATATGATCTTGAGTATTTATGATTCAGTTGTCTATCCTTTGTTTGTGAAGATTCTTAACATTGGAAGAAGTAAGTCAAAGATTCAGGTTCTATTAGATTTGTCTTGCAGAGAGATAGAAGATACTTGTTATGTTACAGAAGGTTATGAATCCTATAAAGCTTTCAACAAGGTTTTGTTATGTTAGGATCAGCTAACCTTATTCTATAATTTGGAAAGCTGAGGAATGACATGGAAAGCTATTGGCATGTGTACAGTGCTAATAAAAAGGATTCCGAGATTTTGTTCCAGATATAGGTATTGTTCACTGAACATCAGATTTATTGAAAGAAGGAAGACGTTCCAGATTTCATAAAGTCTGATATATTTGAAGAATTTTGGATACTAGTGTTAAGTCATCCAGGGGGGTGATTAAACATAAAGACTTATTTTCAGCCATATGTGAAAGAATGCAGATTCATACCTACAGGTATTCCTATTTTAGGTATTGCTATATTTCCTTTGTCAGGTTCTCTTTAAGTTCCATCTTTGAAAGAAGAAGGAAGAAGAAGAATGTTTGGAGAAAGTTCCTCTTAGGATGTTCATGTTCAGGAGAAGGTTCCAAAATTCTATTGAAGAGAAGCTTGATATTTCAGAAAGGTATATCTCAGACGTGCGCACATATATGTTTATACCAAGTTCTGAAGGAAAGAAGTATGAAGGATTTAAAGGATGAAGACATGATGACATCATAGATTTTTTTACTCATATTGAGTTGAGTACAGTCAGAGATGAACCAGCAGTATTCATAATGCACTAAGTTGTGAGTTGTCAATCACAGGTTCCAGGATTCAGTTCTTGATTTTGTTTAGTGTATTTACATGACGCAACATAAGTACGTTGAGAAACCTTTTTTGGAAGGTAAATGCAAATATGTGGATCCTAGTGTATGTTTTCAGGTTCTTGAAGATAGGAGATAGCAGGTTCAGATACAGTTCATGCTACATTTGTTGTCAAGCAGTGATTGCTTGATGTGTACACTATTGGATATCTAGTTTGCATATTTTCTCAGGTATTATGGTTCATATTCAGCAAGTTCAGGTTCTTTTGAAGGAAAGTCAAATTCAGGTTTGAAGGTCAGTGCGGGAGTAGAAGCTTGAAGCTTGTAATAGTTTGCAGCTTATGAAGTTTGCAGATTCAATCCAAGTTGTACCAATATGACATTGCAGGGGGGATTGTTGGAAAACAATGTCCCATTGGTCAAGGATTGTTCAAATTTATCCACTGTTTAAAGCATGTGTACAAGTTGTATTCACTCCTTTGTACAACAAACCACGACGGGCGCCTTGGATAAGTCAACCGACTCTCATACGTAAGGCGTGGGTTCAAACCCCGTGTCCAGCAACGGCGCAGCACATAAGTTAGATTTAATTTTAGCTTTTCCTTTTATATTCGCCAACGGACAACGCCAAAACTACAAACATGCTTTCTTATGATCGTGCTTTATGGAAGCTTTAACGATTGTAGCGTTGGCGAGTGTTTTAAGCTTTTGGAAGAGCTTTTGAAGTACATACACTACTATATAATGAGAGCATGGCTCATTATTCATGTATCCTTCACCTAGGATCAACACAAGCTTTCTAGAGCTTGGACCTCAATAGAGGTGGTGTTTCTTCTAGCACATGGGGCAGCCATGGTGCTAACTTGAAGCATGTTGAGGAGCAGCTATGGAGTTCTTCTTGGTGATTCTTCTTGGAGAAGATGAAGGGTGTGCTCACACTCTACCTCATGGAGAGGAGGTTATCTCTTGTTCATGGCAAGAAGACTTGGTCATTAGCAACTTGATGGTGAGGATCGCCCATCTACAGGATGTATTTGAAGATTGTCTTCTACAGGAAGATATTAGGTTGAAGATTGTCTTCTACAAGAAGCTGTTTGGCTACTTCAAAGACATTGGATGGGACCATCTACATGGCATATTTGAAGATCATCTTCTACAAGAAGATGTTAGGTTGAAGATTGTCTTCTACAAAGAAGATATCGGGCTACTTCAAAGACATTAGATGCAGTTTAACATAAGATTCACATCTTATGTTAAGTATTTAGGTACATATTCTCTTTATGCACATAGGTACTACTTGAAGTTTATGGAGGCCGTGGCGTTCATATCAGGAGGAGTCCTATTCGGCATAGGTACAAGAGAATCAGTACGTATATGCTTTATGCATATTTTATGAGGTGTTTAAGAAGGTGTGTTCACATGAGTTTGAGGATTTCCATTCACACTGATCCTTCCTCTTTTAGTCACTCATATTCACTCTTCTATAACCTATAAGGTCACACATCTCATGTATATTCAGATTACTGCCCACACATCTGAATATGTTTGTTACATTGTACATTCACTCATTCATCTATTTCTCATCACATAGAATGGTTGAGAATTTTTCTCCCACATTGTACATTGAACATTGGTATATATGATACTATGAGTAAGTGATGGCTTACGTAACACCTTACACATGACGTCTATTCTTTCTCTATCTTTGTCTCATCATCTGTATGATTAAGTTGTGGTATGTTCATGTTTTGTCAATATGGAAGATTGCTGGAATTAATGTTGTACATGACTGGAACTATGGAACCATGGACCTGTGACATGAGCCTAAGGGCCTACCTCACTTCCAACATGTTAGGCATGTTATCATCCATAGATAGCTTGTGATTTACCTTCATAAGTTGCCTAGTTAGTTTGCAATCCATCATTCTAAATGCCATAAGAATATCTTTGGTATACTTTTGTTGTGAGATGAAAATGCCATCCTCATTTTTCCATACTTCAATTCTAAGACAAAAATGGAGTAGAACTAAGCCTCTAACATTTCATAGTCAGTTTCCAAGTTGATCCGAGTTTGATTGATGAGTTCTTGATGAACTCCTATAATGATGAACTCATCTACATATACAATGACAACAACTAGCTTGCAATATCGTTTCAGTACATTCATGTAAGCATCAGAAGTACTTCTTTTAGAACCCATATTTTTGAAAAAATTACCTATCCATTGGTACCAAGCCTGTGGTGCTTGTTTAAGGCCATACAAAGCTTTCTTCAAATTCAAAACTTTATTTTATCAATTGGGCACATCAAAACCAAGTGGTTAAGATACATATACCTCCTCCTTGAGGTGATCATTCAAAAATGAGGATTGATTCCCATAAATACACTATGAGACTGTACAAATCCTTTTTGTTGATCATATGGGAAGAAGTTCCACTATATAAAATCCATGGCTCATCAACATGAGCTTGAGCAAATAAGCATACATCTTCAATAGTTACCCATAGTTCTAGCTCATAGTTGTTTGTAGACTCTTTGTTCTTCCAAGATGCTTTTATAGTCCCATTTCATTTATGAACTTGCTTCTTTCTGCAATCCCTGATGGCACGACCTTTGTTTTCACAATAGAAGCAACTTCTTGTGAACCTTTTCTTGTTTTGACTTTTTTTTTATCCATTAGAAGAACCTTTTCGTTTCGTGTTGGCTGAGAATGCAACACTGCTTGTAACTTGCTGATTCTTCAACCATATCTTCTCTTCTAAGAGCATCCCACAAAATGCTTCAAATGTAAGGGGAGTTAGTCTTACCTGACTGTTAATGGCTCTTACTAATCCATCATACTTTGTTGAAGAATATACATGCATCTTCAAGCGAGCTATTGTAGTGTTATAAAACACCAATTACAACCAATTGATCTTATAGCTATTTTATTCATTTAATAAAATCTTTAGCCTTTTTCATAATGAGAATGCTTTTCATTTGCCAATTGGTTTTCTAGATTGTATATTATATTTTGGTTCTTGGTCATAGTGACAAGCCAATATGCCCGAAGCCTCATGTGCTTTAATAGTATGTTGAACTAAAGTAAGGATAGAATCACTTACACTCGTGAAAATTGCACATTATGCATCAAGATTCCACCTCTTCCAAGCTTAGAAAAGATATAGATCTCATTGAATAATCAATATTGAAGCTTTTTGGATCTTCAAATCATATAGGCTCTAGATCCAATCCCCTCTGTGAAGTATTTCAACGACGATGAACCACAATATGTTCTCCTTCTAGAGATCTTCAGGACAGTATCCTTGGAGTAGTAAAGTGAGCTCTAGGTGCCGCACATGGTACTCTGAACAAAGGCTGCAAAATACGTAGAAAACACATTACACAAGTAACATGAACAAAGACTTTTTACCTGTTACAAATGCAGTCAAATATACAATTTATGGTTGACCAGGCAACTATATGTTTTATTAAAGAACATATACACATGGTCCCATAATAGTGTCAAGTAAGTTGTAGGAGTCCAAAAGTACATAAATTTTGAAGTTCCACAGCAGATAGTAGGTTCCATCCAACTTTCCTTCAATGAAATTAGCTGGACAAAATCCATTAGGTGGAGTGACAAATTCCAATAGGTGTAGCATTAACATTAACTCGAGTACAAAAACAACTTTGTGATGATGAATCCTTCATGTAATCACTTGAATAATCTAATGATATTCGAGTGTCATAGTAGGCTAAAATAGTGAGTCTTCTCAACCTATTCAAACCTTGAGGCTCTGATACCATTTAAGACATTAATTATGCAATATATCACATGAGTAGTAGTAGTGAAGACAACAAATATAGTAGATTCTCAAACATTTTCTACTAACAACAAGTACAAAGATGATGGCATTCTCCTCCCATATGCTCTCAAAGTAGAGCTTAAATGATGATCTAGAGAAATCTAGACATGGAGTTACAAGGAACATCTATATTTACTTGCTTGATATTTGGGGTAGTGTAGATGTCATGCATATATAGGGTGATGGGTGGCCTTTCAGAGATGGCTATACATGGGTGGTAGAACATGGGCGCCCACCACTTGCGTATTCCCCATACAAAGCCTAGGTCGATTCAACTCGCCTAACAAATATAAATGACTTCTTAGTTTGTAAGGAAATATTCCATGGAATGCTCTTTTGATTTTCATTGGCCCCTCGGAACCCGTAAGCTAGGGGTTTCGCTAGTCCTTCTAGACCCCCAATTGGGGTTGCTCCATCTTGACGTGGACTCCACAATTGGGCACCCTAGTAACTCTCTTTCCTTACAATAAATTACATTGTCCATTTCGACCTTCACCTAACATTCAAGTTCAGTTTCCCATCAATTGGGTAATACATGTTTGACTTTTCCTCATAATGCGGGCCTTAAAAATAATACATATAATCGTGAGGGATTGATATTGACCATATACTAACACTTTTTGTAGCGCAATATTTCCAATAGATCTTTTGTTTTGAATCACTACATTTTTGTTTGGCATTGTTTAGTTCTTATCTTGCTTAATGCCATCTAAGAAGAAATTGTTGTAGGTTATTTCTCTCTCTAGGAGATTCTAGTGGGGTTGGGACTACGAGATATCCAAAATCCCTAAATTTTCTTGGAAAATATGTTGTATGAAAAAACAAAGAGGGTGGTCTTGGTATTCTCTATTCCCTTAAAATGGCTAAGAATTTAGCAAGCAAATGGATTCTAAGATCCACCATCATGTCTAATGTTTGGGCTTGTTTGATAAAAAGAAATGGTGCAAAATTATCTTTGTATGACTGTAGACACCTCTTTCTTATGTGCTAGCATGCTCAACAATTTTAGAAAGTCGTTGACAATCATGCAGCATTGCTAGGATCTCTCTATTGGGCTATAAAGAAACCTTGATTGGTGTCATTCAAAGAATGAATCTTGCCTTGTGGTAAGTTCGGAGATCCACTATTCTTTGGTACATTTGGAACACTAAAAATTAGAAGATGTATAAGAGTGATCATAAGAACTATGTGTTTCTATGCAAAAGAGAGTTGATCAAACTCTGAGGCAATAGTATGTAGGCCATCAGAGATGTTGAAGAAAAACTCGTTCCTTAGATTTGGACCCAAACTAGCTTCAACAATTGGAGGCAGAGATTATTACGTGTTTACTGAAGTGAAAGATGTTTTATGCTTTCTTATGTATACTAATGTATATGCTCCCTTTTCATGTAGTGATTTATCTCGACTATTGTTCTTCCAGGAATGGGATTATCTCGTAATACTTAGTTACAGAGCCATGGATGTGCCCCCTATACATCCGATAACACTTTTTATCAATACATCTTTTATTTATTTCTATTGCTTTCAACGAAAGGAAAAATATTTCTTCCTTCAAACCTTCATTGCGACTCAAGCAACAAAGGGAGATGGGAACTCCTCTATTTAGCTTCAAACTTGCATAAAGAGGCCTCTCATGCACTTGGGGCCAATCCTACAATGCGAAAGAAAACATATAAATGTTAAAAGGCTTTTGCTTGTAGGCGTTTTCATTTCTATAACCGAATGTGAATTAGAGGTGAGCATTTTCTTTGGCTGTGTCCACGTGGGATGTCGAGCAAGTAGAACATACAATAATATTAGAACAACATATCCCTCGAAACTCCACTCATGTTCCTAGAATCTCAAACCTATCCATGACAGGGTGGATGGTTGGGCTTTTGGTTTCTTGAATCTCTGTCAAAGGTTCAACTCTTTCTTGTAGTGGTGCTCTTTCTTTTAGTGGTCAATATTCCGAGGCTGGTTGTAATGCCCTCAGTCAATCTAAACAAGTGTTATGTGTTTTGCTTTGGGTAATTCTTTCTTGCTGTCATCTTTTGGGAATTCTAAGATTTTCTACCCTCTGCTTTGAGCAAATACAAAGCGGCCTTATCTGTACTATGCCTCCTTCAGTTGTAGAGTTGTTTTTTCAATTAATTCAAGCAAACAGAGATTAGGCATCTACTGGCTTCCTCTTAAAAATGAAAGAAAACGGAAATTAGGCTTCTCTCAACCTTGTTCTTTAAAACAAAAGAAGAAATTGCTCTTTAATTAATGCAAGACCAAGGGATTTTGGTTCCTCCGCACTTCTTGTAAAGAGAAAAAAAAATAACCAGGTCTGTTATTCCATGAGTCATGCGCTATTCCACGCCGTTGATGCTTGCATCCATTACAAAACACGATGAATTAACAACATCGACCATTGCTTTTCCAAAAACGTATACCTAGTGGTTAAGATACATATACCTCCTCCTTGAGTTGATCATTCAAAAATGAGAATTTGAAATTCATCTAAAAAAAATGCCACACCCAAGTACAATATCAATCCAAAGCCTTCAACTTTTGAAAAACCTTGTGCAACTAATAATGCCTCATGCTTTTCTAATGTGCCTTCTGCTTTATACTTAGTGGTCCAAATCCATTTAGTACCTATATCCTTCTTCTTTAGAGAAAGTCCACAGATCCCATGTATCATTTTTTAGTATACTATAATACTTAGACAACATTCCCACTCTCCAACCTAGATCATCAAGGAATTCTTCAATGGTGGTAGGTTTCTTTATAGAGCCCATCATATGTGCCATTAGAGCCATGCAAACAATGTGTTTTGAGGATCTCCTTTGCTCCTGTATTCTCTTTGATCTATGTTATCCATCCGAGGATCATTCTAGTACTTCTAAGTGTGGATTGCGATCATAGAAGAGTTTTTGTGCCCACTTCTATAGTGGCTTACATTGTGCTACTACAACTCATTGGCATTTTACTAAGGAAATTTCACTATTAGATGTTTCCATCCAACTTCCCTTCAATGAATATAGGTGGACAAAATCCAATAGGCGGAGTGCAAAATTCCAATAGGTTTAGCATTAACATTAACTCTAGCACGAAAACAAGTGTGTGACGATGAATCCATCATGTAATCACTTGAGTAATCTAATGATATTCCAGTGTCATAGTAGGCTGAAATAGTGAGTCTTCTCAAGCTATTAGAACCTTAAGGCTCTGATACAATTTAAGACATTAATTATGCAATATATCACATCAGTAGTAGTAGTGAAGATAACAAATATAGTAGATTCCCAAACATCTTCTACTAACAACAAGTACAAAGATGATGGCATTCTCCTCCAATCCGCTCTCGAAGTAGAGCTTAAATGATGATCTAGAAAAATCTAGACATGGAGTTACAAGCAACATCTGTGTTTACTTTCTCGATACTTGGCATACTGTAGAGGTCATGCATATGTAGGGTAATGGGTTGCCTTTCAGAGATGGCTATACATGGGTGGTGGAACATGGGCAGCCACCACTTGCGTAGTTCCAATATAGAGCCTAGGTCTATTCAACTAGCCTAAGAAATATAACTGACTTTTTAGTTTGTTAGAAAATATTCCATGGAATACTCTTTTGATTTTCATTGGCCCTCGGGAACCCCTAAGCTAGGGGGTTTGCTAGTCCCCTTAGACCCCCAAATGGGGTTGCTCCATCTTGACATGGACCCCACAATTAGGCATGCTAGTAACTCGCTTTCCTTACAATACACTACATTGTCCAATTCGACCTTCATCTAACATGCAAGTTCCGATTCCCATCATATGGGTAATACATGTTTGACTTCTCATCATAATGGGGGCCTTACAAAGAATACATATAATCTTGAGGGTTAGATATTGATCATATACGAACACTCTCTATAGTGCAATATTTCCCATAGATCTTTCGTTTTGAATCACTACATTTTTTCTTCGCATCCTTTAGTTCTTATCTTGCTTAATGCCATCTAAGAAGAATTTGTTGTAGGTTATTTCTCTCTCTAGGAGATTCTAGTGGGGTTGGCACTACGAGAAATTCAAAATCCCTAAAGTTTCTTGGAAAATATGTTGTATGAAAAAAGAAGAAGTTGGCCTTGGTATTCTCTATCCTCTTAAAATGGCTAAGAACTTAGTAGCCAAATGGATTCTAAGATCCACCAACACATCTGATATTTGGGCTTGTTTGATAAAAAGAAATGGTGCAAAATTATGTTTGTTTGAGTGCACACACCTCTTTCTTAAGTGCAAGCATGCTCAACAATTTCATAAAATCCTTGACAATAAGTGAAACTTTGCTAGGATCTCTCAATTGGGATATAAAGAGACCTTGATTAGTGTTATTCAAAGAATGGATCTTGCCTTGTGGTAAGTTGGAGATCCACTATTCTTTGGTACATTTGGAACACCAAAAACTAGAAGATCTGTAAGAGTGATCATAAGAACTATGTGTTGCTATGCAAAAGAGAGTTGATCAAGCTCTCAGGGAGTAGTGTGAAGGCCATTAGAGATGTTGAAGAAAAACTAGTTCCTTAGATTTGCAGCCAAATTATCTTAAACAAGTGGAGGCTGAGATTATTATCTGTTTACTCCAGTGAAAGATTTTTTATGATTTTTTGTCTATACTAATGTATATGCTCCCTTTTCATGTAATAATTTGTCTTTACTATTGTTCTTCCAAGAATGGGATTATCTTGTAATACTTAATTACAGAGCCATGGATGTGCCTCCTATACATCGGATAACACTTGTTATCAATACTTTTATTTATTTCTATTGCTCTCATAGAAAGAAAAGAATGTTTCTTCCTTCAAACCTCCATTGCAACTCAAGCAACCTCCATTGCAACTCAATCAAGGAAGGAAGATGGGAACTCCTTTATTTAGCTTCAAACTTGCATAGAGAGGCCTCTCATAAACTTGGGGCCAATCCTACAATGCGAAAGAAAAAATATAAATGTTAAAAAGCTTTTGCTTGTAGACGTTTTCATTTCTACCGCCGAATGTGAATTAGAGGTGAGCATTTTCTTTGTGGGATGGCGAGCAAATAGAACATAAAATGACATTAGAACAACATATCCCTGGAAACTCCACTTATGTTCCTAGAATCTCAAACCTATCCATGATAGGTTGGATGGTTGGGCTTTTCGTTTCTTGAATCTCATTCAAAGGTTCAGCTCTTTGTTGTAGAGGCGTAAGGTTGAACTCTTTCTTCTAGTGGTCAATATTCCGAGGCTGGTTGTAATGCCTTCAGTCAATCTAAACAAGTGTTATGTGTTTTGCTTTGGGTAATTCTTTCTTGTTGTCATCTTTTGGGAACTTTAAGATTTTCTAACCTCTTCTTTGAGCAAATACAAAGGGGCCTTATCCGTACTATGCCTCTTTCAGTTGTAGAGTTGTTTTTTCAATTAATTCAAGGAAACAGAGATTAGGCAACTTCCGAGCTTCCTCTTAAAAACGAAAGAAAACGGAGATTAGGCTTCTCTCAACCTTGTTCTTTAAAACAAAAGAAGAAATTGCTCTTTAATTAATGCAAGAACAGGGGATTTCGGCTCCCCCGCACTTCCTGTAAAGAGAAAAAAAAAACAACTAGGTCTGTTATTCCATGAGTCATGCGCTATTCCACACCGTTGATGCTTGCATCCATTAGAAAACAGGATGAATTAACGATGTCGACCATTGCTTTTCCAAAAAAAAAAAACCCTTGAAAGTACAAAGATGCCATTGGAATTAAACAACTGAAAGCTTTACAGAGATGGAGGTTCAGGAGAAAATCGGGAGAAGATAACTGAGCTCCATAGAGTTTTCTCTTTACGTTGTTTAAATAGTTCAGGAAAATCCAAGTGTCGTGGCAGATACGTACATATGTTTAGGTGTACAACCTATATCAAACATTGCTTGTGAGAGACGTGGGCACTGTTGAAGGGCTCAGAGCTCAAGACAGTGGCCCATTGTACAGAGCATGTCTTGAAATTGCATTCGAGCAATATAAGGATTACGTATTTCCTAGTATTCGGTCTCTATGAAATACATATCAAACATTGCTCGTGAGAGACGTGGGCACTGCTGAAGGCCTCAGAGCTCAAGACAGTGGCCCATTGTACAGAGCATGTCTTGAAATTGCATTCGAGCAATATAAGGATTACGTATTTCCTAGTATTCGGTGTCTGTGAAATACATATCTAGCGGCGGGTTGCTTGCAGGAAAGTGAATGGCGACCTCAACCTGCTGGATGTGAATCTCATTTTTGTATATACATCATTTGATTTGCATCCACGTATTAAGAATTGTATGCTATCGCTGCACTCTAGTATACGACAACACTTAGAACTGCTCGCCACTAAATGTCTGGCCGAAGCGCCAGTCGGTAAGTGCAACGTCGTAGGAGGTGACACTGCGGCCGTCGCTGGCGGTCATTTGGAACGAAAGGCTGTGACCATCCAATAAGGCATTGCTCTACCTGTTCTGTCCCCAATTTCTGGTCAGGGGCTGCCATTCGGTGCGTGATCCTGTTACATAATCCTAGTAGGAGATGGTTGAACTACGCCTTAAGAGAGAGGATTAGGAAGTAATCCTTAACCATGGCTTTTGGGGCAAGTGGTTAGCCCATCGCACTCCTAACCGGGAGGTTGTGAGTTCAATTCCCAACATTGGTATCAGAGCGTAGTTGAGAAATTGGGTGAGACGGAGGTTCGCGCCTCATTCATCGGCACTTGGAAAAAGCGCTTATCCATGGTGAGTGTGAAACTTATCTTGGATGAAGGCGCATGGGCATTTGGGCACCCACAGAGGGAGGGATAGGTCCAAATTTGGTCCATGTGCTGGAGTTTGAGGTTGGTGGAAGCGCTCATGCATGGAAAGTGGGTCCAAGAGTTAGAAGGGTCCACAAGTGAGCATTGAGGGCAATGCTCAGTCTAAGGGGAAAGGAATGTCACATAATCCTAGTAGGAGATGGTTGAACTACGCCTTAAGAGAGAGGATTAGGAAGTAATCCTCAACCATGGCTTTTGGGGCAAGTGGTTAACCCATCGTACTTCTAACCGGGAGGTTGTGAGTTCGATTCCCAACAGATCCCTTTACCGAAACGGAACGGATATCTCCGGCTCCAGCCATGTTGGTTACAAGCACCAGATTGAAGTACGAGTGCCCGTTGATTGTGAAGTGAATTCCGCCCTGTTTCTGGCAAGGAACTCGTCTGTACTGCACAGGCACAATGCCCGCTTTGTAGATGCCAATCTTTTCGTATGCCGGCTGTGCCATGTCAAAGTGCTGCAGAGGAGGGTTGCACCACCCACCTGCGTTGTTGGGCAGAGCGTTGTTTGGAGGACAAAAGTTTGTGGTAGTAATCACAACAGAACTTCCAGAAATGCACCACTGCAGATCAGACGAGGAATCACATCGAATCTTGAAGCACGCGCCACAACTTAGTCCGCCGTTGAAGAGAGCAGTGCTCAGGGCAGCGGTGCTCGTTCCGTAACCAGAAGAGTAGAGATTTCCATAGCCACAGGCGCCACCTGTACGTCCAATCAGAGTTTAAGAAAGTGAATCAAAGCGCATGGAGGCAACTACTACATTCACATCTCAAGTTATCAAACTTACCCATGGTTCCGGAAGCGTCGCTCCCACCATAGAATGTAGCGTGCCTGCTGCTCCAGCCGCCCTCTTGCGAGTTAGTACTAAGGCTGTAGGCCGGCATCATCCCAAGAATAAGGATGGAGAGACATGAGAGGAACGCAACAGGAATGTACACAGGCTCCATAATAACAACGAGGTGAGATATCAGTCTATCCCTGAAGAACAGAGATCTAGGGATGGAGGACAGTGTCACTCCTGCCCGATCCTGAATCCATTCGGTATTTAAAGGGGTCATCCTCGAGTGGAGGCATAGTTGCAGTTCCATGATGCCGTTGATTACTCTCTTGTTCCGCCGGTTTGCTTATTGGCTTCTGGCCACTATCGTTCACGCATACAGTGATCCCAAGCACAAGGGGTGCAATAAACAACCCTGAAAACTCCATTCAACTTGTCATAGTTCAACCATCAATCAATCAATCCGACCATGAGCTAGCGAGAATTACGGACATGCTGGAGGCACATCATTGTCGTTGACAACTATAACTACCAGTGTAGAAGCAAGGCATCCACCACGACCCACCATTCTGATGGAGGTCTATATGAAATGTTTTGGGTCCACAGCCGACATTGCACTACGTAGTGGACCCAACATTGCGGGGCTGTCTCATTGAGCTCAACCGCGCAAGCCGCAAGCCACCTTTTACACTTGAAAAACCCGAAATCCATCAGTTCACCACTCGGAGGGCCGCATCAAAGTTGCGTGGATTAGAACTCGTGCCAAGAAATGAACATTTTGATTTAATACAACCCCGTTTCAAGTACTCTAAGCCATATACGTCTTTGTGCGTCCTCAATGAAGCCAAGATCTAGATCTTTGACACTTCAGTACATATAGAATAAGAAAATTGTTACACCTGATACTCATGCTCAAGAGAAGCCGCCTTATGGTGTCGAGGGCCTAAATTTTGCGCCAAACCCCAAGCGACACGAAAGGAACCATCTAGCAAGGGCAAACAAAGTATTTATTCGTATATGTCTTTCTACTAGTTCAAGGGTTTCGTTTAATAGGCACAGCAACTTGTAAGCCACGGCGCTAAGCCGGATGAACGGGATTATTGAGAATTTCTTATTCAGTTAGTCTTACAGTCATGCTATTCATGCACAGAAGCAAACACATATTAATTATATTTCATTTGAGTACCCACTTCTACGCAAAAGGACCTACTTTTGAATTCCTTAACATTCAATGTCATGAAACGTCATGAAATTTAGTGTCATAGCAAAATTCTCACTCACTCATTATTCACCATTGTCGGAGGTTATCAACCTGATCAAATACGCATGGGTGCATAATACGTACATTAGTACATCCAGATATGCTAAAATGCGTATGTTTATAAATACATACACACGTGATCATGGACAGACGCATAGGCATACATGTTCGAATACAGCAACCACACAATTTACACGGTCATATATAACACACATGTGTACATCAACGGATCATTGTCATACACACAAGGAGATGTACGTGCGTTAATATATGCATACATGAATAAAAGCATACACTCAAACATGCCTACATACAGTACGGACACACACAGACATACATGTTGAAATTCAAGCTGGAACCTTAGTCATAAATGGACCATTGGATGGATACGATTTGGAGCTACATGGCACAAGTCTTAAAGCACAAGAATTTAACATCAATTCTGAATTTAAAATCCCCTTCACTAAAGGCATGTTTTGAAGCACACTTATTTGTGATTAAAAGCCTATAATTTAAGAAAAGTGATTCCTAACTTGTAAGAAACGTTTCAACTCTATATCTACAGACAAAGAGCTCCGAATGAATGATCCCACTTGTGGGAGCTCTATAAGCATTTGAATAAGCTAGTAGATGCCTTGCCTAGCAAGCCATGTGCATGCTTGAGATTTCATTTCTTGTAATCTTTGGCTTTTAAGAACCTAATCAAATCTTCTAAAGCTTTCTCAAAGTTCATCTTGAATCTCTAAATATTATAAGAGGACTAGCTCCAAAACGAAGTAGGTGACTAGAGGAGGCTATACCTTGTCTATCTTCGAGGCATTGGGTCTCAAAATAGAAGTAACCAAATACAAGATGGTTAAGTCAAACAATGAACTAGACAACATGAGGAAAACCCCTAGTAGCAACATAAATTATAACATTTTGAAAATGAGAAAGGTTTGTGATGCATTGGGTTCCATAGTTTGTCACATAGATGATGACAACCTAGTTGCATACACCTTGAATGGGCTTAGGGATGATGAGAAGTGGAAGGATTTCTGTGTAGGTAAAGGTAGAAGAAGAGGAAGGAATCGAGGCAAATGAACATGGTAGCAAGGGAGAGGATTAAATGGTGATTCTAATCATGAACAAAGAAGCAAATATTCTTAATCAAGAGGAAGTGCCAAGTTTAGAGGTAGAGAAGGAAGATACAACAATAATAGAGACAACCCAATTCTGAAGGATTCGTCATTTGTGGCAAGTATGGCCACTACACAAGAGAATGCTATCAAAAGGAGAAGATAAATTGAACCTATGAAGGCCAAGGTAATTATACATCAACTTAATTATGCATCAAAGTTGCGGTGGACTAGATCTCGTGCCAAGAAATGAACATGATGATGTTATTGAGGTTCATTACAACCCCGTTTCAAGTATTTAAAGGCATATTCATCTTGGAACTTCTCAATCAAGCCGAGATCTAGATATTGGACACTCAGTACATGTAGAAATAAGAAGATTCATACATCTGATGCTCAGTCTCAAGAGAAGCCGCTTTATGGTCTCCAGGGCTTAACATTTGCGCCCAAACCCAAGGTACACGAAATGAGCCATCTAACGCGGGCAAAAAACGAAAAATTCAAAATCCTTCATAGAAGCTTTCTTCTAGTTCTAAGGTTTCATTTAATAGGCAGAGCAACTTCTAAGCTTCGACGTTTTGCCTTACCAGCAGGATCATTATGACTTTCTTATTGAATTAGTCTTATATTAATACTGTTCATGCACATTCGCTTATATATAATATACTTCGCTTATATATATTATACTTCTAAGCAACGGAATTACTTTTGAACTCCCTAACATTCAAACTCACAATCCTCATAAAATTTAGTGCCAGATCAAAAAGATCACGCACTGATCATTCATTGTTGTAAGAGGTTATCAGCCTATTGAAATATGCATGCGTGCATATTACGTACATTAATACATCCACAAAGACATACATATATGTAAAATTACATACGTTTAAACATATACATGGATACATGCACACAAGAACACAGTTCAAACGGATATACCTATGTACTTGAATGGATCCTTGTTCTACACAAAAAGAGATGTACATGCGTTAACCTATGCAGGCATGAATGAAAACGTAAACCTATACATGCATCCATACACTAAGGCATAGACACACTTACGTACATAAACACATACATAAACACACACATACGTAAATGCATACATAGAAATATAGATACATACAAACATAAATCTCTGTCAAAGGTTCAACTCTTTCTTGTAGTGGCGAAGGTTGAACTCTTTCTTCTAGTGGTCAATATTCCGAGGCTGGTTGTAATGCCCTCAGTCAATCTAAACAAGTGTTATGTGTTTTGCTTTGGGTAATTCTTTCTTGCTGTCATCTTTTGGGAACTCTAAGATTTTCTACCCTCTGCTTTGAGCAAATACAAAGGAGCCTTATCCGTACTATGCCTGCTTCAGTTGTAGAGTTGTTTTTTAATTAATTCAAGCAAACAGAGATCAGGCATCTGCCGAGCTTCCTCTTAAAAACGAAAGAAAATGGATATTAGGCTTCTCTCAACCTTGTTCTTTAAAAAAAAAGAAGAAATTGCTGTTTAATTAATGCAAGAACAGGGGATTTTGGTTCCTCCGCACTTCCTGTAAAGAGAAAAAAAAATAACCAGTTCTGTTATTCCATGAGTCATGCGCTATTCCACGCCGTTGATGCTTGCATCAATTACAAAACACAATGAACTAACGACATCGACCATTGCTTTTCCAAAAACATATACCTAGTGGATAAGATACATATACCTCCTCCTTGAGTTGATCATTCAAAAATGGGAATTTGAAATTCATCTAAAAAATATGCCACACCCAAGTACAATATCAATCCAAAACCTTCAACTTTTGAAAAACGCTCTGCAACTAATATTGCCTCATGCTTTTCTAATGTGCCTTATGCTTTATACTTAGTGGTCCAATTCCATTTAGTACCTATATCCTTCTTCTTTAGAGAAAGTCCACAGATCCCTTGTATCATTTTTTAGTATACTATAATACTTAGACAACATCCCCACTCTCCAACCTAGATCATCAAGGAATTCTTCAATGGTGGTAGGTTGCTTTATAGAGCCCATCATATGTGCCGTTAGAGCCATGCAGACAATGTGTTTTGAGGCTCTTCTTTGCTCCTGTATACTCTTTCATCTATGTTATCCATCCCAGGATGATTCTAGTACTTATAAGTGTGGATTGCGATCATAGAAGAGATTTTGTGCCCACTTCTATAGTGGCTTACATTGTGCTACTACAACTCATTGGTATTTTACTAAGGAAATTTCACTATTAAATGTCTCCATCCAACATCCCTTCAATGAATATAGTTGGACAAAATCCAATAGGCGGAGTGACAAATTCCAATAGGTTTAGCATTAACATTAACTCGAGCACGAAACCAAGTGTGTGACGATGAATCCATCCTGTAATCACTTGAATAATCTAATGATATTCCAGTGTCATAGTAGGCTGAAATAGTGAGTCTTCTCAAGCTATTAGTAGCTTTAGGCTCTGATACAATTTAAGACATTAATTATGCAATATATCACACGAGTAGTAGTAGTGAAGATAACAAAAATAGTAGATTCTCAAACATCTTCTACTAACAACAAGTACAAAGATGATGGCATTCTCCTCCCATGTGCTCTCGAAGTAGATCTTAAATGATGATCTAGAGAAATCTAGACATGGAGTTACAAGGAACATCTGTGTTTACTTTCTTGATACTTGGCATAGTGTAGAGGTGATGCATATATAGGGTAATGGGTGGCCTTTCAGAGATGGCTATACATGGGTGGTAGAACATGGGCAGCCACCACTTGTGTAGTTCCAATACAGAGCCTAGGTCTATTCAACTAGCCTAACAAATATAAATGAATTCTTAGTTTGTTAGAAAATATTCCATGGAATACTCTTTTGATTTTCATTGGCCCTCGGGAACCCCTAGGCTAGGGGGTTTGCTAGTCCCCTTAGACCCCCAAATGGGGTTGCTCCATCTTGACATGGACCCCACAATTGGGCATGCTAGTAACTCACTTTCCTTACAATACATTACATTGTCCAATTCGACCTTCATCTAACATGCAAGTTCTGATTCCCATCAATTGGGTAATACATGTTTGACTTGTCCTCATAATGGGGGCCTTACAAATAATACATATAATCCTAAGGGTTAGATATTGATCATATACGAACACTCTCTATAGTGTAATATTTCCCATAGATCTTTTGCTTTTGCTTGTAGACGTTTTCATTTCTACCGCCGAATGTGAATTAGAGGTGAGCATTTTCTTTGTGGGATGGCGAGCAAATAGAACATAAAATGACATTAGAACAACATATCCCTGGAAACTCCACTCATGTTCCTAGAATCTCAAACCTATCCATGATAGGTTGGATGGTTGGGCTTTTCGTTTCATGAATCTCATTCAAAGGTTCAACTCTTTGTTGTAGTGGCGTAAGGTTGAACTCTTTCTTCTAGTGGTCAATATTCCGAGGCCGGTTGTAATGCCTTCAGTCAATCTAAACAAGTGTTATGTGTTTTTCTTTGGGTAATTCTTTCTTGCTGTCATCTTTTGGGAACTCTAAGATTTTCTAACCTCTGCTTTGAGCAAATACAAAGGGGCCTTATCCGTACTATGCCTCTTTCAGTTGTAGAGTTGTTTTTTCAATTAAGTCAAGCAAACAGAGATTAGGCAACTGTCGGGCTTCCTCTTAAAAAACGAAAGAAAACGGAGATTAGGCTTCTCTCAACCTTGTTCTTTAAAACAAAAGAAGAAATTGCTCTTTAATTAATGCAAGAACAGGGGATTTCGGTTCCACCGCACTTCCTGTAAAGAGAATAAAAACAACCAGGTCTGTTATTCCATGAGTCATGAGCTATTCCACGCCGTTGATGCTTGCTTCCATTACAAAACAGGATGAATTAACGATATCGACCATTGCTTTTCCAAAAAAAAAAACCCTTGAAAATACAAAGACGCCATTGGAATTAAACAACTAAAAGCTTTACAGAGATGGAGGTTGAGGAGAAAATCGGGAGAAGATAACTGAGCTCCATAGAGTTTTCTCTTTACCTTGTTTAAGTAATTCAAGAAAACCAAGTGTCGTGGCAGATACGTACATATGTTTAGGCGCACAACCTATATCAAACATTGCTTGTGAGAGACGTGGGCACTACTGAAGGCCTCAGAGCTCAAGACAGTGGCCCCTTGTACAGAGCATGTCTTGAAATTGCATTCGAGCAATATAAGGATTATGTATTTCCTAGTATTCGGTCTCTATGAAATACATATCAAACATTGCTCGTGAGAGACGTGGGCACTGCTGAAGGCCTCAGAGCTCAAGACAGTGGCCCATTGTACAGAGCATGTCTTGAAATTGCATTCGAGCAATATAAGCAAAGTGAAATACATATCTAGCGGCGGGTTGCTTGCAGGAAAGTGAATGGCAACCTCAGCCTGCTGGATGTGAATCTCATTTTTGTATATACATCATTTGATTTGCATCCACATATTAAGCATTGTATGTTATCGCTGCGCTGTAGTATACGACAGCACTTAGAACTGCTCGCCACTGAATGTCTGGCCGAAGCGCCAGTCGGTAGGTGCAACATCGTAGGAGGTGACACTGCGGCCGTCGTTGGTGGTCACTTGGAACGAAAGGCTCTGACCATCCAATAACGCATTGCTCTGCCAGTTCTGTCCCCGAATTCTCGTCAGGGGCTGCCATCCGCTGCGGGATCCCTTTACCGAGACGAAACAGATATCTCCGGCTCCAGCCACGTTGGTTACAAGCACCAGACTGAAGTACGAGTGTCCGTTGATTGTGAAGTGAATTCCGCCCTGTTTCTGGCAAGGAACTCGTCTGTACTGCATAGGCACAATGCCCGCTTTGTAGATGCCAATCTTTTCGTACGCCGGCTATGCCATTTCAAAGTGGTGCAGAGGAGGGTTGCACCACCCACCTTCGTTGTTGGGCAGAGCGTTGTTTGGAGGACAAAAGTTTGTGGCAGTAATCACAACAGAACTTCCAAAAATGCACCACTGCGGATCAGATGAGGAATCACATCGAATCTCGAAGCACGCGCCACAGCTTAGTCCGCCGTTGAAGAGAGCAGTGCTCAGGGCAGCGGTGCTCGTTCCGTAACCAGAAGAGTAGAGATTTCCATAGCCACAAGTGCCACCTGTACGTCCAATCAGAGTTTAAGAAAGTGAATCAAAACGCATGGAGGCAACTACTACATTCACATCTCAAGTTATCAAACTTACCCATGGTTCCGGAAGCGTCGCTCCCACCATAGAATGTAGCATGCGCGCTGCTCCAGCCGCCCTCTTGCGAGCCAGTACTAAGGCTGTAGGCCGGCATCATCCCAAGAATAAGGATGGAGAGACATGAGAGGAATGCAACATGAGTAACTTGCATTATTATTTTTGGTTTCATTAGCTCTCTCATCTCAACATGCTGTGAAGCTTTTTGCTTCCCTTCATGTTTCGCTATGCTAGTGGACATCTCCTCTTTAACTTGTGCTCTTTATAGAAATGTCACTAGTACAAGAATTTATTCTTAAACATTCCTTAAAGCATAATTCTTAGATTTTCAATATTCAACATTGTTATTAGAGATGTTTGATTCATGAGAGATGATATAGATGAGGTATATGCATAAGATGCAACACAAATGAGGTAATTCTTTGCAAGCACATTCGTTTATGCTCGCCAATGGAAATGGTGAATTGGAAAAGTTGAACAAAACCAATTCTCAATCGTCTCACTTTCCCATGTGCCCATATATAGCATCCTCGCAATCACAAAATATACTCCATCAAAATGCTTATTCACTCAGGAGCAGTAGACAAGAGGAAAAATGTAAAACTTGCACAAGGTAAGAGAAAATTCGACACAGAGGAGTATAAAAAATCTGACTTAGGGAAATAGAAGTTTTGGTATTATAGACTTGAATTAGTCGATGCAATAGCTTTGGAAACTAGTATCTTGACAAAGCCTTTACCTCCGCTCCACCCCCGAGCTATCAAAATTGCATTCAAACTCTTACTCTCACTCTCACTCTGACTCTCAATTACAAGATAAATCTCAAATTTTTGGCTTCCTCTCTCATCACGGAGCAAAATTGTTCCTAAAAGAGAGTTGGTTAGGTTTTCTCATAGAGGTGGTTGATCTTTACAATTTAGAAAATATGAGATTTTGTGATGCAGAAGGTTCACAAAAACATGCATTTTGTACTAGTCCATGGCTTTCTTTAGCAGTACGTGTCAAAAAAATAGAAGAAAAGCAATGAAATGATATATCCAAAAAGATGCCATAAGTGTGCATGAAAACATGTAAACATCAAAATTATGAATCCAAAGCCCTATGACTCAAAAATAGTGAGGAAATAGCTTAACCTTATGAGATACAAAAATGTTCAATTTCTCGATTGGCACAATAGTTTTAGAGATGGCCTAGGTCCAAGTCTACATCGATGTATAGCTTTTGAGCCCTACAAGTTTAGAAGTTCTAGAGAGAGAATAGAATCAAGCCATTTCTTACATTGAAGTTAATGTCGAGACCCAAATGAGGTACTTAAAATATGACTGGCAAAATTTCAAAGAGAGACTTTCATTCTCTTATGCATGCTCTACCTTTCTCTCATATAGAACTTCTCTTAATTCTTTCATCTTCACATTTAGTTTTGAACGACAAAACATTATGTGGATAAGCTTTAGAGAGAGAATACAAAAGTTTTCATCCCTAAATTTTGCTTACATGCATAAAATGACTTAATTATTCATTCTAAATATTATCCATATATTGTAATTCAGAAAGTTAAAAATGAATTATTTCATTATCCAAAAGCCTATTACACCATATCTTATGGGTAGGGCTATGCATGGATTAATTCGTGGGATAAAGATTGATATCAAAGGTGGAATGAGCATTAGAAAAAGGTAGTATTTGTATAATCGTAAAATGTTTAGTCAAGGATGGTAGGACATAGATAAGACTTGAAAACAAGTAAGGAGATTTAGGAAGCATTAGAATGACTATTCTCAAAGACAACAAAGGCATGGTGTACTTAACTCAAGAATGAGTTAAATAATTTGAATAAAAATGTATGATGTTTGGTAAATGATTATATTTATCCGCTTGAGTAGATTGATGATGGACTTGGTTGAATTTCATGTATAATTAAGGATGCTTGTTTACTTTCATTTGGATTGAATGGTATGGAAGAGGATGAAAAATGTAATTATTTTACATCTTCTATATTTTACATAGTTGAATTGTCTGATTTTGAAGAGATAGTCTCATGTATGTTAAGAAAACAAGTCAGTATAAATGGTGGAAAATCAAATTAGAGCGGTTGTATGGGCGATGCACTTTATGCACAAAATCACTGTGGTCGCACTGGTGGTAGAGGAGAAACTTTCAAAGGTCATGGAGGTTGGAATCAAACAAATGACAATAATCATGCAAGGAGGTTAGATATAAATATGCATGTTAGGGGGATAGATTCCTACTGTGGAAGAGGACATAGAGCATATATATATTAAGAGTGGATGTAGCACTCACATAAGCAATAATCTTAAGTGGATCACTAATTTTCATTGGATGCTTTGCTTTATGGTAAGGCTTAAATAAGTGAGAGTTCAATGCATAAAATAGTTGCAAGTTGGATATGTGTGTTTTGTGGATAAAAAAGGAAATAATGTTCTCGAAGATGTTCTCCATGTACCTTGTATAAATAAAAATCTTATTTCAATAGCTAAAATGTTGGAGCATGTTTATGAAGTATGGTTCTACAAATTTGGGTCTTTTGTTTAAAATCCAAAACAAAGTTATTAAGTCTTGGAAAAAGGTCAATGACAAGGAAGACTTTTATGTTGGATATAAGTCCTAATTTTATTTCTTATTATTTAGTTGGAAATAATAGGATTTTTCAAATTGAGTTATGGATTAAGAAAATAGGGCATGTGAACATCCGAAGTTAAAAGACATGGATTAAATTAAGATTGTTGTTTGTTTACATGATGTTTGAAAGAAAAATATGGTGCATTGTCTCATGCTTTTTAATTTGGTAAGCAATTGAGGCATCCCTTTCCTAGTATATTATAACAAAGCACCGATTTATTAGAGTTGATGCATATTGATATTTGGGTCCTAGAGAGTATCCATCACTTCCAGATAATAAGTATTAAGTTACTTTTGTCGATGATTTTAGCCAAATTTCTTTTGTATATTTTCTTAGGAATAAAAATGATGTGTTTGATTATTTTGTCAAATTCAAAGAAATGTAGAAAAAAAGACATGAAAAGTAATTAAAAGGTTAAGATCTCATGGTGGCACTTAATATTTTTAAAGAATGTATTATGATTTTCTTTGAAATTAAGGTATAAAAAGAGAATCTACTTGCATATATACTCCTCAGCAGAATTGAGTGGTTAAAAAAGGAATAGCATTATTGCAAAAAGGACAAGAGCAATGCTAAATTAAAAGCATATGCCCTTGAAGTTTTGGTTTAAAGTGGTAAATACAATATTACATTTGATGAATCATATGCCAACATCTACAACACATAATGTAACTCCTTTAGAGATTTGATATAATCAAAACATGTTGTTGATCATTTGTGGGTGTTTGGGTGTGTTCTTTTTGCTATAATTTGATATGCATTCAAAATTAAACTAGAATTGAAGGCATAGAAATGTATTGTAATGGGTAATGCAAGATACGAGGAAACGATTATTAGTAGAGATCTATGCTTTCATGAGTATATATCTTGGTATAAAAATCATATTTTCTAGCCTTAACAATAAATGCAAGAAGATATTGAGGTTGGTCATGATGAAGAAAGATTATCACCTATATTAAATGAAGACAAAAAGGTAATGCAAAGCTTGTTGAGTTAAGTGATGAACTAAAAATTATTTAAAGTTCTGAATGTGATTGATAAGACATGAATATGAACTTAGGAGAAGTTCAAAAGAAAGAAAGCATATTAAGTCTTAATGTGTCTCCCATTTAGCTTTTATGTCAAAAGTTATTGAACAATAGGAACCTACATGTTTTGAAGATGCAAATTGAGTTGAAAATTGGTCGAATGTGATGCAACAAGAGATACATCCAATTTATGAGAACAAGACATGTTAGCTTGTACCATGAGATATTATGATCAAGTAATTGGAAATAAGTAGGTATTTGGTACTAAAAGAAATAGTGATGGTTTATTTCTAGGTACAACATAGAATAAATTGCAAACGGCTTTGTGAAAACATATGGAATTGATTATGAACAAATAGTTAGTCCAATTCCGAGAATATCAACCAAACAAACTATTACAAGTGTTGCAGTAAGTAAATTTCCTAATATATTTCAACTTGATATTAAAAATGCATTTTGAGTGGTCAATTACAAGGAAAAGTTTGTATGGAGAAGCCCAAGGGATTTAAAGATGGAAAGTATCCAATTTTTTTTGCAAATTAACAAAAGCATTATATGGTTTGAAATAGGCACCTAGAGCTTGGAATCATCGATTGCTAAGCTTAAGGATATAAACCAAATGTTGCAGATGCTTCTTTGTATTTGAAAGCTTTAGGATATAGACCAAATGTTGCAGATCCTTCTTTGTATGTGAAGTTTATAAGATATGGATGCGTGTTTATTTGCATTTATGCTGATGAACTTATCATTACAAGAAGTGTGTTTGACGAGATTGACGAAACTTACGCATTCTTATCTCTTTCAATACTTTTTGCTGGGTTAATGTTGGCATACAGCATTAGTAATGCCTCGAAAGATGACGGCTCGAGGAGCACGCATGCTACATTCTATTGTGAAGCAATGCTTCCAAAAACCATGGGTAAATTTGATAACTTTCAATGCGAATGTAGCAGTTGCTTCAATGATCTTTCATCCACTCTCTTACGCTCTGATTCAACGTCCAGTTGGCGCTTCTGGTGATGAAAATTGCTAATCTTCTGGTATTTATATTTATCTAAAGATGTATCTAGATGCATGCACGTATATCTATATTTATGTGTGTATGTATGTATACTCCTATGTATGCATTTTGGTAAGTATGTGTCTATGTATGTACATTTGTGTCCATGCCTTAGTGTATGGATGCACGTATAGGTTTATGATTTTATTCATCCATGTATAGGTTATTGCATGTACATCTCTTTGTGTGTATAACAAGCATCCATTCAATTACATAATTGTAACTGTTTGAATTGTGTTCTTGCATGTATTCGAACATCTACGCCTATGTGTTTGTGCACGATCCTGTATGTATGTATGTGTGTATGTCTCCATGTATGTATAAAGGTATGTAATTTTACATATGAGTGTCTCTGTGGATGCATTATGGTACCTAATATGCACGCATGCGTATTTCATTAGGTTGAGAACCGCTTACAACGATGAATGATCAGTGAGTGACATTTTTGCTCCGGCACTAAATTTTATGACGTTTGTGAGTTTGAATGTTAGCGAGTTCAAAAGTAATTGCTTGCGGCAGAACTGGGTAGTAAAACGAAATATAATATATGTAAGCGAATGTGCATGAACAGAATGAATGTAAGACTAATTCAATAAGAAATTCCTAATGCTCCCGTTCGTAAGGCAAAAAGTCGAAGCTTAGAAGTTGCTGTGCCTATTAAATGAAATCGTAGAACTAGAAGAAAGATTAATATGAAGGAGTTTGTTTTATTTGTCTTCTTTTGTTTTCTTTTTTTTCTTTTTTGCCCACGTTAGATGGTTCGTCTTCTGTAGCTTGGTGTTGGGCGCGAAATTTATGCCCTGGACCTTATGAAGCGGCTTCTCCTGAGAGTGAGTATCAGATATATGAGTTTTCTTACCAGATCTCGGCCTGATTGAGAACGCACAAAGATGAATATGACTTAGAATAAATGAAATAGGGTTGTAATGGGCCTCAGTAAAATTAAAATGTTCCTTTCTTGCCAGGAGAGCTAATCCATGCAACCGTTCGGGTGGAAAACTAATGGATTTCGAGATTTTCAAGTCTAAAAGGTCGCATACAGCTTGCGTGGTTGAGCTCACTGAGACAGCCACTACCGTGCAGTGTCGGCGGTGGACCTCAATCAGAATGGAAGGTACGCTTGTACACTAGTAGTTGTCAACGACCATGATGTGCCTCTAGCATGTCCGTAATTCTCGCTAGCTCATGGTCGGATTGATTGATTGATGGTTGACTCATGACCAGTTGAATGTAGTTTTCGGGGTTGTTTATTGCACCTCATGTGCTTGGCATCACTGTATGGGTGGCTGCAAGCCGATAAGCAAACCGATCGAAAAGGAGAGTAATCAACGGCATCATGGAACTGCAACTATGCCTCCACTCGAGGATGACCCTTTTTAATACCGAATGGATTCAGCATCGGGCAGGAGTCACACTGTCCTCCCTTCCTAGATCTCAGTTCTTTAAGGATAGACTGGCATCTCACCTCGTTATTATTATGGAGCATGTGTACATTCTTGTTGCATTCTTCTTAGGTCTGTCCATCCTTAATCTTGTAATGACGCCGGCCTACAGCCTTAGTACTGGCTCGCAAGAGGGCGGCTAGAGCAGCACGCATGCTACATTCTGTGGTGGGAGTGACGGTTCCGGAACCATGGGTAATTTTGATAACTTGAGATGTGAATGTTGTAGTTGCCTCCATGCGCTTTCATTCACTTTCTGCCTTCCTCAATCGAGAGCTTGAAGAAGAAGTCGACGTGACCCAACCTCAAGGATTTTGTAGTATGAGGTACCCAAATCATGTTCGCAAGCTAAGGAAAGCAATATATGGACCAAAGCAGATGCCAAGGGCCTACAATCAAAGGTGAATAGATTATTATCAAGTTGTAGATACAAAGAAGTGTTGGAGATACATCACTTTGCATGAAGAAGCAAGGAGACAAGACGATATACATATGCATCTATGTGTACAATTGACCATCACAGGAAGTGATATTTTAGGTATTAAAGATATCAAATCAAAGGTCCAAAAGGAGTTCAAGATATTGGATCTTGGAACACTAAAGTACCTTTCAAAATAGAGGTAATCTATGCATAGAGTGGAATCTTCTTCATTCAAAGAAAATATGTGTTTGATGTGCTATAGAGGTTTGTTATGAGTGGTTGTAAGCTACTTTTACAGCCCATGGAGCCCAATACAAAGTTGGTTGCGAGTCAAGGAGAGTGTATATAAAGATATTTTTTAACTCATTATAAATCTCTCTAAGTTTAGTTTGAGCCTTCACAAGGTATTATTTTCATTTCCTACTTGTACTTAGAGAAAATAACAAAGCCTACGTTTGAAAAAATTAAGGATCCTAGGAGGGTTCATTTGGTTTTGTTGTGCACATAGGAGTGTTTATCCTACAACAATGGGGAGGGTCGACTTTTTCAATATTTGGTGAATCATGTCCCTCTTCGGGGATGAAGAACTATCTTTTGAAGGAGGTTTCTGACATCAAGCAAAAAGAGGCTGAAAATTAGAGAATCACCTTGTGATTCAAAGTGAGAGTGTGATTTAGAGTGCAGACATGAATGAGATTTTGATAGCTCAGGGGTGGTCGGGAGGTTGAGGCTTCATGAAGATGTTATTTTTGAAATCTATTGTATCCATTTATTCAAACATATAATACGGAAACTTTGATTTCTCTGAGCCATATCTTGTTTACTCTTATGTGCCAGATTTTCTCTTATCATTAGGGGAAAAAATTACCCTGCATGGGCCTTTTAGATTAAGAGAGGATAAGTGATGGACCAATGAGAAGAGGGTGGTGGCCATAGTCTACTTCCCTAATCACCTAGACTAGGCATAGAATTCCCTTGTTTATTTGTGGTCAAAGCTAGTATGAATGACTAAAAACCAAGAGTTGTTCTTCAAAAGTTGCTTGATGGACCTAGAAAAAAGCTAGTATAAAATTTGGACCATTGGATTAGGAAAAGATCCAATGGTGTAGCTTGAAATTCATGAGAAAATGTTTCTTCATATATTGTCCATTGGATTGACCTAGAAATGAGTGGTTAATCAGATGTATTGTTTTCAATTTTGGGCCACTTTCCATTGCATCCATTGGACTTTTGCTTGATCTAGTGGCTCTCAACCTTCAATCTTGAGAGGATCCCAAAGCATTTTCATAGCCACTAGATCTTTAAGACATCGAACAGAGGAGAATCATTTCTACCATGGAACTACACCAAATTTTTTACCTTTTTCTACCAATCCACAAGCTCCCTGTTGGAGTTAGACGTCTGCGAAAGCACGCGAACAGCACAAGGAAGAAGAAGAAGCTTGGAGCAAAACACACAATACTGAATGTATTACTAGAGAATGTACAAAGATAAGTAGCCCATTAGGGCAATAGGCGTATATACAAGCCAGGGGAAAAAAACCTCCTAAAGAGGCAGAAAAGTGCCCTGATGGTCCTAGTGTGTTCACACACATCACTACCTATATATATCAACAAATCCCCCCTGGGAGTGATGCGGTGAACAAGGAGTTGGGACTCATGTATAAGGAAGTGCCAAGCTATGTGGAAATCACTCCACAAAAGGAAGTAAGCCCAAAGCTTTGCGGAAAGCTTCAAACTTCTCCCTAGGCAGAGCCTTCGTGAAAAGGTCTGCTATGTTCTCCTACGTGGGCACATATGCCAAGCTGATCTTCCCAGCAGAGAACCTCTCCCCGACATAGTGATAATGAATCTCAATGTGCTTAGTGCGAGCATGGAACATAGGGTTCCTCGCAATTGCCAATGCGCTCTGACTGTCAGTGAAGATGGTGGTGGCAGAAGACTGGCCAACATCGAAATCAGCCATAAGGCATCTGATCCACACACACTCAACAATCGCTGTGAAAGCTTCTCTATACTGAGCCTCACAAGTGGAAGTGGCCACAGTAGGCTGCTTCTTGCTCAACCAAGATATACATGAGCTACCAAGCATGAAGCAAAAACCACTGGTGGACACACGAGTGTCATAGCAAACAGCCCAATTTGAGTCAGAAAAAGCATGCAAATCTGGCGGTACTGATCTCGCCTTGGGATAAAACAACCCAAGTAGCTGAGTACCACTCAAGTAGCGAAAGATGCGCTTAACCGCCTTCCAATGCGTGACTCCTTGGCAATGCATAAACCAGCTCATCTGTGAGACATCAAACTAAATATCTGGCCGAGTAATGCATAAGTAAATCAAGCATCCAACAGCCTGATGATAGAGAACAACATCAAATGCATCTCCAGCATCATGAAGACTCAATCGTAAGCCTATCTCCATAGGAGTGGCAATAGGCTTACAGTCTTCAAGGCCAAAATGCTGCAATAAGGTGTCATTATATTTCGTTTGTCACAAAGCCATTCCACCATCAACTTGCATAAACTGAATGCTCAAATACTGATGCAAATGCCCCAAATCAGACATCTCAAATGAGGCATGCAAATCAGCCTTGAAATCAGCAATATGCTTCTCAATAGGACTAGTGAGCAGCATGTCGTAAACATAGATAACAATGATCAAAAGCACATCATTAGCACCCTTAACATATAAGGTGCTTTCAGTTGGATTGTTCTCAAAACCATGTGCAACCAAATAGGCATGTATCTTCTCATAGCAAGCATGTGGTGCTTGCTTTAAACCATATAATGCCTTCTTTAACCTGCACATCTCGTTTTCATGCCCTTTCTACACAAAGCCATGGGGCTGAAAAGCATACACTTCTTCATGCAAGTCACCATTCAAAAATGTTGTTTTAATGTCCAACTGATGTACATTCTAAGCATGATGGGCTGCAAGTGTACAAATTCTTAGAATAGTAGTCATACGGCATGTAGGTGCAAAGGTCTCATCAAAATCAATGCCTCTTTTTTGCGCATAACCCTTTGCAACAAGCCTAGCCTTATACCTGTCAACTGTATACGATCACGTTTACGATTCAGCTTGTATACCCACTTAGTGCCAATGGCCTTCTTGCCAGGAGGCGTCACATAAAGACCATGTACCATTCTTCATTATAACATCATATTCAAATTGCATAGCAACCATCCAATTTCCTGAATTCTGTGCTTCATCAAAAGAAACACTTCTCATCACAGAGACTAGTCGCAGCCATAGCATAGCAATCTGATGCAAAGGAGGCACTATGAGAGCCTAAAGGAGTACGATATGACAAAGGTGCATCTAATTTGCTGTCACGCAAAGTCTGCAGCAGCCATTTTGGCATAGTTTGTGCCTGCTCAATATTAGCTCTCTCATCAACAAGTGCATCATGTAAATCTGCATCAGGAATGGAATGATCTACATCATCATATGAAACCTACAAAGGCTGAGAAGTTGCCTCATTAGGACCAGCACTAGACTGTCCACTTGTAAAAAGAGGCATCAAAGTATCATACATTTCTTTGGAGCTAATAGATGTCTCCTTAGTACATGAAAGCAATGGCTGAATAGCATCTTCCACAAAGACAATATCACAGCTAACCAGAATGTGTTTAGTCTGTGGATGATATAGACGATAGCCTTTACTTTCAAAACTTTACCCAACAAAAATACATTTTACTGCCTTATCATCGAATTTTTTGCGATGTTGTTCAGGCACTAGTGCATATGCCAAACAACCAAAAACATGCAGACGAGCAACAGATGGCTTGCGGTCATGCCAAGCCTCGTATGGAGTGATAGACTGTAGCACTTTAGTGGGACACCTGTTCAGTACATATGCTGCACACATGACAGCCTCAAGCCTGAAACTATGTGGTAAAGCCTGACTTTTGACCATGCACCTCGCCATCTCCATGAGTGACTTATTCTTTTGTTCAGCAACTCCATTTTGTTGAGGTGTATAAGGCACTGTACACTGGTGTTTTATCCCACGTTCAGTCAAAAATGCATTAAAATCAGAAGACATATATTCCCCTCCTCGATCAGAATGGAGGTTGCCCATTTTACATGCTGACAGATTTTTAGCCAAAACCAAAAACTGTTTAAAGAACATGAACACTTCGGACTTTGCTTTGTGTGGATATACCCATGCATGCCTAGAAAAATCATCAATGAAAGTCACGAAGTAAAGGTAATCTCCAAAAGAGGGTGTCTGCATAGAACCACAGACATCACTATGTACAAGTTGCAATTTCTGTGTAGCCCGAACTGAACCATCTTTTGGAAAGGAGGAACGCTGCATTTTGCCCAAAATACAGCCTTCACAAACATGTTTTCCAGGTGCCTCAAGTTTGGGCAAAGAGGACACCATTTTAGATTTCTGCAGGCGTAGCAAACTAGCAAAATTCAGATGACCAAATCATGCATGCCAAAGCTTTGCATCTCACATAGCCTGAGAATCATTTACAGCATATGCCAAGTCATTTTCAGATCTTTCATAGTCTATGAGCTTATATAGCCCACGACATAAAATGCCTGAAGCAATAATCACATCGCCAGTTGACAGATCATGAACTGTACACCTGTCATCAACAAATTTCACAACCAAGCCAATCTTGGCTAATGGAGAAACTGATAACAAGTTCTTTTTTATCCTTGGCACAATTAAAGCATCTGATAAAGTGAAAGAACTACCATCAGCAATAGTCAAAATGATCTTACCAACTCCCACAACAGGATAAGAGGAGTTGTTGGCGCATGTAAGAGTATTCCATGTAGGGGCAGGCTCGAGTGAAGAGAAGAAACTGCGCCGCGAGGTAATATGTTTGGTTGCCCCACTGGCAAAATACCAAACATCTGAGTCTACAGCAAACATGCACTGCTCATGAGAAGATGGGTCAAAACTGCAAACATTAGTGAATGCCCATTCTTCTTCCTGCACAAGATTAGTAGACTCCGTTTTTGGTGTATAGGCTTTTGCAACAACCATTCCACCCTCTTTCTTCTTTGCCTCTTTTGCAACAAGTTTTGGACAGTTCTTTATGATATGATCATTCCCTTTACAATACTTACAAAACAATTTCAGCTGATCTGATTTTTTCTCATCTTTGTCTTGGGTCTTCGAATGTGCAGCATTTGTAGATTTTTGCTTACTAGTAGAAGAACTCCATTTCCTTTGCCCTTCTGACTAGCCAAGAAAGCTTGATCTACAACACACATAATGGACCTGTTCTGCCTGGACTGATCTTCCTGCAACAGAACAGAGACTAACTCCTCAAATGAAAAGGCATTTGGATTGCCTTTCATCATCAACTGAAGAGTAGAAGCAAAGCTCTGATATGAATCAGGAAGACCATTCAAAATGGTCTGCACAAGTGACCTATCTGGTATAACCTCATCAGCACAAATCAATTGTTCCTTCAGGTCTTTGATCTTGTTAGGAAACTGTCCATAGAATCACCTTCATTGATGTGCTCACTCTCCAACTGTTTTCGGAGGTAAGCAACACGAGCCTCATTCCTAGCTTGGTATAATGTTGTAAGTGTATCCCAAGCATCCTTAGCTGTTCTACAAGAGCGAATAGGAGGAATAATGGCACGTTTGATAGACAAATCTTTCAATGCATGTGCTTAGGCATCTGTGCTATCCCAACGAATCTGCTCTACAGTAGGTGCAGCAGAAACAGCAGCACGAACAGGAATCTACGGAATATCATCTTTGACACCATCTTCATCAGCTCCCGCACCTGTATTTGTAGTACCTGTAGTTAGAGGTGTAACAGGACATCTTTCAACACCCTACACAATGTTCCACAATCCTTTTGCAACCAATACATGTTGCATCATATAAGCCCATAATGGGTAGTTGGTACCATCCAACTTATCCTCAACAGCCAACATACGGAATACATCACTACTTTCAGCCATGGCCGGTGACTAAAATACCTTGATGCAAAAAATTGATTGTATCTCAAAACCTTGAACACAACTACCGCGACGAATTCTACTAGACCTGTAGAAGACTCCGAGACGCTTATACTGGTGAACAGAAACTGGTATATACCTTTGGCACAAAAAGACAAGATAGCCTACACAAGCATTGTGATAGTGCGTTTGGAGGCCGAATCGAGCTCAGATCGCGATTTCGGCACCACGCAGCAAAGCTGTTTTGATCTCGAAAACACCCTGAGTATGCTCACCAAAATTTGTATGATTTTTAGACTACAAACGGAGGAGTGTCGACGACACCCTAGATGAAGCGACGACCTGCTCTGATACCAATTGTTGGAGTTAGACGTCTGCGAAAGCACACGACAACACAAGGAAGAAGAAGAAGCTTAGAGCACAACACACAATACTCAATGTATTACTAGAGAATGTACAAAGATAAGTAGCCCATTAGGGCAATAGGCATATATACAAGCCAGGGGAAGAGAACCTCCTAAAGAGGGGAAAAAGTGCCCTCACGGTCCTAGTGTGTTCACACAAATCACTACCTAAATATATCAACACTCCCTCAGCTCATTGAATGCTCCCTTTTTGGGCGTTTAGTGACACACACACCTTGATCCATCTTCTCCATCCATCAAGGTATTATATAATGGTCAATAGTACCCATGAATGTTCACTTCATGGGAGAAGGTTTTTCTTTATGTGTCACACATACAAAGCTTGATCTGAGCCGTCCATTCAATCTAATCCAAGGCAAAAGAATGCAGACAAACCCATTTGGACTGAGCACATATCCTGGAAGAGTTATTTTATTGCCAAAACCACTATTGGTTTTTTGACCTTTATCCCTCTTTAGGTTAGCTTTAATCCCTAAAAATTAGGGATCCTTATAAGGCCCATGCAAGGTTCCTTTTTTTCCCTAATGTCTTCTACAAGTTCTATCTATCTGTCTATCTCTTCAACTAATCTTGAGTGAGGAGAAAATTTTTATTGAGGATAGATTGTGCTTAAGGAAAGGCTACAGGTGGCATGAAAGTAGAATGGATCTTCAGGAACGATGGAAAGTTTGATGCAAAAGATCCATGAGCAAGAGGAGCTTATTCAAAAGCTTCTTCAAGAATTATGCAAAGATCAAGGTGGAAATCAACCAGAAGGTGCATCAAATTTGTTCATAGAGCTAAATGATGAAGTGCATGAAGGTGAAAGAACATCTAGTGTGCCTAGAGGAATCCAAAAACACAATTACAAAGATTTGGAGGCGATTGAGTTTACCCACAACCGTCTTCCAAAAGAAAAAATTGAATGGATGAAGTGCTAGAGGATTTCTTTGACCTCATAAATTTAGTGGGAAGTCCAAGGCAAGTTTGGGATCCTTGCACTTGCATGGCATCACAAAGTTATGGTGGAAGTCCTATATGTATACCCGAATGCATTCTAGTCCTATTCTATGGAAGGAGATCAAAGAGCAAGTAGAAAAACATTACACTTCTCCACACTACCATATGAAGAAGATGATAGAGTTCTCCAGTTCTCAACAACAGGAGTGTGACAAGCATATCTTGTCTGTTGATGAGTAGAAAGAAAATCTCCTACCCCTTCTTAAATATGCATTGAAGGTTAGTTGAGAAGATTTGAAGAGCAATTTTATTAACGGGATTCATGAGGAGCTTTGACATCAAGTGAAGGGATTTGGATGTGTTCATTTCTAGATTATGTTGTGATGGCCAAGAATTTTGAGAAGATGGGAAAGATCATTCTGTAGAAGGCAAAAATAACCAGATTCATTGCGATGCAACATAGGCAATTGAGACATTTCACAACAAACAAGAACAATTCAAAGAAGACTTCATCTTCTAATAATCAAGGTAAGAATCCTGCTAAGGTGGAAAATAAAAGAATGTATTAACCCATGGACTGATAACAAGACCCTCATTTTATCTAGCATATAAAAGACTCAATTTGTGTTTTTATTGATGAGAGCAATGGCATGAGACATATAAGTGCCCGATCCGAGGCAACTATTCGGCCTGCACAATCAAAGGTGATAAACATCGTTGAGGAAGGTGCAAGAATTGAGAAACATAATAATGGAGGTAAGTGACTTAACTCTACTTTACTTTGCATGGTAGCTAGTTTTTTCATAAGGGCTTTCATAATTGTAGTTTTGTGAAAGAACATTGAAGAAGTTGGAGAGGCTTGGAAAGCTGAGTTGTCAAGTGGTGAAGTTGGTCAAGCAAACCAACACAGGACTAGCCATAACTCTTTTGACATACAAAATAGAACTTTTTGACTTGTGGATGGTGCCCATTTCCATAAGCTTCTCTCTTCAAAGTGGTAATGGACTTCTATGTGCTTTGTCCTTGCATGAAAAATTGGATTTGGAGCTGGATGCATGGAACTTGCATTATCTCCAAGTAAGTGAGGTTTGAATCTTACAAGTCCTAAATCTAAGTACAAACCCTTGAGCAATAATGCTTCTGGAGTTGCAATAGTAAGAGCTCGATATGCTGCTTCAGTTGAAGATAAAGCAAATGTTGGTTGCTTCTTGGAATTCCATGACACCAATTTGGAACCTACAAATGCTAAGTATCCAGATGTACTTCTTCTATCATCCTTTGCTCCTAGCCAATCTTCATTTGAATAGATTTTCATATCCAAATCTAAAGAGTAAGGATAGTAGATACCTTCATTAAGTGTCCCTTTGAGGTACTTGAGTACTCTCTTTGTAGCATCCATGTGTGGCCTTCTAAGTGAGTGCATGAATTAACTAAGCACTCCCACACTATATGATATGTCTGGTCTTGTGTGGATAGCATATATCAAGCTACCAACTAAGCTTTGTTACTCTTTAGGATCATCAATTTGCTCACCTTCATAAACACCTAGTTTATGGTTCAATTCCAAAGGTGTACCTCCAAGCTTTGTGTTCTCCATTCTCAACTTGACAAGTAGGTCTTGAATTTATCTTCTCTAAGTTAGATACATCCCTTCATCTATAAAAATCACTTGCAGACCTAAGAAATATATGACCTCACCTAGGGCACTTATCTTGAACTCCTTTTGCATGTGTCTCTTGATCCTTTGAATGCAATTTAGATAATCACTTGTCACAATAATATCATCTACATATACACATACATAGATAACCTCATTGTCATCCATTTTGATGAATAGAGAAGGATCTGAGTTGCTAGGTTTGAACCCTTGATTGAAGGTATGTAAGCAACCTATAGCTCTAGGAGCTTGTTTTAATCCATACGATGCTTTCTTAAGTCTACAAACATAAGATGTATGATAAGGGTTTTCAAAACTTGGTGGTTGTGAGATGTATACCTCTTCACTTATCCAGCCATTTAAGAATGCATTTTTTACATCAAGTCAGAGAAGTCTCCAATTTCTTGCAGTAGCTACACTTATCAATGTTCTGATTCTAGGCATCTTTGCAACTCGTGAGAATGTTTCCTCATAGTCGATACCATGCATTTGTGAGCATCCTTTGGTAACTAATCTTGCCTTGTATCTGCATACCCATCCATCTGAGTTTCTTTTAACTCTTTATACCCATCTATAACCAATTACCTTTTGATTGGGTGACATCGAAACAAAATCCCAAGTGTCCATCTCCTTCAATGCATCTATTTCTTCTTTCATGGCCTTTTCTAAATTGGGGTTTTCCTCGGCCTCTTCATAGGTTGAGGGTTCCTATGAAATAGACCTTTGCCAAGAAAATTGAATGATTTTTAATAAATTTGGAATCATATCCATACCTCTTTGGTTGTCTTTTCTCCCTTGTTGACCTTCTAGGTGCTTGTTTGGATCATTCTCCACACTCTTGCATCTTTGCTTTGCCTCTTGACTTCCATAGCTTGTAATCCTTTTCCTTTTCATCTTGGTCATGATTTGTATCACTTCTTGGATCTTGAAAATGTGTATCATGCTTGCTTCCTAATTGATGAGAATCAAAATCAACATCATATGGTAGAGTTATCTTATGTTTTTCTTCATCATATGAAGACCTATGTTCTTCAAACACAACATCTCTACTTATAGTCATCTACTTGGTTGAAGGATTATATAATATGTAACCCATTTGAGTCTATTCAACCTCAATTAACATTGCCTTTGTTGCCCTTTCATCTAGCTTACCGATTATTTGTGATGGTACATGAATATAAGCTAAACAACCAAACACCTTGCAATGTCCAAGAATAGGTTTTCTTACATACTGTGCTTCATAAGGAGTCATACCTTGAAGTGATTTGTATGGCAGTCTATTGATAAGGTACACAACAATTTAAATAGCATCTACCCATAGATAATGTGGCTACCTCTTCTCTTCAAGCATTGTTCTGGCTGATCCAATCAATGTCTTGTCTCTTCTCTCTGCAATTCCATTCAGTTGAGGAGAATACCTGGTAGTCACTTCCCTTTTGATACCTTTATTGTACAAGAACACATCAAAGTCTTTGGAGAAGTATTCTCCTCCTCCATCAGATCTAAGCTTCTTGAATGATCTACCTGTATGATTCTCCACATGTGCCAAAGGCTTTTTGAAGTAATCTAACACTTCATTCTTACTTTTGATAAAGTATAGAATAGTCCATCGTCTATGTTCATCAATGAATCAGACATAAAACCTTCATCCTGCCAGTGAATTTTCTTCGCTTGGCCCCCATACATCTATATGTACTAGGTCCAATATGTTGTTTTGGATTTATCCTTTGTGGTTGAATGGTTGTCATTGTGCCTTCCCAATTCAATATGCATAACTTCTATTGATCATATGTTTCTTTGATATCTTTTCTAATCCAAAACACTTTTATTCTTGCACATATAATTGAAGGTTCTTTCATTCATATGAGATAGAATCTTATGCCACATTTCAAGCCCACTTAAGGTTTGAGACCCAAAGTTGAATAGAGCTATGTTTTTGGTTTTTACTACTTCAAAAATAAAGAGCCTACCACACTTATCACCTTTGGCTATCTTCTTGAAGCCTTGAGATGGATCTTGCACAAAATCTCCATTTTGGGTGAACCTAACTTGCAAGCCTTTCTCAACTATTTGGCCTACACTTATTAGGTTTTTGGTAATAGTGGGAACATAGAGTACCTTGCTAAAAATATTTATCCTACCATTGGAAGCTTTGACATTACAAATTCTCTCCACATTATGTTTTGTGTCATCCTCTGTTTCAACTTCCTGTCTATTATTTGGACTTTCCAAATTAGATAAAAGAGCTATGATGCCTACAACATGATTTGAGCATCTTAAATCTATGTAGAATAAATAATCATCTTCTTTAGCTTGATGCTTAGATCATCAATGATGAGTCTTCATGTTACTCATCTTTACAATATTTGTTGTAGTCCCTTCTCTTATGGCCTCTATTGTTATCCTTGAAGTTATGTCCATCTCTACCTCTATTGCTCCCATATATAGCTCTTCCACTTCCTTTTTGGGTTTTCCCATTGAACCAACAGTTCTGCATGATGTGGTTGGTCTAATCATAGATGGCATAAGGTTGAACATTCTAACATTGTTTTTGTAATGCTTTGCTCCTTTCTTCTTCCCTTTCCACTTGCTCTTGCCTAAAACATTCGCTTGGGGAGTCTCCTCTTCACCGGCTTCCTTCTTCTTGCCTTTCAGCTTCTTGTCCTTCTTTCTGCATATAGAGCACTAGTTGAACTATGATGATAGGAGCTACCTTCCTTTATGCTATTTTGGAACTCTTGATTGAATAATTATCCAATAAAAATATTGAAGTCTGGGGTTTGCACATCAATGATGAGATCATAGGCTATGGTGAAAGATTGTCATTGCTTATCACCTCTTATTCCATTGAGAATTTTCCTCATGATGGTCTCTTCTTCAACTAGCTCTCCAATGGATGAAACTTGATCAGCAAACTCCTTGACCTTTATAACAGACTCACTAATTTTGTGTTTTTGGATTCTTCTATATCTCGTTGACCTTATTCCAAAGATTGTTCTCCTTGCTTTTGTACTAGCAGAAAAGAAAGTCTCTAGGGCATCCCAAGCCTCTCAAGTTATCTTGCATCATCTAACATATGGTAATAGAAAATTAGAGATAGATTTAAGTATTTATGACCTTTCTTGAGCATCCATTGCACACCAAAGTGTGAGCCTATCTGTTTCCTCTTGAGTAGGTCCTCCTTTGGATCTTGGTGTAGGCATTTCTTCATCATGTGATGCAATCCCATATAGATTTTTCCTTGCGAATAAGCCTCCATTGCGATTTCCCAAGCAGCATGATTATGTCTAGCAAGCTTCTTCGTCATTGATGGAAAGCTATTTCCCATCTTGAAGTTTCTTTGATGCCACTAAAGGAAAGTTTAAGAACCTTGGAGAGGCTTGGAAAGTTGAGTTGCCAAGTGGTGAAGTTTGTCTAGCAGACTAGCATATGACCAGCTCTAGCTCTATGGATATGTAAAATAGAACTAGTAGGATTTTGGGTAGTGCAATAAAACCCCCTAGGTACTTTGTAATTTCAACAAGAGAAAGTTGATACAAAATAGATATTAGCTGACAAAAATGTTCTAAAAATGGATGGAAGTTATCACTTCAAACACTCAGGGGAGCTAATACAGTAACAATTGGAAATATTCGTCTTAAGGGAGTGTCATACATAGGTGGGATATTCCATGTGATTGAAATGAAACCAAGTGATTCAATTATAGGCATGGACTAGTTAGTTCAAAGTTCTGCAAATTACGAACAATGAACAATCACTTTAAGGCTAGACGATGATTCTATCCATATTCTTGGTGATGCACATAATCATAAGCCTATTCTGACTTTTGATATGTTGATAATTATAGTTATACATTATGAGTGTGGAACATTTCTATTGTATGTGAAATTTTTTCACAAGGAAGATAATGATGGAAATCTTTTGAATCATGTAGAAAATGTTTTGAAAGAATATGCATATGTATTTTGAGAAGACTTACCTGGTATACTTAGACCTAGGGAGATTGACCTATACTTGGGGAGTGAACCATATTCTAGAGAAGCCTATAGATTTAACATAGATGAATGAAAGGAGCTTAAGATAAAATTAGATTATCTTTAGAAAAAATGTTTGATAAGATCAAGTGTTTCACTTGCAGAGCACGTGTTTTATTTTAGAAGAAGAAAGACAGGTCTTATGAATTATTTATTGACTATAGGGGGTTGATTAATATTACAATTTAAAATAAGTACCACTACCTCATATAGATGAATTATTAGGTCAATTAAGTAGAGTGATTGTATTGACTAAGAGTGACTTAAGATCTCGTTATCACCAAATTAGGATCAAAAGAGAAGATGTACCCAAGATAGCTAGAGACTCTTGAAGTGCTTAATGACTTTTACAAATGGATTTTGAATTCAAATGAAGGCGGTATTAGTTGTTGGTGTTAATCATATCACTTTTGTCCAATCTAGGAAACGTGAAGATCTATTCTGTTCTCATCTTAGGTGATTGATTCATACATTGATTGCAACTCAACCACCTCAAATTTGTGGACCTTTAGCTCTGTTTATCTAATTTTACATGTGTAAAGCTCTAGGCTTTTACAATGGTAAAAGATCCATAAGAAATCATTAAAAAAAAAAACAATTAATGAGCATAAATAAAATAACACTTCAATGGATATTTTGGCATAATCCAAACCATAGATTGTTTGATGTAGATCAAATCCACCTCAAGCATAGTGTAAGCTTGATGTTCCAAAAACTCCCCCCAAGCTAAAGTATGCTTGAGCCTTCATTCTCTAATAGGTTGAATACCTACCATTAATTTAAATATACAAAAGTTTATTCCATTAAGTGCCTTCATCATCATATCTCCTACTTGCTTTTCAGTTGGAACAAAAGAAATGTCAATCTCCTTGAGAATGCTTTGTAACAAATGTGGAATCATATCCATACATTTCCGGTTGTTTCCTCTCTCTTGTTGATCTTTTAGGAGCTTGCTTAGAGCATTCCCCACACTGCTACATCTTTGCTTTGCCTCTTGACTTCGATACTTTGTAATCCTTTTCCCTTTCATCTAGTCGTCATCTATATTACTTCTTGGATCCTAGATTTGTGTGTCATTCTTGCTTCCAAATCGATGAGAATCAAAATCACGATTATATGGTAGAGTTACCTTTTGTCTTTCTTCATCATATCAAGAGATGTGTTCTTCAAACACAACATCTCTACTTGTAGTGAATTTCTTTCTTGAAGGATTATAGAATCTGTAACCCATCTCAGTTGAGTCATACCCATAATCACTATTTTGTTGCCCTTTCATCTAACTTACCTCTTATTTGTGATGGTACATGAAACATAAGCTAAACAACCAAAGAGCTTGCAATGTCCAAGACTAGGTTTTCTTCCATGACATGCTTCATAAGGAGTCATACCTTGGAGTGATTTGGATGGTAGTCTATTAACGAGGTACGCAACAATTGAAATAGCCCATGGCCATAGATAATATGGCAACCTCTTCTCTTCAAGCATTATTTTGGCAATCTAACCAATGTCTTGTTTCTGCTCTCAACAATTCCATTGAGTTGAGAAGAGTAGCTAGTAGTCACTTTCCTTTTGATATG
Source organism: Ceratopteris richardii (assembly GCA_020310875.1). Lineage (NCBI taxonomy): Eukaryota > Viridiplantae > Streptophyta > Polypodiopsida > Polypodiales > Pteridaceae > Ceratopteris > Ceratopteris richardii. The sequence goes on from CM035422.1 coordinate 94,234,388, forward strand.
GTTATCCTTTGAGACTCTATCAAACTCTTTGGAGAAGTATTCTCCCCCTCCATCAGATCTGAGATTCTTGACTGATCTACCTTTATGATTCTCCACATGTGCTAGATAGTTTTTGAAGCAATCAAACACTTGATCCTTACTATTGATAAATTATAGAATAGTCCATCCACTATGGTCATCAATAGTTGAGACATAATACATTGATCTTGCCAATGATGTTTGTTGTCTTTGTCCCCCTACATCTATATGTACTAAGTCCAATAAGTTTCTATGAATCTAGCCTTTGTGATTGATTGATTGTCTTTGTAGCTTCCCAATGTAACATGCATCGCACCTCATACATTGATATAATACATTGATCTTGCGAATGACGTTTGTTGTCTTTGTCCCCATACATCTATATGAACTTAGTCCAATAAGTTGCTATGAGTCTAGCCTTTGTGGTTGAATGGTTGTCTTTGTGGCTTCCCAATGTAACATGCTTTGATATGTTTGGCAATCCAAGAACACTTTGATCCCTACATATATCCTTCAAGGTTTCTTCACTCACATGAACAAGTCTCTTATGCCACACCTCAAGCTCACTTAGGGTTTGAGACCCAAAAGAGAATAGAACTATGTTCCTAGTTTGTCCTAATTCAGAAGTAAAGAGACTACCATGCTTCTCACCTCTGGCTATCTTCTTAAATGCTTCGACATGGATCCTCCACAAAAACTCCATGTTCTGTGAATCTAACTTGCTAGCATTTCTAAACTATTTGGCCTACACTTATTGGATTTTTAGTGATAGTGGGTACATAGAGAACCTTACTCAGAATGTTTGTCCTGCCATTAGAATATTTGACATTAACAATCTTCTCCACATTGTCCTTCGTGTCATCCTCTATTTGTACTTCATGTGTATGTTTTGGACTATTCCAACTCAGATAGAAAAGCAATGTCTGCAACATGATTTGAACATCCAAAATCTATGTAAAACAAATGATCATCTTCTTTACATTCTTTGTGGCTTAGATTCATTAGAACCATTGATTCTTCATATGGTTGATCTTCAAAATAATTGTTGAAGTCCCTTCTATTATGACCTCTATTGTTATTGTTGAAGTTGAGTCCACCTCTGCCTCTACTGTTGCCATATCCACCTCTTCCACTTTATTTCTAGGTCATTCCATTGAACCAACAATTGAGAGTGGTGTGGTTGGTCTTATCACAAATGGCACATTGTTGAACATTTTGACGCTTGGTTCTGTGATGCTTTGGTCTTTTCTTCCTCCCTTTTCACTTGCTCTTGCCTGTGAAGTTGGCTTGTGAAATTTCCTCCTCATATTCTTCCTTCTTTTTGCCTTCTAACTTCTTGTCCTTCTTATTTCCATCTAGAGTACTAGTTGAATTACCATGATAGGAGTTACCTTCCTTTATGCTATTGTTGGCCTCTTGATTGAAGAGTTGTCTAAGAAAGATGTGAAGTCTAAAGTTGGCACATCCATGATGAGATCATAAGCCGTGGTGAAGGATTTCCATTGCTTATCACTTTGAATCCCATTGTGAATTTTCCTCATGATAGCCTCTTATTCAATGAAGTCTCCAATGGATGCTAACTGATCCGCAACCTCTTTGTTCTTGGTAACAAACTTTGTGATCATTGTTTAGGTGTCTTGTTCATTTGGTTGAACTCATTCCAAAGATGATTCTTTCTTGCTTTGGTACTAGCATGAAAGAAAGTCTCTAGGGCATCCCATGTCTCTTCAGATGTCTTGCATCCTCTAATATGTGATAATAGAAAGTTAGAGAAATAGTTTGGTATGTAAGACCTTGCTTGAACATCCCTTGTGCACCAACGTGTGAGCTTATCTATCTCCTCTTGTATAGGTCCTCCTTTGGATCTATGAATAGGCATAGGTTCATCACTTGCTACAATTCCATAAAGATTAATACCTTGCAAATAGGTCTCCATTCTAATTTCCCAAGCTACATATTTGTGTCAATCAAGCTTCTCAATTATTGAGGGAAAGCTCTCACCCATTGTGATCTAGTTGTGATACCACTAAAAGAACTTAGAGAAGCTTGTAGGAGGTAGAAAAGTGAGTTGCAAAGCGACAGAGTTTGGTCCAACCAATGTGCACAAGACCAGCACTTGACTTTATGGAGACTAAAATAGAACTTATAGGCATGTGATAAGTGCAATAAAATTTACTATGTAATTTGGATCATCAAGGAGAAAGAGTCAACAGAAAACAAATAGATTTGTGGATTGACTAGCTAAAAAAACTTACTATCTTTGGATGAGATAATCAACTTCAAATGCTCATAGGAGCGAACATGATTAAAATTGGAAAAATCATTTTGAAGGAGTTATACACATGTGTTTGAGTTTATAGAATGCACAAAAGTACAAGGAATAAGCAAAATATGGTTTTGAAATGAACTTATTCTCAATAGTGGTACCTCTTATTTTTCAGCAATGCATAGAGATGGATCCCGAGACAGAAAAATTTCGGTTTTTCCCAATTTACTAACCAAAATGCTTTTAAAATGTATACACATAAACTAGACATTACTAAATTTTCAATGAGGGCTCAATCATTCAATTTGGTGCTCTATAGAGAGATCAGCAGCCTGTGCAAGCTTACTAGCGTTGAAGAAGATGATGCAAAAAAATGAAGGAACAAGACAATTATGGCCACAAGTGTATGTATAATTCCATGTAATGTAAAATTATTTGAAGTCTTTATATAGACTCTTAAAGTGATCCATGAATTCTACAAGTGGATTTTGAATTCAAGTGAAGGTTGGACTAGTTGTTGGAGGGAATTAATTCACTTTTGTAGAATCTAGGAAAAGTGAAGGTCTAGTTTGATTTACTTTTATGTGATTGATTGATTCAATGATTGTAGTGTATTCCAAGCATCCTTAGTTGTTCTACAAGAGCGAATGTGAGGAATAATAGCATCTTTGACAGACAAAGCTATCAATGCATGTGCTTGAGCATTTTTGCCATCCCAACAAATTTTCTCTACAATAGGTGCAACAAAAACTACAGTTGAACAGGAATCCATAGAATATCACCATCTTTGACACCATCTCCATCAGCTCCAACATATGTATTTTCACTACGTGTATTCACAGGTGTAACTGGAAGTCTTTCAACAACCTGCACAATGTTCCATAGTCCTTTTGCAACCAATACATGTTGCATCATATAAGCCCATAACGGGTAGTTGGTACCATCCAACTTATCCTCAACAACCAACATATGGAATACATCATTACTTTCAGCCATGGTTAGTGAATAAAATACTTTGATGCAGAAAATTAGCTATATCTCAATAAGTTGAATAGAACTATACAAACCAATTTTGCTAAACTTGTAGTAGACTTTGAGACAGTTATACTAGGGAATCAAAACTAGCCTGCACAAGGGCTATGATAGTGCATTCGAAGGCCAAAACGAGCTTAGATTCGGAGATTGTGACAAAAGAGGTTTTGAGGACGCCCTAGATGAAGTGGTGACCTGCTCTGATAGGAATTGTTGAAGTTAGACATCTATGGATGCATGAGAATAGCACAAGAAAGAAGAAGAAGCTTGGAGCACAGCACACAATACTGATTGTGTTACTAGAGAATGGGTTTGGAATGATGGATGGACACTCCAAGAGAATGAGTAGGTACTTTCAGATCCTGCTTTGTAGCAGCCCTTTGATGCTTCAGATATGATAAGTAGACCTTCTTAGATTTCCAATGCCACCATAAGATGGCCTATGTACTTTGGAAATGATGTATGAAAAAGTTGAATCAAAATAGACAACTTGAACTTCAAGCCTTCAAGAAAACCTTCTATTTTTTACTTGACACCTGCTATATCTTTTGCTCAGTATGACCAGCATAGTAGGAATTAGAAAACTTCCTTTTACGGGTATCTAATTATCTTAGCAAGCTAACTATTCCAAGTGATATCACTCAAAAAGATTAGCTATGCTCAGAGAAACCAATTTAGCAAGTAAACCTTTACCCTCGATATTTTAGGACTATTGCAGACTTCGAAATGTGATCACTTCGACGCGCTTTTCTCTAAACTTGCTAAATAGAAGTCCTTAAAAATTTGACAGCACGTAGATGACTTTGAGCTGGTTCCAACAAGCTATAGATCTTTGAATGTGGTCAAGAAGTGAGTGAGATATGCTCTCCACAAGTTGACATACTTATAGACACTATGACAAATAACGTAGAAATGAACAATGTAGATATATATATTAATGAACACTTTTGCACAATGCCATAGGCATGAAGATCATTGGCTAATGGTGTAGATAGGTGTGGGCTAGAGTATAGACCTCACACACACTTAGAATTGATAATGAGAAGCTCGAAAAGTGACTCTTCTACCCACGACTTTTTGATGATCACTTTTATAGTAGTTGAGTTCAAAGTTTGAATTTGAATTCAAACTTTTGGCTCCCTATTATCATGCTCCTACATCCTAGGAGATATTCCATCAATCAAAGCTAGCTTTTGACGAGTTCCTTTTGGTAGGTGTTTACAAAGATTCCAAGTCAAATGTGTCTTTTACAAAAGACTAAAGTGGTAATTAACCACTAGCATTGGTTCCTATGCTTCTCCATATGTGTATGTATTACAAGCCAAATGTGTAGGCTTGTGAATTACACCAACAGCTCCCCCTCAAGCCAAACATTTTGGCTTGGTCTTCATCTTTAGTCTTCATGTATATCCGGCAATCCAATCATTGATTTGAACCTGCAAAGCTTGGTGCCATCCAATGCTTTAGTTAACAAATCTGCACACTACATGTTGATTGATACATATGTTAATTGAATATCCTTGCTTAATAACTTTTCTCTCACATAATGGTAATGGACCTCTATATGTTTGGTCCTAGCATGATAGATAGGATTAGCTGCAAAGTGAAGGGAGCTTGTATTATCTCCAAAGATCAATGGTGACCTATTATACAAACCCAATTCTGTATACAATAACTTGATCCATATGGCTTCTTGAGTGGCATTTGCCAATCCTCTATACTCTGCCTCTATAGAAGATAAAGCATTAGTAGGTTGCTTCGTTGAAGACCATGATATTGGTTTATCACCTGCAAATGAAATATATCCTAAAGTGCTCTTCCTATTATCCTTGCATCCTGCACAATCTGCATCTGAATAGATCTTGATATCCAAGTCTGAAGTGTAAGGGAAATACAAACCATGATGTTGAGTACTGTTGAGATACTTTAGAATTCTTTTGGCAGCTTCTAAGTGAGGTACCCTTGGCTTGTGCATGAACTCACTTAGCACACTAACTCCATATGCAATATCTACCCTTGTTAACGTAGCATAGTTCAAGCTTCCAACTATACTTTGGTAACCTGTAATATCATCAATTTCATCACCTTCATGTGCACTTAGTTTTAAGTTTACCTCCATTGGAGTGTTTGCAACTTTTGCATTCTACAAATGAAACTTCTTCAACATATCCTGTATGTATTTTTTCTGAGTAATATAGATTCTAGAGTTAGTATAGACTAACTCAAGTCCAAGAAAATACTTTAGTAGACCAAGATCAACCAATGCAAATTCATGGAAGTTTAGCTCTCTTTTTCTAATTTTACATGTATAAAGCTCTAGATCTTTTACATTGGTAAAATATCCATAAAAAATATTTCTAAAAGATACAATAAATGAGCATAAGTAAAAGAATGCTTCAATGGATATTTTGGCATAATCCAAACTAAAGCTTTCTTGATGTATATGAAATCCACCCCAAGCATAGTTTAATCTAGATGTTCCAACACCATTGACCTAGAAAAATGAAAACATTTTAGGGGATAATTGCTCTCCCCCTTGGTCGGATCTCAAAGTTTTGATAAACTTGCAAGACTCCTTCTTGCCTTGAATTTTGTGAAGTAGTGGAACACATCTGATTTGTTTCTAATGCAATATAATGATACTTTTCTTGAAAAGGCATCAAAGGTTATAATAACTATTTCTAGATAGGAATGGTTCTCTTGTTGGATCTCAATAATCCGTGTGAATAAAGTCTAAAACATTTGCACTCACATAGGTACTCTTCTTGAAGGATGGCCTTGATTGTTTCCATTGTTGGAAAGCTACACAAATTTCATGCAACATTTTAGATTTAAAATCCGATACACCTCGTATCAAGATCCTCTTTTGCGTTTCCTTGATCTTTTATGGGTTGATGTGATCTATTTGTTTATGCCATAGGTCCAACTCTACTATCTTCTTGTCTCCATATGTGTTATACATTGAAGGATATGGCTAATTTATGTCCATTCTGAACATTCTCCCTTGCCTTGTTACTTTTGCTATAATCTTGAAACCTACCCTTGGATCCTCAACAAAACATCCTCTTTTATTGAGCCTAACTTGGTAGCCTTTTTCTACCACTTGGTGTACCGAAATCAAGTTGTTGATAATAGTAGGGACATGTAATACCTCTAATAAGCACTTTGCCATTTGATTTCCTTCCAAGCTCATATCGTCCATATCTTGAATGGTATGCTCTAAGTTGACACCTATTTTCACATGTCCTTGATGCTTTGGGATGTGCAAATTACTAAAAACATCCTTTTAACAGGACATAGGATTGCTACATCTAGTATCTACATATCATACATCTTCACTAGCTTGAGTTGTATCTTCATCATACCTCGTGGCAAGTAAATAATCATTTTGTTGGCTAGATGATGTGTTTGCAGAGTTATCTTGTCCTCTATGATTGTTTTTGTTTCTTTGATTGCTTGGTCCTTGATCTTTGAGGTAACGTTCATTTGCAAAATGACCTAGCTTATCACACACAAGCATCCGTTTGACTTGGCATGTCCTGTTCCACCAACTCTTCCTCTATATGATGCTATTCCACCTCTTTCACTCGCAGTTTCTTGTTTTCCTTGACTTCCTTGGTTACTTTTCTATCTTCCTCTTCCTCTTCTAGCCCCTCGATTGTGTCTTCCTCTTCCTCTACGTGCATAAAACAATTGCCCTTGACTATTCTTGGCATTATTGTTGGATTTAGATGTTTGCGGAAGTACGTGAACAACATAAGCAAGAAGAAGAAGAAGTTTGGAGCACAATACACAATAGTGAATGTATTACTAGAGAATGTACAAAGATAAGTAGCCCATTCGGGTAACATGCATATATACAAGCCGGGGGAAAAACCTTCAAAAGAGGGAAAAAAGTGTCTCGGTGGTCCTAGTGTTTTCACACACATCACTACCTAAATATATCTTCAAATCCCCCCTGGGAGTGATGCAGTGAACAAGCATCTGGCATTCATGTATAAGAAGTGCCAAGCTAGGAATCAATCCACAAAACGAAGTAAGCCCAAAGCTTTGCGGAAAGCTTCAGCCTTCTCTCGAGGCAGAGCCTTTGTGAAAAGGTTTGCAATGTTCTCCAACATGGGCATATATGCCAAGCTCATCTCTCCAATAGAGAACCGCTCCCTGACATAATGGTAATGCACCTCATTGTGCTTAATGTGAGTATGCAACATGGGGTTCCTCGCAACTGCCAATGCGCTCTGACTATTAGTGAAGATGGTGGTGGCAAAAGATAGACCCACACCCAAATCAGCCATAAGGCATCTGAGCCACACACATTCAACAGTCGTTGTGAAAGCTGCCCTATACTCAGCCTCACAACTAGAAGTGGCCAGAGTAGGCTGCTTTTTTCTTAGTAAAGATATGCATGAGCTACCAAGCATGAAGCAAAAACCACTAGTGGAAACATGAGTGTCATAGCAACCAAACCCCTTAGAGTTAGAAAAATCATGCAAACTTGGCGGTAGGGCTCCCCCCTTGCGATAAAACAGCCGAAGTAGCTCGGTACCACTTAAGTAGCAAATGCGCTTAAACACCTATCAATGCTTGATACTTGGGTAATGCATAAACCTGCTCATCTGTGAGATAGAAAACTAAATATCTGGTCACCTAATGCATAATTAAATCAAGCATCCAATAGCCTGTTGATAGAGAACATCATCAAAGGCATCTCCATCATCATGAAGACTTAATCCTAAACATGTCTCCATAGGAGTGGCAATAGGTTTACAGTCTTGAAGGCGAAAATGGTACAATAATGTGTCAATAGATTTTGTTTGAAACAAAGCCATTCCACCATGAACATGCATAAACTGAATGTACAAATAATGATGCAAATGCCCCTAATCAGACATCTCAAATAAGGCATGCAAATCAGCCTTAAAATCAGCAATATGCTTCTCATCAGGACCAATGAGCAACATGTCATCAACATACACCACAATGATCAAAAGTACATCATTAGCACACTTAACATATAAGGTGCTCTCAGTTAGATTGTTCTCAAAACCATGTGCAATTAGATAAGCATGTATCTTTTTATACCAAGCAGGTGGTGCTTGTTTCAAACCATATAAAGCCTTTCTTAACCTGCACACTTGTTTTTCATGCCTTTTCTGCACAAAGCCATGGGGTTGAAAAACATACACTTCTTCATGCAAGTCGCCATTCAAACATGCTATTTTAATGTGCAATTGATATACATTCCAATCATGATGAGCTACAAGTGCATAGATGCTACGAACAGTAGTCATTCAACAAGCAGGTGCAAGGGTTTCATCAAAATCAATGCCTCTTTCCTATGCCTAACCCTTTGCAACAAGCCTAGCCTTATACCTGTCAAGTGTTCCATCACATTTATGCTTCACCTTGTATACCCACTTAGTACCAATAGCCTTCTTGCCAAGAGGCAAGTCACATAAAGACTAGGTACCATTTTTCATAAGAGCATCATATTGAGATTTCATTGCAGCCATCCAATGTTTAATTTTTGTGCTTCATCAAACGAAACAAGTTCAGTCTCGTCACGGAGACTAGATGCATCCATAGCATAGCAATCTGATGCAAAAGAGGCACTATGAGAGCCTGACTGAGTATGGTATGATAGAGGTGCATCTAATTTGCTGTCACACAAAGTTTGCACTAGCCACTTTGGCATAGTTTTTGCCTCCTCAATATTAGCTCTCTCATCAACAAGTGTATCATGCAAATCTGGATCAGAAATGGAATGATCTGCATCATCACATGAAACCTGCAATGGTTGCAAAGTTGCCTCATTAGGACCAACACTAGACTTTCCACTTGTAAAAAGAGGTAGAAAAGTATCATACATGTCTTTGGAGCTAACAAATGTCTCATTCGTACATGAAAGTAAAGGCTGAATAGCATCTTCCACAAAGACAACATTACGACTAACCAAAATGCTTTTTTTCTATGGATGATACACATGAGATCATTTGCTTTCAGAACTGTACCAAACAAAAAAATACATTTTACTGCTTTAGCATCTAATTCTTCGCAATGTTGTTCAGGCACTAATGAAGATGTCAGACAACCAAAAACACGTAGATGAGCAAGATATGGCTTGCAACCATGCCAAGCCTCATATTGAGTAATAAATTCTATTGCTTTAGTGGGACACATGTTAAGTACATATGCTTCACACATGACAACCTCAAGACAGAACTTATATGGTAAAGCCTGACTCTTGACCATACAACTCACCATCTTCAAGAGTGACCGGTTCTTCCTTTCATCTACTCCATCCTAATGAGGTGCATACGACACTGTACACTGATGTTTTATCCCATGTTCAACCAAAAATGCATTAAAGCCAGAAGACATATATTCCCCCCTTGATCAGAATGGAATATGTTGACAGATTTTCAGCGAAAACCAAAAACTAATTCAAGCACATAAACACTTCGGACTTTTCTTTCAATGAATATACCCATGCATGCCTGGAAAAATCATCAATGAAAGTCATGAAGTAAAGATATGTTCCAAAAGAGGGTGTCTACATAGGACCACAGACATCACTATGAACAAGCTGTAATTTCTATGTAGCCCACCATCTTTTTGAAAGGACGAATGCTTCATTTTGTCCAAATTACAACCTTCATAGACATGTTTTTTGGGTGCCTCAAGTTCCGCCAAAGAGGACACCATTTCAGATTTATAGAGGCATAGCAAACTAGCAAAATTCAGATAACCAAAGCATGCATGCCAAAGCTTTGCATCTAACATTGCTTGAGAATCATGTATTACACATGCTAAATCATTCACAGATGTCTCATAGTCTATGAGCTTATAGAGCCCAGGACATAAAATGCTAGAAGCAATAATGATGTCACCATTTGATAGATCATGAACTCTACATCTATCATCAACAAATTTCACAACCAGGCCAATCTTAGCTGATGTAGAAACTAATAATAAGTTTTTCTTCATCCCTGACACAAATAAAGCATCTGACAAAGTGAAGGAACTACCATCAATAGTAGTCAAAATGATCTTACCAACTCCCATGACAGGATAAGAGGAGTTGTTGGCACATGTGATAGTATTCCTTATAGGGACAGGCTCAAGTAAGTGAACAAACTACACTGTGAGGTAATATGTTTGGTTTCCCCACTATCAAAATACCAAACATCTAAGTCTACTGCAAACATACACTACTCATCAGAAGATGGGTCAAAACTGCAAACAGTAGTAAATGCCCATCCTTCATTTTGCACAAGATTAGCATACTCTATTTTCGATGTAGATCTTAAACTCCTTCATCATCTGGTTTTTGATATGTCTGATTCCATTGACAGCATTACCTGTAATTATGATATCATCAACATATACACATAGGTATATTACCTCTGAATTACTTCTCTTGATGAGCAGAGAAGTGTCTGCCTTGCTCATGAAAAAATGTTGGTCTTGAAGGTATGTGGTCAACTTGTGATTCCATGCCCTAGGTGCCTGCTTCAATCCATAAAGAACCTTTTTTAATTTGCATACATGTGTTACCTTCTTAGGATCCTCATAACCAGTAGGTTGTGACATACATACCTCCTCTGAAATCCATCCATTTAAAAAAGCATTTTTTACATCTAGCTGATACATGTTCCAATTCTTAGATGCAGCCACACTTACCAACACCTTGATGGTTGCCATCTTGGCTACAGGTGAGAATGTTTCATCATAGTCAATGCCTTGGGTTTGTGCAAAACCCTTGGCCACCAATCTGGCTTTGTATGTGTTTATTCACCCATCAAAATTCCTTTTGAGTTTATAGATCCATCTAGATCCAATTAACTTCATGGACTCTTTCTTTGGTACTAGTTCGCATGTGTCACTTTCTTTGAGTGCTTCAATCTCCTCATCCATAGCTTCTTTCCATTCGGTCTTGGTCTTTGCTTCTTCATATGATCCTAGTTCTTAAATTGACAAGTCTTTGGCAAGATAAACAGAGTGTTTAGTAACAAGAGAGGTATCATACCCATATCTGATAGCTTTTTTGCTCTCCCTTTGTGATCTTCTGATTGATTGGTTAGAAGATTCAGGCATGTCTTCAAGCTTCTTCATCTTGACTTTACCTTTGGACTTCCATGCCTTGAATTCTTCAAGATTAATAATGTCTTAATCATCTGAAGTGGTGTCTTCATTCTGAGTAGATTCCTTTTTAGCAAGAGTTGGAAACTCCTCCTCCAAGTCATAGGGTAGTTAAACTTCTTGCATTCCTTCTCATACCAAGAATAATTTTCATCAAAGACGGCATCTCTACTAACCATGAATCCCTTATTTGAAGGGTTGTAGAACCTGTACCCTTTCTGCTTTAGATCATATCCAATAAAGATACACTTCTCATCCTTAGGGTCTAGCTTACCTCTTATATGAGAAGGAATGTGTACATGTGATACACATCCAAATATCCTGAAATGGTCACGTGAGGGTCTCTTACCATGCCATGCTTCATAAGGTAGTTATGAGATAAGTGGCAGTAGATACACTCTCTGCCCATAGGTAGTTAGGTTATTTCTTTTCATTTAACATTGACCTAGCAGTTTCAAGAATCAACCTGTTTCTTCTCTCAGCTACCCCATTCTGTTCAGGAGTATACCTTCTGGTGATTTCTCTCTTGATTCCTCTGTCCTGCAAGAATGCTTCAAACTCATTGGAGAAGTACTCACCTCCTCCATCTAACCTTAGCCTCTTTAGATTCTTCCCTGTCTAATTCTCAGCAAGTGCAAGATACTTTTTAAAATAGTTGAGCACTTCATCTTTGTGCTTCATAAAATACAGTCCACCTGCTATAATCATCAATAATGGATACATAGTACCTTGATCCTCATATTGAGGGATCTTTGCTTGGTCCCCATACATCTGTATGGACAAGTTTTAGGTAGTCCTCATGCATGTAGCCTTTCCTTGAGAAGGGTAACCTGTGAGATTTCCCAAACTGACATGCACCACATTTATATATCATGTGTTGTTTGGAAACATTGGGTATTCCAATTACACATTGATCCCTGCATATTTGCTTCAAGGTTCTTTCTCCTACATGCCCTTATCTTTTATGCCAAATCGCAAGCTCTGAAAGTGTTTGATCTTTATAATTGTAGAGTGCAATATTCTTTGTATCTTCTAGCTCAAAAGTAAAACGTCTACCTGTCTTTTCTCCTTTAGCAATTCTCTTGAACCCCTGCTTATGATCTTCCACAAATGCTCCAAATTGGTTGAACCTGACCAACAAACCTTTTTCCACAATTTGTCCAACACTCATCAATTTTTTTGTAATGGTTGGTATATATAGTACCCTACTCAACAAGTTTTGATTTCCATCAGAAGTCTTAACATTTCCAACTTTAACTACTGAGTGCTTGGTATCATCACCTGTTTATACTTGATGTTTACCTCTTGGTTCTTCAAGGTCAGAGAGTAGAGCTACATTGCCAGCCCCATGATTTGAGCATCGTGAGTCAATGTAGAAGAGATGGTCATCAGTTGTACCTAGTTTTGAAGTCATGTTCATAATGAGAAGAGAATCATCTTGCTCTTTTGTATGGTTGTTGTGATCCCTTTTGGATTTGAATCCTCCTTGATAGTTGCCATTGTAGTTGTTGTAGTTGTTATTGTAGTTGTTCTGGTATCCTTGATGATGGTTGAATCTACCTCTTGATTGTGAGTATCCACCTCTTTGATATCCTCTTCCTCTCTGATTCTTGTAATTCCTGAAACACTCATCTGTAGTATGATTTGATAAACCACAAATGTTGCATGGTGAGGAGTTATAAGGTCTCCCCCTACCTTGCTTACCTCCTCTGCCCCTTCCTCTTGATGATCTACCTCTCCCTGCATAGTTGGCTTGGGAGGTAGTGCCTTCATCTTCTCCTTTCTTGTTCTTGCCTTTATCTTTAGACTTACTTTTATTAGTGTATAGGGCAAAAGAGCTATTACCTTTGGATGAATCTCCATTCTTATTGAGCTTGGCTTCATGAGCGAACAATTGCCCCATGAGAGTGGTAAGATCTAGAATTTGCATGTCCATGTATAGGTCCATGGCAGTGGTGAAGCTTTCCCATTTGTCATCAGCTTTAATCCCATTGATCACTTGCCTTTTTATCTACTCTTCTTCAATCTCTTCTCCTATGCTTGCTACCTGATCTGCTACATCTTTAATCTTAGTCACATACTCTGAAATAGCCTGCTTAGTTTGCTTCCTTAGTGTGGTGAATTCAGTCCACAATTGGTTTTTTCTAGCCCTTGTGTTGGATGAAAAATAGGATGACAAGGTTTCCCAAGTCTCTTGGGATGTCTTACAGTTTCTAATATGTGGTAAAACAAAATCAGAAATGGAGTTGAGTAAGTAAGACCTTGCTAATGCATCCTTGGCACACCATGTGTTGAGCTTTTCATGTTCTTCCTTTGTTGGTAGTCCTCTGGTTTTGAATAAGGGCAATTGCTCATCTCCTGAGATGTATCCATAAGACTCATCCTTGTAAGTATGTCTTCATCCTTAGAGACCATGCCTGATAATTGTTCATGTCCAATTCATCAATAAATGAAGGAAAACCATCTCCCATTTTACCTTAACTTTGCGCTGATACCACTGTTGGGAATGATGGATGGACACTCCAAGGTACTCCCAAATCCTGCTTTGTACCAGCCCTTTGATGCTTCAGAGTTGATAAGTAGAGCTTCTTATCTTTCCAATGCCACCATAAAGTGGCCTATGTACTTTGGAAATGATGTACGAAAAATTTGAATCAAAACAAACAACTTTGAACTTCAAGCCTTCAAGAAAACCTTCTATTTTTTACTTGACACCTGCTGTATCTTTTGCATAGTTGACCAGTACAGTAGGAATTGGAAAAATTCCTTTTAGGGGTATCTAATTATCTTAGCAAGCTAACTATTCCAAGTGATATCACTCAAAAAGATTAACTATGCTTAGAGAAATCAATTTAGCAAGTAAACCTTTATCCTCGATATTTTAGGATTGTTGCAGACTTCGACCAGTGATCACTTCGATGTGCTTTTCTCTGAAATGGATGAATAGAAATCCTTCAAAACTTGATAGCACGTAGATGACTTTGAGCTGGTTCCAACAAGCTATAGATCTTTGAATTTGGTGACGAAATGAGTGAGATATGCTATCCACAAGTTGCCAGACTTATAGACACTATGATAGAGAACTAAAAAATGAACAATGTAGATATATGTATTAATGAACACTTGTGTACAATGCCATAGGCATGAAGATCATTGCCTAATGGTTTAGATAGGTGTGGGCTAGAGTATAGACCTAACACACACTCAGAATTGATAATGAGAAGCTCGTAAAGTGACTCTTCTACCCGCGACTTTTTGATGATCACTTTTATAGTAGTTGAGTTCAAAGTTTGAATTTGAATTCAAACTTTTGGATCCCTATTATCACGCTCCTATATCCTAGGAGATATTCCATCAATCAAAGCTAACTTTTCACAAGTTCCTTTTGGTAGGTATTTACAAAGATTCCAAGTCAAATGTGACTTTTACAAAAGAGTAAAGTGGTAATTAAGCAGTAGCATTGGTTCCTATGCTTCTCCATATGTGTATGTATTACAAGCCAAATGTGTAGGCTTGTGACTTGCACCAACAAGATGTACAAAGATAAGTAGCCCATTAGGGTAACATGCATGTATACAAACCGGGGGAAAAAATCTCCTAAAGAGGGAAAAGAGTGCACCCACGGTCCTAGTGTGTTGACACACATCACTCGCTAAATATATCAACAATTATGACCACCAAGGTTCATCTCCTTTGTCACCACTAGAGTCATTGGTTGATCAAAATTAGGAAGAGAGTCTCATACATACACTAAAGTTGTGAAGGCCCTCCATTTTTCATAATATCTAGGTCCAATTAGGGTGTGGCCTACAAGATCATCATCATCTAGGGCAGAGATGATTGATCCTAGTGCATGTGCAATCTGCTTAACATTTAAAATGTAATCATTAGTACCTTGAGAGGGGCCTTCCTTGAGTTTATTTAGCTCATTCTTGAGCTAAAGTATTCTAGTTTTTGTGGACATGGAGTATAAAATCTATTCCATGTGAATCCTATATCTCATTATTGGTTCATATATAGGAGAAATAAATGCTTCCATTGGGCCCGAAATGTGCCAAAATCCCAAATATTGACTATCAATTTACTAAATTCTGATATTGGGAGGTGGTGTTTAGATTGATGACATCATGGATGATATCATCAACTCACCACCCTTGGGAACTTCCTTAAAATCCTGTATAAGGAGACCTTCGCCACATATATACTCAATCTTGCCAATGCCAGTCTTGGTAGCTCAAGGAGTCCTGATCATCAGGTATTTTCAAGTTCTAGTTTGAGTTCTAGTCTTGTCTCTTGATCTAGTTTCGTCTAGTCTTGTATCTTGGATATCTAGCCTTCTCCTCTTGTAATCTTGTAATACAGATCTTGTCGAGTTCTTTCTTATATCTAATTCATCTCTCTGAAGGGAGTTCTTGTAATCTAGAGATCTTGATCCATACTTATGATCCCAGGTTGTGGCACCTCCTCTATCATTTCTAGCTGAGTTATATATACCTATCAGTCCCCGACTATGGGAATCCTTGTATCAATCACATATTCTTGTATCATTTTACTTATGTAGGTGTTCTAGTAATCAAAAGCATATTTCTCAAATCTTGTCTACTATAGTGAGAAAGCAGAATCTAGTGCTCTCGTGACATTTTGGCAAGACTAGCTTCTATTCAAGACTAGGCATCATGGAGAATGCTTATGAACATATTGTGGCATCAGTTCAAAGTCTTCAATAACAAATCAAGGACTAACTCATAGACAGACAAAAGTCAAGATGGAACATCCGGTGCATGTAGGCATGCCCATCTAGGAACTACAAGAAGGAGCCGTGAATCTTCAAGCAAATCAAGGAAGCATTCAAGTGAACCAACGTCCTAGTTCATCTTTCATGAAGAACCCAAAATTTGCATGCCAGAAAATTTTGATGGTGATTGCACAAAGTTCTGAGGGTTCCTACAAGAAGTCAAATTGTATATCCATATGCAACCTAATAGATACCATGATGATGCATCCAAGGTCGGTTTTATTGGAACCTTGCTCTATGTTCAAGCATTATCATGGTTTGCCCTAATCTTGGAGAAGGATATGGGAGTACTTCATGACTATGAGGGGTTTCTTCGAGAACTCATCGCCACATTTGGAGATGCAAACATGAGTCGAGTGGTAGAAACAAAACTCGGGAAGCTATGTCAAGGTAGTTGCTCTGCCACTACCTATGCATCAAAATTTAAACAGTTCATATGTGACCTCACTTGGCATTAAGATTATTTCATAAGCCAATTAAGATGGGGTTTAAGAGATGATGTAAAGGACCTTTGATCACTATGCCAGAGGGTAAGACATTGAATGAATACATCAACCAAGCTATTCAATGCTATAACCGCCTTTTTGAAAGGAAAAAAGAAAAACAAGTAGAAGGAAGTCCTGACCAATGGAACCCTTCCGGACCACTCCTAGAGATGAGTCTATGCCCGAACCTATGCAGATAGATGTACCTAGGTTCCAACCTCTAACACAACAAGAGAAAAAAAGAAGGGGGGATAACAAGTTATGCCTATATTGTGGAAACCATAACCATATCGCACTTAATTGTTCCAACAAGAGAACGAACTCTAGAGTCAGAACAACCCTTGTAGAGCAGGGAAACGAGGAAGTCTAGTTGTAAAAGAGATCGTATACCCGGACCATGATATACGAAAGGGTCTCATAATTCCAGGTACACCCATAGAAATATGTCTTGCACCTGTCAAGTTAATAATGACCAAGAAGATCCTTTCCCTTATAGCCTTACTACATTCACGAGCCTCCTCATGTTTCATCGATGAAGGATTGGAGAAGTATATTTATGAAATCTTGTCTAGTGTAGTCAGAGAGCACAATCTAGTGATCCGGTGACACCTATCATGGAGTTCGTAATATGTTTAGATAAAATAAAAATTACTCTTTTGTCCCTTTCATCACACTCTCTTACTACTCTTCTATGGTCATTGGTTGGATTTAACTCATCTATATAGGGTTTTGGCTCTCCACCACTCATAAGTCTCCACAAACCTTTCCCTATCAGAATATTGCTTATTCTAAATTGCCATGGTTGGTAGTTTGCCTTTTCCAGCATCTCAATCTCAGCATTGATCAGCCATGATGCCTTATAGCTCTTTTCAACCTTCCCCTTGATGCAATGAAGTTTGGAAAGATTTCTTTTACCTTAAAAAATAGAGCTACTCCTCTTGATGAAGTTTCTTGTTTGATTCAATGACTTGTTTTGCTTTCCCTTAATGTTGACATGCTTGTCTTTGCTTGTTCTTTTAGAACTTTGATGAGGTCTTTAATTAACTTGAGTAGCTCCTTTTTCTCTCTTTGACACTCAAATTCTAGTGCTAATACCAGTCTTGGAGTATAAACACGCCTTTGTGCATAATGAAAGCAAATGTACCCTCCTAGGATCCTGAATTTTTTCAGGCATACACTCTGTGTCTTTTTATTTTCTCTCAGTACATATAGAGAATGAAAATGAAACTTTGTAATTAAAAAGATTTTCAATGAGTAGAATCACTCCATTTGAACACTAGATCATGCCTAAATTAGTTGCAACAAAATAGGTAACTTGATCTCTTCTAAGAGTATTCGCTAACTAGAAAGACACTATTTAGAACATTTCTCTAAATTTGTGCAAGAAATGATGCTAGGACTTATACCACTCAAATTTCAACTTCCAAGATTTATAACAAGAGAGAAATCACTAGAAAAAGATTCAAAATGAAGCAAAAACAACAACTACAAGATCATAGGATCTATGATGATCATCTAGAGAGATAGAGTATATAAAAGTGAAATGTTTACAAAATATGCACAGAAGAACTAGCAGGAGGTGTGCTTTAGCAAGGGGCCATCTTGGGCATGTATTTCCATGGCTCTACGTCATATTACAAATAATAAGAGGTTTTATATATTACATAATAACCTCCTTAACTAATCAAAAGCATATAGATGTCAAAAAGTGAGGTCTAATCACATCAAGAGGTGACCTATTTCTTCTCTAATTGAAGTATGTCTACTATAGATATGGTTTGATGCCTCCAACTCATGTAAAGCATCCACGTTTGATTGTGGATGATGTAGAAGATGAAGTTTTGGGCATGTTACCACACTTGAGCTTGAAATTGAAAACTTTCAAGACCCGTGTTGCATGCAAAACTTTCAAAAAAGCATGATTTTGTAGTTATCAAGTGCTTTCTTTAGCAATACATGTCCAAAAATAGAAGAAAACCAATGAAAAGACATATCTAAAGACATTTGTAAGTGTGCATGCCAACATGTATGCTTGAAAACCATGGATTTGATAAAAAATAGAGAAGCCCACTTTTTTGTGAGTACCTAAAAACATGGCACTTTTCCAAGCCTTGTAACTCAAATATAGTGAGGAATTATCTTAATCTTGTGAAACACAAGAATTTCTAACTCTTTGATTTGCAAAATAGGGTTAGAGATGACCTAGGTCCAAATCCAGGTCCAAATATCACTTTTGAGCCCTCCAAGTTTGGAAATTCTTGAGACTAAATAACATCAAGGTATTTTCTTACACTGAACTAAATGTAGATCCCTGAACAATGTACATAAAACATGTTTCACAAAAACTAAAGATTGAAATTTTTATTCTCTTATGCATGGTCTACCTTTTTCTGATATAACATTTCTCTTAATTCTTTCATCTTAGAGAGAGAATATAAAGCTTCATATCCCTAAATTTTTCCTACCTGCATAAAATGACCTAGTTATTAATTCTAAGAATTATCCCCACAATGTATTTGGGAAATTTCAAGATGAAAGATTTCTCAACAAATAGGATTTTAACATCATCTGTAAATCTTCAAGCACAAGATCTATTAGAACTAAGCTTGCTTATTCCTATGTGTGGTCCTCTTTTAGCACATAAATTTCTTCCGTTTCTTTTGTATAATATTTAGCCTTTGATGACCCTTGCTTTTATTCATCCATGTTCATCCATTTACTTTTAAACTTTTCTCTTTTAGATTTCCAATTTTGAGCCTTTCTCCTCTTAGGGTTTCCAGCAAACATTCAAAATCTTCTACCACCCAAGGTGAGGATTCTACTCTCTTCTCACAAATTGGACTTCTAGATTATTCTCAGTAGTTGAAGATGCTCTCGAAGCATTCTTCTGGTAGTCTTGGAAGAGATGTCCGTTTTCACAATCATTGCAATATCCTTTTGAAGGTTTTTGAGGGGGATGATGGGGCATCATGCATACCCTAATCAAATGATCTCCACCACATCTATAACAAGGACCTCTTGGTGCTAGTGGTCATAAGTAACTTTGTACTCTATGGGATTTTGATCATAAGCATAATATTCATCATACTTGTGCTCATAACATTGTTGAATGTTTTCTAAGCTAGTAAATGGAGTTAAAGGTAGTCTAATTCTTTATAGGTTCTCTTTTGATTGGTTGTATTTTATTAGTACCACATTTTGACACTAAGGGTCCCTCAAATATTCATATGCCCCTAAGCAATTGGAGATCCTTGACATGGAGCATATCTTAGATCCTATGTTGGAGTTAGACGTCTACGGAAGCATGCGAACAGCACAAGGAAGAAGAAGAAGCTTGGAGCACAACACACAATACTGAATGTATTACTAGAGAATTACAAAGATAAGTAGCCCATTAGGGCAATAGGCATATATACAAGCCAGGGGGAAAAAACATCCTAAAGAGCAAAAAAGTGCCTTGGTGGTCCTAGAGTGTTCACACACATCACTACCTAAATATATCAACAAATCCCCCCTAGGAGTGATGCGATGAACAAGGAGCTGGCACTCATGTATAAGGAAGTGCCAAGCTATGTGGAATCAATCCACAAAAGGAGGTAAGCCTAAAGCTTTGCGGAAAGCTTCAAACTTCTCCCTAGGAAGAGCCTTCGTGAAAAGGTATGAGATGTTCTCCTATGTGGGCACATATGCCAAGCTGATCTCCCCAGCAAAGCCTTCGTGAAAGGTCTGCAATGTTCTCCTGCGTGGGCACATATGCCAAGCTTATCTCCGTGACATAATGATAATGCACCTCAATGTGCTTAGTGCGAGTATGGAACACAGGGTTCCTCGCAACTACCAATGCTCTCTTGCTGTCAATGAAGATGGTGGTGGTAGAAGATTGACCAACACCCAAATTAGCCATCAGGCGTCTGAGCCACACACACTCAAGAGTCGTTGTGAAGCTGCCCTATACTCAACCTCACAACTAGAAGTGGCCACAATAGGCTGCTTCTTGCTCAACCACGATATACATGAGCTACTAAGTATGAAGCAAAAGTCACTAGTGGACACATGAGTGCCACAGCAACCAGCCCAATTAGAGTCACAAAAAGCATGCAAATCTGGTGGTAGTGTCCCCCCTTGGGATAAAACAACCCAAGTAGCCGAGTACAACTCAAGTAGCAAAAGATGCGCTTAACCGCCTGCCAATGCTTGACTCTTGGGAAATGCATAAACCTTCTCATCTGTGAGATAGCAAACTGAACATCTGGCCGAGTAATACATAAGTAAATCAGCCACCCAAAAACTTGCTGATAGAAAATAGCATCAAATGCATCTCTAGCATCATGAAGACTCAATCGTAAACCTGTCTCCATAGGAGTGGCAATAGGTTTATAGTCTTCAAGGCCAAAACGCTGCAATAATGTGTCAATATATTTCATTTGACACAAATCCATTCCACCATCAATGTGCATAAACTGAATGCCCAAATAATGATGCAAATGCCCCAAATCATACGTCTCAAATGAGGCATGCAAATCAGCCTTAAAATCAGCAATATGCCTCTCATGAGGACTAGTGAGCAGCATGTCATCAACATAAACCACAATGATCAGAAGTACATCATTAGCATGCTTAACATATAAGGTGCTTTTAGTTGGACTGTTCTCAAAACCATGTGCAATCAGATACGCATGTATCTTTTCATACCAAGCACGTGGTGCTTGCTTTAACCAGTACAACTAGTTTTTTTTTGCACAAATCCACAGGGCTAAAAACATACACTTCTTCATGCAAGTCACCATTCAGAAATGCTATTTTAATGTCCAAATGATGTACATTCCAACCATGATTAGCTGCAAGTGCACGGATGCTATGAACAGTAATCATTCAACAAGTAGGAGCAAAGGATTCATCAAAATCAATGCCTCTTTTCTATGCATAACCCTTTGCAATAAGCCTAGCCTTATACCTGTCAACTTTACCATCACATTTACGCTTCATCTTGAATAACCACTTAGTGCCAATGGCCTTCTTGCCAGCGGGCAAGTCACATAAAGAACAATTACCATTCTTCATTATTGCATCATATTCAGATTGCATAGCACCCATCCAATTTTCTGAATTTTGTGCTTCATCAAACAAAAGAGGCTTTGTCTCATCATAGAGACTAGATGCAACCATAGCATATCAATCTGATGCAAAAGAGGCACTATGAGAGCCTGATCAAGTACGATATGATAGAAGTGCATCTAATTTGTTGTCACGAAAGGTCTGCACCAACCATTTTCGCATAGTTCTTGCCTGCTCAATATCAACTCTCTCATCAATAAGTGCATCATGTAGATCTGCATCAAACATGGAATGATCTACATCATCACATGAAACCTACAAAGGCTAAGAAGTTGCCTCATTAGGACCAGTAGTAGACTGTCCACCTATAAAAAGAGGCAGTAAAGTATCAAACATGTCTTTCAAGCTAACAAATGTCTCCTTAGTTTACATGAAAGCAATGGCTAAATAGCATCTTCCACAAAAACAACATCATGGCTAACTAGAATTCATTTAATCTATGGATGATATAGACGATAGCCTTTACTTTCAGAACTGTACCCAACGAAAATACATTTTACTACTTTATCATCCAATTTTCTATGATGTTGTTTGGGCACTAATGCATATTCCAAACAACCAGAAACATATAGATGAGCAACAGATGGCTCACAGTCAAGCCAAGCCTCATATGGAGTGATAGATTGCACTACTTTAGTGGGACACTTGTTAAGTACATATGCTGCACACATGATAGCCTCAAGCCAGAAACTATGTGGTAAAGCTTAACTCTTGACCATACACCTCCCCATCTCCATGAGTGACCTGTTCTTTCATTCAGAAAATCCATTATGTTGAGGTGTATACAGCACTGTACACTGGTGTTTTATCCCATGCTCAACGAGAAATGCATTAAAATCAAAAGACATATATGCCCCCCCCCCCTCGATCAGAACAGAGGGTGCCCATTTTACATGCTGACAGGTTTTGAGCCAAAACCAAAAACTATTTGAAGCACATGAACAGTTCCGACTTTTCCTTCAATGGACATACCCATGCATGCCTGCAAAAATCATTGATGAAAGTCACAAAGTAAAGATAATTCCCAAAAGAAGGTGTCTACATAGGACCACAAACATCACTATGTACAAGATGCAATTTCTGAGTAGCCCAAACTGAACCATCTTTTGGAAAGAATGAACACTACATTTTTCTCAAAATATAGCCTCCACAAACATGTTTTTGAGGTGTCTCAAGTTTGGGCAAAGAGGACACCATTTCAGATTTCTGTAGGCATACCAAACTAGCAAAATTAAGATGACCAAAGTGTGCATGCCAAAGCTTTGCATCTGACATAGCCTGAAAATCATATACTGTACATGCTGAATCATTTACAGATCTTTCATAGTCTATGATCTTATACAGTCCATGACATAAAATGCCAGAAGCAATAGTCAGGTAGCCATTTGATAGATCTTGAACTGTACACTTGTCATCAACAATTTTCATACCCAAGCCAATCTTCGCTAATGCAAAAATTGATAACAGATTTTTCAGTATCTGTGGCACAAACAAAGCATCTGACAAAGTGAAAGAACTACCATCAAGAGTAGTCAAAATGATCTTACCAACTCCCATAACATGATAAGAGGAGTTGTTGGCGCATGTAACAATATTCCCGAGAAGAAACTGTGCGGAGAGGTAATATGTTTGGTCGCCCCACTGTCCAAGTACGAAACATTTGAGTCTACTACATACATGCACTGCTCATGAGAAGATGGGTCAAAACTGCAAATAGTAGTAAACGCTCATTCTTCTTTCTACACAAGATAAGCAGACTCTGTTTTTGGTGTAGAGGCTTCTACAACAACCATTCTAGCCTCTTTCTTCTTTGCCTCTTTAGCACCCAGTTTTGGAGAGTTCTTTATGATATGATCATTTCCTTTACAATACTTGCAAAACAATTTTTGCTTTTCTAATTGCTTTTCATCTTTGTCTTCCCTATTGGATTGTGCAGTATTAGTAGATTTGTGCTTACTAGTTGAAGAGCTCCATTTTCCTTTGACCTTCTAACTAGCGAGGAAAGCTTGATTTGCAATAGGCATAGTGGACCTCGTCTGCCTGGACTGATCCTCCTACAATAAAACAGAGACTAACTCCTCAAAAGACAAGGCATTTTGATTGCCTTTCATCATCAATCGAAGAGTAGAAGCAAAACTGTGATATGCATAAGGAAGACCATTCAGAACGGTCTACACAAGTGAGCTATCTGGTATAACCTCATCAGCACAAATCAATTGTTCCTTCAAGTCTTTGATCTTTGTTAGAAAATTGTCCATAGAATCACCTTCATTCATATGCTCACTCTCCAACTGTTTTCAGAGGTAAGCAACACGAGCCTCATTCCTAGCTTGGTACAATGTGGTGAGTGTATCCCAAGCATCCTTAGCACATTTTACAAACAAAGCTATCAATGCATGTGCCTGGACATCTCTGCCATCCCAACAAATTTTCTCTATAGTAGGTGCAATAGAAACCGCAGCACGAACATGAATATGCAAAATATCATCATCTTTGACACCTTTCGCATCAGCTTCAGTACCTACAGTTGTAACAGATGCGGGTTAGATAGGACGTTTCTTCAACACCCTCCACAATGTTCCATAGTCCTTTTGCAACCAATACATGTCGCATCATAGTAGTTGGTACCATCCAACCTATCCTCAAGAGCCAACATACGGAATACATCATTGCTTTCAACCATGGCCAATGACTAAAATACCTTAATGCAAAAAATTGACTGTATCTCAAAAATTTGAACAAAACTGATAGACGAATTCTGCTAGACCTATAGCAGACTTCGAGATGCTTATACTGGGGAACCAAAATTGGTATATACCTTTGGTACAAAAAGACAAAATTGCCTGCATAAGCGCTATGTTAGTGCATTTAGAGGTTGAAATGAGCTGAGTATGCTCACCATAATTCGTGGGATTCTGAGACTGCAACCGGAGAGGTATCAACAATGCCCTAGATGAAGCGGCAACCTGCTCTGATACTAATTGTTGGAGTTAGACATCTATGGAAGCGTGCGAATAACACAAGGAAGAAGAAGAAGCTTCAAGCACAACAGATAATACTGAATGTATTACTAGAGAATGTACAAAGATAAGTAGCGTATTAGGGCAATATGCATATATAGAAGTTGGGGGAAAAGACCTCTTAAAGAGGGAAAAAAGTACCCCAGCGGTCCTAGAGTGTTCATACACATCACTACCTAAATATATCAACATACTATTCTAGTTGGGCATGTCCTCTTCTTGGACAAGCCTAGTGGTTGATGCTTTGAATCTCTCGAAGGAAATCCTAAGTTCAAATCCTCGCTGGACATGTCCATGAGTTCCCAAAGATGGGTGTCCATGAAGTTTCCCAAGATGGGTGCCTCTACCTTATGAGCTCGGGTGTGTGTGTCTTTCCAATTCATTGTACTCTCAAAAAACAAAAAAACCATATGCATTCGCATGGGTTGGGTTTGATAAGGTCTTAACCATTGCTGGTTTTGGACTCCAAAATTTTTGGCAACCAGATCAACAAATTCTTCCACATTAGTAGTGTTTATATGTACTACTAGAACATCTTCTGGCTTTGATGGAGCCTAAGGAAATTTCAAATCATTAACTAGATTTTCCTCCAAATCTATAGATTCTTAGAGACATGTGTCCAAAGATTTTAGTCTTTTCACATAAAACAAAGCTCTCAATCCTCCATTCTTTAGACCATCCAAGAATAATGAGACCATTTTTGGTTGGGTAGGACTTTTAGTCATCGTGAAATTATGAAGACATTATTAAACCTTCTTACTGGTAGCCTTCTAAACTCATTATTATCTTGGTTGAAGTTATTTATTAAAGAAGATGTATTATGTTTGATTCCACTTTTTGCAAAATCAACAATGAAATCATCTAAGAATTGCTCAATACTTACAAATACATCATGGTTCAATTGTTGGAATCATGCAAAGTTCTTCCTAGTTGTGTGAGTCCAAATGCTTCATATTGAATGAAGACCATCTACTTTCTCATGTAGGAGAACTTGTTAAAATCCAGCCATGTGATCATATGGGATCGAGAACCATCATAATGATTCTTCATGCATTTAGGAACCTTAGAAGGTCTTAGCCTTCTACCCACGTCTTGGTCTAGCTATAATTTGAACCATGCCAAACAAACCTTCTCCTCTTCCTTCTAGAGGACTTTAAGGAAAGTGTGGTGCATTCATCTTCTCATCTCTCATTTAATTTTTAGGAATAATATTATTTCTTGCCATTGCAAAATTTACATGACGACTTTGAGGGATATTCTACCAATTGTATTGCCCTATGTTAGGGTTTCCCTAGAGTTTTTGTTGATCTCATTGTTGTGAGATAAAGTTTTTGGTTTACTAGTGGGAAACACTGACAACACGATGTATTGAAGTATAAACTATTCTAATTCTATCACCTGGTAATAACTTCTTCTATATGGATCTAACTAAGTGAACCTTGAGGAGTCTTCATGACCGTCAAACTCATCCATGGTAGCAACGTTACTATTGCTACCTAGAATGTGTGTAGCTATGTAGCGTTTCCTCAATCCCAATCTATCCCCAATCACAATCTTTCGATTACTCAGAAATAACAGTGGAGAGAAGAACGCAGAGATTGCACAAGGTAAAAGAAAATCTGATGCGGAAGAGTAGAACAAATATGACATAGAGAAGGAAGAATTCTGATATTATAGATGTGAATCAATGGTTACAGTAGCTTTGGACAATAGCTTCTTGACGAAGCCTCTACCTCCCGACCACCCCCGAGCTATCACAATCGCATTCTCACTCGCACTCTCAATCACACTCTCACTCTCACTCTCACTCTCAATCACACTCTCAATCACACTCTCAATCACAAGGTAATTCTCAGATTTCTGTGTGTCCTCCGTGTTGATGCGCAGGCCTTCTTATCTTTTTTTTCCGTTTGATCGCAGCCATGCTCCCCTAAGAAGTGTGCGATCCACCAAATTTAGAAAAAGTCGAGTTTCTCCAAAACTTTCGCAAAAAGCCATGCGATCGTAGTATACTTCCTTTCTTTAGCATACCTATGAAAAATAGCAGAAAAACACCAAGAAGACATATCTGAAAACATACATAATTAGACATGGTGATACGTGAGCATGAGAATCAAGGATTCGAATAGAATTAGACAAGCCCACGTTTTCTTTTTTTAAAGTGTTGGAAAAAACAGCACTTTTCAAAGCCCTGTAACTCAAAAACAATGAGGAATTAGGTTAAGCTTGTGAGAGACACTTTTATTCAATTTTTCGATCTGCACAATAGTGTTAGAGATGTCCGAGGTCCAAATCCACCTCCAAATGACACTTTTGAGCCCTGCAAGGTTTAAAATTCTAGAGAGAGAGTAAAATCAAGTCATTTTCTTACAATGAACTAAACGTAGGACCCTGAACGAGGTACTTAAAACATGATTCACAAAAATCTCACACAGGCACTTTTATTCTCTTCTACTTGCTCTACCTTTCCCTCATACAGAGTTTTCGTTAATTCTTTCATCTTCACCTTCAAAATCCCACTCGAAAACATGATGCAATTAAGGTGTAGAGAGAGAATATGAAACTTCTCAACCCAAAATTTTTCCTACATGCATAAAATGACCTAATTATTCGTTCTAAGCATTATCCCCACAATGAAATTCAGAAAGTTCAAAATGAATTATTTCACTAGAAAAGAGGCCTATTACAATTCTTCCCCCCCTTTAAGAACTCTGTCCTCAGAGTTGGAAAGAAGGATAATGTGCTAGAAAGTCATCTAAATTTACCCAACTCGAATCTTCTACTGGGTATGAATGCCATTTCACCAAAATTTCTACTATAGATCTATTTCTAAGAAATCTTTCCTTCCTATCTAATATTATTTCCGGTTGAGGCTCAAAAGAGCCATCATCTTTCAGCTTATAATTGTCCTACAAAACATGAGCAACATTAGACACATATCTTTTAAGTAAGCTAACATGAAATATAGGATGCACATTTAGATATTTAGGTAGTTCCAGCAAATAAGCAAGAGATCCGATCTTTTTCAAAACTTTAAAAGGGCCTGCATATCGAGGAGAAAGTCTATGATCCTTCCCTAGCAACAAGTTAGATCGGTGAGAATTAACTTTAAGAAATACCATATCATTAACTTGGAATTCAAGTGGTCTTCTCTTTAAATCATAGAACTTCTTTTGTCTTTTCTGAGCTTCTCTTATATGTTTCTTAATTTTGCCAAGTTCTTCATCCATCTTATCAAGCATTTCTTTGGATACTTCTACTTTATTTGGAAAACCCAAAAACGAAAATGGAGTCAAACAATTATAACCATACATAGCTTCAAATGGAGTCATTTTTATAGATGCATGCCATGCACTATTGTATGCAAACTCAACCAAGGGTAAATATTCACTCCAATTATCCTGCTTTTCATTCACATACATACGCAACATATCCTCAACTACCCTGTTAACCCTCTCAGTTTCCCCATCAGTTTATGGATGGAAAGCTGTACTCATACAAAGTTGAGTTACAATGGATTCAAATGTCACTTTCTAGACGTTTGACGTAAATCTAGAATCTCTATCAGAAATTATGCTTTTAGGCATTCCATGCAATCAAAATATTTCTTTTACAAAGATTCTTGCAACATTCAAAGCAGTATCAGTCTTTTTCATAGGAAAGAAGTGTGCCATCTTGGTAAGCCATTTGACTACAACAAATATGGTATCATGCTTACTTCTGGTCATAGGTAGCTTAGTGATAAAGTCCATAGAAATAGACTCCCACTTCTGATTTGGAACATCCAAAGGTTGAAGCATTCCCGGCATCCTCTTAAACTCAGATTTCACCTGTTGGCACTTCAAACATTCATTTACATATTTTCTAATATCCTGCTTCATACACGGCCAAAAGTAAGAATACTTTGTTTTAACATATGTCCTTGAATAACCTCGATGTGCAGAAAAAGGTGCATCATGACAATCATGCAGTATTTTAACTTTTAGTGGAGATTCAGAAGATAAATTTAGCCGATTGTTACAATACAATGTTCCATTCTGCAAATGAAATTTTTCGTCATACGTCGATCCCCTATTCGCATTCAAAGCATTCAAAATAGGTGCATAAAAATAATCATGTTTTATCTCTTCTTGAATTTGATTGAGAAAATCAGAATTTATTAACGAAACAAGATTACACAAAGGTCTCCGACTCAATGCATCAGCAACCTTATTTTCCTTACCAGCAAGATACTTAATGTCAAAATCATACTCGCTTAATAATTCAATCCAACGCTTCTACCTGTTGTTAAGCAATGGTTGAGTGAAGATGTATTTTAGACTTTGATGATCTGTTTTCAATTCAAACTCAACCCCTAACAATAGATGTCTCCAATGCTTAAATGCATGCACAACAGCAAGCAGTTCTAAATCATGAGTAGGATAGTTAAGTTCATGCTTTCTTAGTTTTCTGGACTCATATGCAACCACCTTGCCATCCTGTGAAATAACACATCCTATCTGACTACCACTTGCATCACATGCAACCACAAAAGGCTTTCCCGTTTCTGGTATTTTCAAAACACAATTCTCAACGACTTTTTGTTTCAATGTTTCAAATGATTTTTGACAGGCATCACTCCACACAAATCCTACATTCTTTTTAGTTAATTCGGTGAGGGGAGTAGCTATCTAAGAGAAATCCTTAATATGTGCTCTTTCATATTGTGCCAACCCAAGAAAACTTCTAACATCTCTTACAGTCTTAGGAATCGGCCAATCAACTATTTACTTTATCTTCATCT
Source organism: Ceratopteris richardii (assembly GCA_020310875.1). Taxonomy (NCBI): domain Eukaryota; kingdom Viridiplantae; phylum Streptophyta; class Polypodiopsida; order Polypodiales; family Pteridaceae; genus Ceratopteris; species Ceratopteris richardii. The sequence goes on from CM035422.1 coordinate 94,264,044, forward strand.
ATAAGGATTCCTTCTTTTGATATTACTCTTCCTAGATACACAAGTTTATCCTTAGCAGAGAAACACTTACTCTTTTTCCCATACAATTTGTGTTCTCTAAGAGTTTGCAAAGTCTTCTTGAGATGTACCGCATGCTCCGAATCATCTTTAGAGTACACAAATATATCATCAAGGAAGAGTAAGATGAATTCATCTAGGTAATCGTGAAAAATATTATTCATCAAGCACATAAATGTGGCAGAAGCGTTTGTTAAGCCAAAAGGTAGAACCGTAAACTCATAGTGACCATATCGTGTTCGAAAAGCCGTCTTAGGAATATCCTCTCTTTTGATCCTAATTTGGTGATATCCAGATCTTAAGTCAATCTTTGTGAATACGGTCGCTCCACTTAATTGACCTAATAAGTCATCTATGTGAGGGAGTGGATACTTATTCTTAATTGTTCTTTTATTCAATCCCCTATAGTCAATGCATAATCTGTAAGAGCCGTCTTTCTTCTTCTGAAATAAAACAGGCGCACCCCAAGGTGAGACGCTCGGTTTTATTAAGCCTTTCTTCAAAAGAGTTAGCGCACTTACCGCCATCATCTGCTTCCTCAATAATTGTACCCTCCTCGATGATGTTTATTGCTTTTGATTGTGCGGGCCGAAAGACTGCCTTGTTCGGGCACTCATATGTCCGATGCCCTTGCTCCCCGCAACGAAAACACAGACCAAGTCTTTTTGCCCTCTCAATAAAATTAGGGTCTTGTTGCCACTCAATTGGTTGACGCCTCCTTTGATTTTCCACCGGCCGAGCAGGGTTCTTACCTTGGTAGTTAGAAGATGGAGATTTCTTTGAATGGTTCATGTTCGTTGCAACAGGTCTTTGTGGCCTATGTCCCGTTGCAATGAATCTGCTCCTATTTGCCTTTTGCATATTGAACTTGTCCATCTTCTCAAAGTTCTCAGCCATCGCAACAGCATCAAGAAAATCAATGCATCCAGATCCCTTGACTTGATAGCGAAGTTCCTCACGAAGCCCTTCAATAAATTTACTCTTTAGAGCATTACCACTAACCTCTAATGCATATTTATGAAGACGTAAGAACTTCTCTTTGTACTCATCAACAGATAAGCTATGCTTGTCACTTTCGTGTTGTCGGAAATTGTAGAACTCCATCTTCTTCTCCATATGGTAGTGTGGAGCACAATAGCGTTTTTCAGCTTGTTCTCTAAATTCCTTCCATAGAACAGGACCAGAACGCATTCGAGTCTGCATATATGACTTCCACCATAGCTTCGTGATCCCACACAGATGCAGGATCCCAACTTTTGCCTTGGACTCTTCACTAAATTGTTGAAGATCAAAGAAATCCTCTAGTTCTTCAATCCATGCCTCAAGATCTTCGCCACTCTTCTTCTCGCCATCAAAATCATTTAACTTTGCCTTCTTGAAGACTTGGTTAAGGGCAAACTCACCTGGTTCCATATCTTCAGAATTGCGTGTTTGTTTTTCGCAAGGTACGCTAGATGTTCCCGCACCTTCATCTATTTCATCGTTCAGCTCCACAAACAAATTTGTTGCTCCTTCTGGTTGCTTTCCCCCTCGTTCTTTGCGCAATTCACCAAGAAGCTTCTGAGTAAGCTCCTCTTGTTCATGAACCTTTTGTGTTAGACCTTCCATCGTTCCCGCGGATTGATTTTGCTCTGATACCACTTGTAGTGTTTCCTCAATCCCAATCTATCCCCATCTTAATCTTTCGATTACTCAGAAATAACAGTGGAGAGAAGAACGCAAAGATTGCACAAGGTAAAGAAAATCTGATGCAGAAGAGTAGAACAAATATGACGCCGAGAAGGAAGAATTCTGATATTATACATGTGAATCAATGGTTACAGTAGCTTCGGACAATAGCTTCTTGACGAAGCCTCTACCTCCCGACCACCCCCGAGCTATCACAATCGCATTCTCACTCGCACTCTCAATCACACTCTCACTCTCACTCTCACTCTCAATCACACTCTCAATCACAAGGTAATTCTCAGATTTCTGTGTGTCCTCCGTGTTGATGCGCAGGCCTTCTTATCTTTTTTTTCTGTTTGATCGCAGCCGTCCTCCCCAAAGAAGTGTGCGATCCACCAAATTTAGAAAAAGTCGAGTTTCTCCAAAACTTTCGCAAAAAGCCATGCGATCGTAGTATACTTCCTTTCTTTAGCATACCTGTCAAAAATAGCAGAAAAACACCAAGAAGACATATCCGAAAACATACATAATTAGACATGGTGACACGTGAGCATGAGAATCACGGATTCGAATAGAATTAGACAAGCCCACGTTTTTTTTTTTTAAGTGTTGGAAAAAATGGCACTTTTCAAAGCCCTGTAACTCAAAAACAATGAGGAATTAGGTTAAGCTTGTGAGAGAAACTTTTATTCAATTTTTGGATCTACACAATAGTGTTAGAGACGTCCGAAGTCCAAATCCACCTCCAATTGCCACTTTTGATCCCTGCAAGGTTTAAAATTCTAGAGAGAGTAGAATCAAGGCATTTTCTTACAATGAACTAAACGTAGGACCCTGAACGAGGTACTTAAAACATAATTCACGAAAATCTCACACAGGCACTTTTATTCTCTTCTACTTGCTCTACCTTTCCCTCATACAGAGTTTTCCTTAATTCTTTCATCTTCACCTTCAAAATCCCACTGGAAAACATGATGCAATTAAGGTCTAGAGAGAGAATATGAAACTTGTCAACCCAAAATTTTTCCTACATGCATAAAATGACCTAATTATTTGTTCTAAGCATTATCCCCACAATGAAATTCAGAAAGTTCAAAATGAATTATTTCACTAGAAAAGAGGCCTATTACAATTCTTCCCCCCCTTTAAGAACTCTGTCCTCAGAGTTGGAAAGAAGGATAATGTGCTAGAAAGTCATCTAAATTTACCCAACTGAATCTTCTACTGGGTATGAATGCCATTTCACCAAAATTTCTACTATAGATCTATTTCTAAGAAATCTTTCCTTCCTATCTAATATTATTTCCGGTTGAGGCTCAAAAGAGCCATCATCTTTCAGCTTATAATTGTCCTACAAAACATGAGCAACATTAGACACATATCTTTTAAGTAAGCTAACATGAAATACAGGATGCACATTTAGATATTTAGGTAATTCCAGCAAATAAGCAAGAGATCCGATCTTTTTCAAAACTTTAAAAGGGCCTGCATATCGAGGAGAAAGTCTATGATCCTTCCCTAGCAACAAGTTAGATCAGTGACGATTAACTTTAAGAAATACCATATCATTAGCTTGGAATTCAAGTGGTCTTCTCTTTAAATCATAGAACTTCTTTTGTCTTTTCTGAGCTTCTCTTATATGTTTCTTAATTTTTCCAAGTTCTTCATCTATCTTATCAAGAATCTCTTTGGATACTTCTACTTTATTTGGAAAACAAAGGTGGAGTCAAACAATTATAACCATACATAGCTTCAAATGGAGTCATTTTTATAGATGCATGCCATGCACTATTGTATGCAAACCCAACCAAGGGTAAATATTCACTCCAATTATCCTGCTTTTCATTTACATACATACGCAACATATCCTCAACTACCTTGTTACCCCTCTCAGTTTCCCCATCAGTTTGTGGATGGAAAGCTGTACTTATACAAAGTTGAGTTACAATGGATTCAAATGTCACTTTCCAGAAGTTTGACGTAAATCTAGAATCTCTATCAGAAATTATGCTTTTAGGCATTCCATGCAATCGAAATATTTCTTTTACAAAGATTCTTGCAACATTCAAAGCAGTATTAGTCTTTTTCATAGGAAAGAAGTGTACCATCTTGGTAAGCCAATCGACTACAACAAATATGGTATCATGCTTACTTCTGGTCATAGGTAGCTTAGTGATAAAGTCCATAGAAATAGACTCCCACTTCTGATTTGGAACATCCAAAGGTTGAAGCATTCCTAGCATCCTCTTAAACTCAGATTTCACCTGTTGGCACTTCAAACATTCATTTACATATTCTCTAATTTCCCGCTTCATACACGGCCAAAAGTAAGAATACTTTGTTTTAACATATGTCCTTGAATAACCTAGATGTGCAGAAAAAGGTGCATCATGACAATCATGCAGTATTTTAACTTTTAGTGGAGATTTAGAAGATAAGCATAGCCGATTGTTACAATACAGTGTTCCATTCTGCAAAATGAAATTTTTCCTCATATATCGATCCCCTGTTCGCATTCAAAGCATTCAAAATAGGTGCATAAAAAGAATCATGTTTTATCTCTTCTTGAATTTGATTGAGAAAATCAGAATTTATTATAGAAACAAGACTACACAAAAGTCTCCGACTCAATGCATCAGCAACCTTATTTTCCTTACCAACAAGATACTTAATGTCAAAATCATACTTGCTTAATAATTCAATCCAACGCTTCTGCCTGTTGTTAAGCAATGGTTGAGTGAAGATGTATTTTAGACTTTGATGATCTGTTTTCAATCCAAACTTAACCCCTAACAATAGATGTCTCCAATGCTTAAGTGCATGCACAACAAAAAGCATTTCTAAATCATCAGTAGGATAGTTAAGTTCATGCTTTCTTAGTTTTCTGGACTCATATGCGACCACCTTGCCATCCTGTGAAATAACACATCCTATCTGACTAACACTTGCATCACATGCAACCACAAAAGGCTTTCCCGTTTCTGGTATTTTCAAAACACAATTCTCAACGACTTTTTGTTTCAATGTTTCAAATGATTTTTGACAGGCATCACTCCACACAAATCCTACATTCCTTTTAGTTAATTCGGTGAGGGGAGTTGCTATCTTAGAGAAATCCTTAATATGTGCTCGTTCATATTGTGCCAACCCAAGAAAACTTCTAACATCTCTTACAGTCTTAGGAATCGGCCAATCAACTATTGTTTTTACTTTATCTTCATCTATAAGGATTCCTTCTTTTGATATTACTCTTCCTAGATACACAAGTTTATCCTTAGCAAAGAAACACTTACTCTTTTTCCCATACAATTTGTGTTCTCTAAGAGTTTGCAAAGTCTTCTTGAGATGTACCGCATGCTCCGAATCATCTTTAGAGTACACAAATATATCATCAAGGAAGACTAAGATAAATTCATCTAGGTAATCGTGAAAAATATTATTCATCAAGTACATAAATGTGGCAGAAGCGTTTGTTAAGCCAAAAGGTAGAACCGTAAACTCATAGTGACCATATCGTGTTCGAAAGCCGTCTTAGGAATATCCTCTGTTTTGATCCTAATTTGGTGATATCCAGATCTTAAGTCAATCTTTGTGAATACGGTCGCTCCACTTAATTGACCTAATAAGTCATCTATGTGAGGGAGTGGATACTTATTCTTAATTGTTATTTTATTCAATCCCCTATAGTCAATGCATAATCTGTAAGAGCCATCTTTCTTCTTCTGAAATAAAACAGGCGCACCCCAAGGTGAGACACTCGGTTTTATTAAGCCTTTCTTCAAAAGATCATCTAATTGAATCTTAAGCTCCTTTAGTTCATCAATGTTAAATCTATAGGGTGCTCTAGAATATGGTTCACTCCCTGGATATAGGTCAATGGCGTGGTCAATCTGCCTAGGTGGGGGTATACCACGCAAGTCTTCTGGAAATACATTGGCATATTCTTTCAAGAGTTTTGCTACGTAATCTGGAATATCTTCGTCATTACCTTCCTGATGCAGATTGTTCACATACACTACAAATGTTTTGCAGCCATCACGTATACCTCTAATTATCTGCATACCAGAAATAAGAGTAGGCTTAGGATTAAGGACGTCACCTAGAATATGAATAGATTCATCATTTAGCTTCACAGTGATCGTTCTTTGTTCACAATTAATTTTCGTAGAATTTTTAACTAACCAATCCATACCTATGATTAGATCACTTTCTTTCATCTCAATTACATGGAAGCTCACAGAAAAGTGTTTATTAGAAAGAGTAAATTCAAGGTTTTCAACATATCCTTTCATGTAGTGTAATCGTCCATTGGCCATCTCTACAGGTCTGGTTATCTGCATATTTAGGGCTATCCCTAGATTCTGTACCAATTTGAAAGATAGAAAACAATGGGTACTACCTGAATCGATCAAAAATCTGGTTTTATGCGCAGAAATCATACCTGGAATCATGATTACAGAAGCCTTTGGGAAAGAACTAACCACCATGCAACGTAAAGTAGAGTTAGCGCACTTACCGCCATCATCTGCTTCCTCAATAATTGTACCCTCCTCGATGATGTTTATTGCTTTTGATTGTGCGGGCCGAAAGACTGCCTTGTTCGGGCACTCATATGTCCGATGCCCTTGCTCCTCGCAACGAAAACATAGACCAAGTCTTTTTTCCCTCTCAATAAAATTAGGGTCTTCTTGCCACTCAATTGGTTGACGCCTCCTTTGATTTTCCACCGGCCGAGCAGGGTTCTTACCTTGTTCGTTAGAAGATGGAGTTTTCTTTCAATTGTTCATGTTCATTGCAACAGGTCTTTGTGGCCTATGTCCTGTTGCAATGAATCTGCTCCTATTTGCCTTCTGCAAATTGAACTTCTCCATCTTCTCAAAGTTCTCAGCCATCGCAACAGCATCAAGAAAATAAATGCATCCAGATCCCTTGACTTGATAGCGAAGTTCCTCACAAAGCCCTTCAATAAATTTACTCTTTAGAGCATTACCACTAACCTCTAATGCATATTTATGAAGACGTAGGAACTTCTCTTTGTAATCATCAACAGATAAGCTATGCTTGTCACTTTCGTGTTGTACGAAATTGTAGAACTCCATCTTCTTCTCCATATGGTAGTGTGGAGAACAATAGCGTTTTTCAGCTTGTTCTCTAAATTCCTTCCATAGAACAGGACCAGAACGCGTTCGAGTCTACATATATGACTTCCACCATAGCTTCGCGATCCCACGCAGATGCAGGATCCCAACTTTTGCCTTGGACTCTTCACTAAATTGTTGAAGATCAAAGACATCCTCTAGTTCTTCAATCCATGCCTCAAGATCTTCGCCACTCTTCTTCTCGCCATCAAAATCATTTAACTTTGCCTTCTTGAAGACTTGTTTAAGGGCAAACTCACCTGGTTCCATATCTTCAGAATTGCGTTTTTTGTTTTTCGCAAGGTACGCTAGATGTTCCCGCACCTTCATCTATTTCATCGTTCAGCTCCACAAACAAATTTGTTGCTCCTTCTCGTTGCTTTCCCCCTCGTTCTTTGCGCAATTCACCAAGAAGCTTCTGAATAAGCTCCTCTTGTTCACGAACCTTTTGTCTTAGACCTTCCATCGTTCCCGCGGATTGATTTTGCTCTGATACCACTTGTAGCGTTTCCTCAATCCCAATCTATCCCCAATCATAATCTTTCGATTACTCAGAAATAACAGTGGAGAGAAGAACGCAGAGATTGCACAAGGTAAAAGAAAATCTGATGCGGAAGAGTAGAACAAATATGACGCAGAGAAGGAAGAATTCTTATATTATAGATGTGAATCAATTGTTATAGTAGCTTTGGACAATAGCTTCTTGACGAAGCCTCTACCTCCCGACCACCCCCGAGCTATCACAATCGCATTCTCACTCGCACTCTCAATCACACTCTCACTCTCACTCTCACTCTCAATCACACTCTCAATCACAAGGTAATTCTCAGATTTCTATGTGTCCTCCGTGTTGATGCGCAGGCCTTCTTATCTTTTTTTTTCCGTTTGATCGCAGTCGTGCTCCCCAAAGAAGTGTGCGATCCACCAAATTTAGAAAAAGTCGAGTTTCTCCAAAACTTTCGCAAAAAGCCATGCGATCATAGTATACTTCTTTTCTTTAGCATACCTGTCAAAAATAGCAGAAAAACACCAAGAAGACATATCCGAAAACATACATAATTAGACATGGTGACACGTGAGCATGAAAATCACGGATTCGAATGGAATTAGACAAGCCCACGTTTTTTTTTTTTTAAGTGTGGGAAAAAATGGCACTTTTCAAAGCCCTGTAACTCAAAAACAATGAGGAATTAGGTTAAGCTTGTGAGAGACACTTTTATTCAATTTTTCGATCTGCAGAATAGTATTAGAGACGTCCGAGGTCCAAATCCACCTCCAAATGCCACTTTTGAGCCCTACAAGGTTTAAAATTCTAGAGAGAGAGTAAAATCAAGGTATTTTCTTACAATGAACTAAACGTAGGACCTTGAACGAGGTACTTAAAACATGATTCACAAAAATCTCACACAGGCACTTTTATTCTCTTCTACTTGCTCTACCTTTCCCTCTTACAGAGTTTTCCTTAATTCTTTCATCTTCACCTTCAAAATCCCACTGGAAAACATGATGCAATTAAGGTCTAGAGAGAGAATATGAAACTTGTCAGCCCAAAATTTTTCCTACATGCATAAAATGACCTAATTATTCGTTCTAAGCATTATCCCCAGAATGAAATTCAGAAATTTCAAAATGAATTATTTCACTAGAAAAGAGGCCTATTACAAGCTATCTTCAATAACTTGTTAGTGCCAACAATTAGATAGATGTCTATGAGATCATCATCTTAAGGAATTTTTTCCCATCCTAAGACATTTATGATAACTGAATTCCTTCTGGGGGTTTTCATAGTCTCTCCATTTCCCATCTTGTTAGGATTACTAGGTTCTACAAAGGGAATGAAATCCAAACTCATAAATAAAGACTTAGTAGCCCTATTACATGAATATTGAGATGTATTTGAATGGAGATAAAAAGACTTCAATGGTGTATATTTGAAAATTTTCACACATACTATATCAATGATGATTGACACAAAATCAACCAAAGAATGGCCTTATATGTATAATGATGCCTACTCTCCAAAAAATTGAAGTAGAGATTGATATAGTCTAGGCCATAGTTTTCATTAACAATATCAAAGATATAAAGTGGGTTCATGCATCATTGCACTATGAAAGATATAGATGTTATGAGTATGCATATATTCTCAAGAAGGTGAATGAACTAGTAATTTTGTGATAGCTTTCTTTAGCAATCATTGATCATCTGCTTAGAAGGGTAGCAAGCCAAGTAGTTTAGAGCTTCTTGAATGGTTTTGTAGGTTACAATTTGGTAGGAATTGCTCTTGAGGACCAACATAAACTGTGTTTGCTACTATCTTTGTATTTTGTTTCATGCCCTTCACCTTCACCGATGCTCCATGTACCTTCCAATTCTTGATGTGTCACACGTTCATGGCAATTAGATAGAATTCCATAGAGCTTAATGTGGATGAGCTTGACACATATGTGAATGAACACATTATGTATATCCCTGACTTTCATAGAATCTTTTCAGAATGCAAACAATAGTGTGTCTAAACCAAAAAAAAATGTGTCTTCATGGTTTGGCAAGGTAACCTTTTAGGAGATATTTCCTCCAAAAATGGCATTTCCATGGATGATGACAAAATCCAAGCCATAATAGAGCTTTCAAACCTAAGAATACTAAGGAAGTTCAAGATTTTATGGGCCATTTTGGCAACTATTGGAGGTTCATTCATAGGTATGCATTAGTACATAAACCATTTTGTATTATACATAGAGAAAGCACTCCATGAGTTCGAAGGTCATGTAAGTGCAACACGAAACTTGAAAGCTCTACTGTGCTATAAGTTGTTCCATATGCATGCACATGTGTCAAAGTGTTCCATCATTTGTGTTCTAGGATATCCAACAAATGTTAGGAACAAGGATTTGGTGATTTCGTATGCTAGAAAACAATTAAATAATGTTTCATAAAACAATACGAACGCTTAAGGAGAATGATGATGAATGGTATATATGGTTAGGAATCTATAAGCAAAATAGTAAGATGGGTTTTATGTATCATGGAATTTCACTTTAAAATTGTTGTTAAAAAGGAAATATATACCTTAGATCTAACCACTTCTCATAGCTAACAAGTCAAGAACTTTAATGCTTAATCAAAATCTTAATCCTATCTTGTTAGATTGTGTGGATGATTATGAAAGAAGGAACCTCATATAACAAGAACATGAAGGTATTGTGAGACAACATTTCTATGAAAGCAAAACCCAATAGTAGCTACAATGATGAGGATCTTAATGAAACACTATGGCAACAAATGTACGCACTTATGCTTCACAATGTGCTAGCTGCAAGATGTCTCCTCCCACAAAACATGCTACTCTCTACAAAGTTATAGAAATAGCCACCAAAATCAAACATGTAGTTGAATCTCCATGAGCATGAGTTTCCTACAGTCATAGATAGAGGAAAAAGACAGAATCTAGAAGAAAAAAGTCGAGTTTATGCTATTCTCCAAAATCAACTTTACATATAAAGTTGAGACAATCTCTTATGATTGGGCACCTTTGAAGATGATTAGCTACCATTTACAAAGATGGTGCATACAAGTACATTTGGTGGTCACTTCTCCACTATGTGATGTCTATAGATGATTCTCATGACCCACCTTGCATGAGGATGAAACTGAATATGTCAACAAATATCACACATGTTCAAGAAGAGAGTATTCAATTTGGAGCGATGACATGCCATTAAGGCCCATGATTAGTAGTACAACCTCTACTAGATAGGGCTTAAATTTTCGTGGTCTAATCATCCCACTTACACATAGCTATTGTGGATAATAGATATTTTCACTATGAATTATCTCACAAAATTGGTCAAAACTAGGGTTTCCATGAATCCTATGGACTCTGTCCAAATTCGTGTTTGATAATATTTTTACTAGGCTTGGTCTACCAATAAAAACTTTTAGTGATAGAGAAACAAATTTCATTAAAAAAGTGTTTGGTTGTTTGTTAGAAGAATTTTCAGTTGTTCACAAGAATTGTACCCCATATCATCCCCAAAAAAATGCAAAAGAAGAGATCTACAACAAAGTAATATACACAATGTTGACAAAGATAGTTAACATTAGAAGGTCCAACTGGGATAGAAAATTGGTTTTAGGATGTTCCAAATGCAATGGAAGCATTGTTATCTCCAAGAATTTGAGTCAATAATGAGATACAGAAGTCACATGGATTCCAAGGTTCAAGACGGTTTCCTTTATCCATGAGGGACCCAATTGAAATCACCAATGTTTGCGAAAATAGCCTTCTTGGATGAGGGACACATCTTTGATAGATGTAACATTCTTTCACATAATTGGTGGCATCCCTATAATTATTAGCCCACCATTACCCTTTATGGAGTATTTTCTATGCAAGGTATTGCATTTTTATATGTCCTTCATTGTGCAATACTTCAAGTATAAGGCTTGCTTCCTAAAGATAAATAGACTTGGTCTGTGTCCTCTAATTTCAATGCTTTTTTGGTTGAACATGGGATAAAGCATTCATTATACAAGGTCATATACCTCAACGGAATGGGGTTTCTGAAAGAAAGAACATTCTCTCATGGCGATGGTGAGGTGTATGATCAAAATTCATGCTTTACCATATATCGTCTGGCTTGAGGTTGTTAAGTGTGCAACATATATACTTAACATGTGTCCCACCAAAGCACTATATTCTATCACTCCATAGAAGGCTTGGCATGACTCCAAGCCATGGATTGCTCGTTTTTGTGTCTTTGATTGTCTAGCATATGCATAAGTACTTGAACAATGCAAGGAATTGGATGATAAAATAATGAATTGTATTTTTTTGGGTAGAGTTCTAAAAGTAAAGGCTATCTTCGATATCATCCATAGACAATGCAATTTTCTTAGCCATCACTTTCATGTAATAAGGAGACATTAGCTAGTTCCAAAGATATGTATGATACTTTTTTGCCTCTTTTTATAGGTGGAGAGTGAAGTATTGGTCCAAATGAGGTAGTTGTAATTCATTCATTTTTTTCATGTACTAAGGAGACAATAGTTAGCTCCAAAGATGTGTAAGATACTTTTTTGCCTCTTTTTATAGGTGGAGGGTCAAGTAATGGTCCAAATTATGCAACTTCTCAGCCTTTATAGGTTTCAATTCAGTCATTACTTTCATGTACTAATGAGACATTAGCTAGCTCCAAATATGTGCATGATACTTTGCTGCCTGCTTTTATAGGTAGAGAGTCAAGTGCTCATCCAAATGAGGCAATTTCTCAGCTTTTATAGGTTTCAAATGATGATGTGGATCATTCCATTTTTTATGCATATTTAGATGATGCACTTGTTGATGAGAAAGTGTATATAGATGAGGCAAAAGATATGCACAAATGGTTGGTGTACACTTTACCAGATGGAAAATTAGATAGAACTCTATAATATCATACTCATTCATGCTCTCATAGTGCTGCTTTTGCATCAGATTACTATGCTTTGGTTACCTCTATTTGTGATGAGAATGAGCCTATTTCTTTTGATGAAGCACAAAATTCTCAAAATTGGATGGCTGCTATGCAATCAGAATATGATGCTATTATGAAGAATGGTACGTGGTCTTTATGTGATTTGGCTCCAGGCCAAAAATACAATTGGACTAAATGGGTATACAAGCTAAAGCATAAGCTTAATGTAATAGTTGACAAGTATAAAGATAGGATTTGTGCAAAAGGTTATGGATGCATTGATTTTGATGAGAACTGTGCACCCACACATCGAACAATTTTTGTAGCCTTCGTGCACTTGTAGCTCACATGTTTTGAATGTACATCAGTTGGACATTAAAGCTGCATTTTTGAACGATGACTTACATTAAGAAGTGTATGTCTTTTAACTCATGGTTTTGTGCAAAAAGGGCATGGAAAAAGTGTGTAGGTTAAAAAAGTGATTGTATGGTTTTAATTAAGCACCATGTGCTTGGTATGAAAAGATACATGCGTACTTGATTACACATGGTTTTGAGAACAATCCAACTGGCAACAACTTATATGTTAAGCATGCAAATGATCTACTTCAAGTCATTGTTGTCTATGTTGATGACATGCTGCTCACTAGTCCTAATGAGAAGTATATTGGTGATTTAAAAGGCTGATTTACATGTATCATTTGAGGTGTTAGACTTTGGCCATTTGCATCATTATTTGGGCATTTAGTCCATGTAAGTTGATGGGGGAATAGCTTTTTGTCAAAAAAAATATACTGACACATTATATCAACATTTTGGCCTTGAAGATTGCAAGCCATGATTGAGTCTTCATGATTTTGGAGGTGCATTTGATGTTGTTATCTATCAGCAAATTGTTATATGTTTTATTTACTTATGCATAAATCATCCTCATATTCAGTTTGCTATCTCGCTCATGAATAGCTATATGCATTGTCTAGGTTTCAAGCATGGGTAGGTAGTTACGCACATGTTTTACTACTTGAGTGATACCCGACTACTTGGATTGTTTTATTCCACGAGGAGATCCATACTGCCACATTTAGATAATTTTTTTGAATCTGACTAGGTTGGTTTCTTTGAAACTCGTGTGTCCATTAGTGGCTTTTGCTTCATGCTTGGTAGTTCATGCATATCTTGGTTGAGAAACAAGCACCCCATTATGACCACTTTTAGTGTGAGGCTGAGTAAAGGGTAGCTTTGACCATGACTATTCAGTGTGTATTGCTCGAATGCCTTTTGGTTGATTTCGATGTTGGTTAGTCTTCTTCCACCACCATCTTCACTGATACTCAAAGTGCATTGGGAGTTGCAAGGAACACCATGCTCACACAAGCACATTGAGGTGCATTATCATTATGTCAAAGAGAGGTTTTCTCTGCCTTGAGAGAATTTTGAAGCTTTTTGCAAATCTTTGGGCTTATTTCCTTTTGTAGATTGATGTCTCTACACATAACCTAGCTCTTCCTTATACATGAGTGCCAACAGCTTTTTCACCACATCACTTCGAGGGGTACCTCTTGATATATTTTGGTATTAATGTGTGCGAACATGCTTGGGATGATTTGAGCAATTTTTCCATTTACCCAATATTAAATAAATTCCCCGGTTTAATGCCACAAGTGCATTTCTGAGGCCAAAAGTCATGCTTGTAAGACATAAGTATCAAATGTACTGACAAAGGAAGTTTTGTCTCTATCTTCAAGGTGGATGTAGGTTTGAATGTAGTTGGTGCATCAATCAAGAGAACTATAGACTATGTCCACCTACTTCCAATAATGCTATGTGAATGATTGTGGGGAAACATTTTGAATAGTTACTTTATTTAGGGCATCAAAATCAAGACACACTCTTATCTTTTGACTTTTTCACTTGGTACCATAACCATAGATGAGATCCACCCTGAGTGTTATATAGGAACAATAATACCTACCTCCTCTAATTTATTGATCATCTTCCAAACAACATAGGTTATTATTTATGATCATTAGCAAGCTAAAGAGGCATGTTACACTCTCAAGCTGTTCTTGGGTGGTGTAAAGTAGATTTAAGCAACACCACTTCATCTTTGAAGACTATCCACCATCTCCTCCAACAGTGGTATCAGAGCAACAACGACCAAGATGGGAGATGGATTTCCATCATTTATTGACAAATTGGATAGAAGCAACTACCCAACATGGTCACTAAGGATGCAAACCCACCTACGAGGGAGAAGTGTATATGGATACATCTTAGAAGATGAAGAGATGCCAACATTTAGGAGCAAACATCAACCCAGAAGGGGAGAGCAAGAAAGGTTGACCACATGCTATGCAAAGGATACCCTTGCCAGGTTCTATCTACTAAACTCAATATCTGATTTCTGATTGCCTCACATTAGGAATCACAAGACCTCCCAAGAGACTTGGGAAGTACTCTCTGTTGGTGCAAGACAAGCCTACACACATTGGCTTGGAACCTTGGACTCATGGAAGATTAGCATGGATATCAAGGCTTCACTTAAAGCAAGGCCCATATGAACATATGCTTATATGTTCTTACCTCTTTACCCCTTGTAAAAGTCTAAGTGACTTGTCATTCATTTGTAATCACTTGAAGTCATCCACCTACCTCATTAGTCCTGGAAATTTGAATGTTGTGATGGAGAGAATATCTCCCTACTTTTAGAGGAGAGATTCTAGGGAGCCTTAGTTTGAATTTCAAATTCAAATGATCTCAAAACTCCTATAAAAAATGAAGTGAAAAAGTCGCGGGAAGAAAAACACTCACTCTAGCTTACTCCCCGAGGTAGTTTTATCATTGTAACTCATTGTGTGTGAGGGCTACCTCATAGCCAACACCACAATACCTCATTTAGCTATGCTTGTCAAGCTAATGAGATTGTACAAACACATTAATCAATAGAAGTATACATTCACTATCTCTGATTTTCTCTGAGTCATCATCTTCAAGTCTGTCAACTTCAAAGGAGCATATCTCAGGATCTACTGAACCAAATCAAGCGATCTATAGCTCATTGGAACCAGCTCAAGGTCTACTACAAGCATACAAAATCTCAGAGGATTTGATTCAGCTATTTGGGAGAAATCCGCTTCGAAGTGCACACTGGTCTCTGTCTGCATAGTTCCTAAAAAGTCGGGGGTGATTATAATTTTGCTAAACTTATTTCTCAGTGCATAGTTTATCAATTGAAGTGATTCCACTTGTGATTGGTAGCTTACTAAGGTACTTTAACACTCCCAAAAGGAATTGTTCCAATTTTAAGTGTGCTGGACACACTGAGTAAAAGTCTGAGCAGGTATCACTACAGGAATAGAAAGTTTTTCTTGATTATTGAAGTACCAAATTATCTGTTTTGGTTTGATCATTACCCAAACCATTTCCAAAGTACATATATGGTTTCTTTGTGTCATTTGGAAGCTAAGAAAGTGTACTAAGCATATCTGAAGGGAAAAGAGGGCAGGTGTGAAGCAGGTTTTGCAGCACCAACTGATCTCTTGAGTGCATCCATCCATCACTCTCAACAGTGGTATCAGAGCAAATAAGGTAATCATGGGTGATGGTTTCCCTTCCTTCATTGACAAATTGGATAGAAACAATTATCAGGCTTGGTCATTGAGAATGAAGACCTATCTACAAGGGAGAAGTTTATTTGGATACATATCAGGAGATGAGGAGTTGCCCTCATTCAAGACTAGAGGACTACCTACAAAGGATGAACATGAGAAGCTCAACCAATGGTGTGCAAAGGATGCTTTGGCAAGGTCTTATCTCTTAAACTCTATATCTGACTTTCTTTTACCTCATGTAAGGAACTGTAAGACTTCCCAAGAGACTTGGGAAACCTTGTCAAATTATTTTTCTTCCAACACAAGGGCTAGGAAGAATCAATTATGGATTGAGTTCACAACACTTAGGAAGCAGCCCAAGCAATCAGTCTCAGAGTATGTGACAAAGATCAAAGATGTGGCAGACCAACTAGCAAGCATTGGAGAGGAGATTGAAGAAGAGCAAATAGTCAGGCAAGTGACAAATGGACTCAAGGCAGATGATAAGTGGGAAAGTTTCACCACTGCAATGGACCTCTATATGGACATGCATACCCCTGATCGCACAACACTCATGGGCCAACTATTTACACATGAAGCAAAGTTTACAAAAGCTGGAGATCAATCAAAAGGTAATAATCCCTCTGCTCTCTATACTGATAAGAAGGTTAAAGATAAAGGCAAGAAGAAACAGGATGAAGAAGGCTCTACCTCTCAAGCCAATTATGCAGGGAGAGGTAGGTCATCTAGAGGAAGAGGCAGAGGAGGTAAGTCAGGTAGGGGGAGACCCTACAACTCATCACCTTGCAACATTTGTGGATTGTCCAATCATACCACAGATGAATGCTACAAGAACTACAAAAAATCAGAGAGGAAGAGGCTACTCAAGAGGTGGATACTCTCAAGGGAGAGGCAGATTCAACCAACATCAAAGCTACAATGGATATAACAACCAATACAACAACAACTACAACAACAACCACAATGGAAACTACCAAGGTGGATTCAGAAATAGAAGAGACTACAACAACTACACAGAGGAGCAAGATGACTCCTTATTGATCATGAATATGACCTCCAAGATAGGTACAAATGATGATCATTTATTTTACATGGACTCAGGATGTTCTAACCATGTAGCTGGCAATGTGGCACTACTTTCTGATTTGGAAGAGCCCAAGGGCAAACATCAGGTACAAACAGGTGATGACACTAAACACTCTGTTGTCAAAGTTGGAAATGTGAAGACATGTGATGGTAATCAGAATCTATTAAGCAGGGTACTCTATGTACCTACAATAACTAAGAATTTAATGAGTGTTGGTCAGATTGTGGAGAAAGGTTTGCAGGTCAGATTCACACAACATGGAGCATATGTGGAGGATCCAAAACATGGATTCAGAAGGATAGCCAAAGGGGAGAAATCAGGTAGATTGTTTACATTTGAGCTAGAAGATACAAAAAATATTGCTTTGTATAATTATAAGGATCAGACACTTTCAGAATTAGAGATATGGCACAAGAGATTAGGGCACATAGGTGAAAGGACTCTCAAGCAAATGTGCAGGGATCAATGTGTGCTTGGGATACCTAATGTATCCAAGCAACACATGATTTACAAATGTGGATCATGTCAATTTGGTAAGTCTCACAGATTACCCTACTCAAGGAAAGGTTTCATGCATGAAGACTACCTAGACTTGGTACACACAGATGTTTGGGGACCTAGCAAGGACCCTTCCATTTCTGGTTCAAGGTATTATGTGTCCTTCATTGATGACTATAGCAGGTGGACCATTCTATACTTTATGAAGCATAAGGATGAAGTGTTTAATTGTTTCAAGAGGTATCTTGCACTTGTTGAAAATCAAACAGGTAGAAGCTTGAAGAGGCTAAGGTCAGATGGTGGAGGAGAGTACTTCTCCGATGAGTTTGAAGATTTCTTGCAGGAAAGAGGCATCAAAAGGGAGATCACTACAAGGTATTCACCTGAACAAAATGGGGTAGCAGAAAGAAGGAATAGACTTATAGTAGAAACAGCTAGGTCTATGCTTAATGAGAAAAAGTTGCCAAATTACCTATGGGCAGAGAGTGTATCCACTGCCACTTATCTCATCAATAGGTTGCCATCCAAATCACTTGATGGCATGACACCATATGAAGCATGGCATGGTAAGAGACCCTCTCTGGATCATTGCAAAATCTTTGGTTGTGTAGCATATGTGCATATTCCCTCACAAGTAAGAGGAAAGCTAGATCCTAAGGCTGAAAAATGTATCTTCATTGGTTATGATTTGAACCAAAAGGGATACAGATTCTACAACCCCACAAACAAAGGGTTCAAGGTAAGAAGAGATGTCATATTTGATGAAAATGACTCTTGGTATGAGAATGAATGCAGGAAAGTGAGTCTACCCTATGACATGGAAGAAGATTTTCCAAAGCTTACCAAGGAAGAGCCAACTCAGCAAGAAGATTCAAGCTCAGATGATGATACAATAAACCTTGAAGAGTTCAAGGCTTGGAAGTCCAAAGGAAAGATGAAGATGAAGCAATTAGAGGATAAACCAGAAACTTCTACTCAAGCAATGAGGAGATCTCAAAGAGAAAAGAAGAAGCCTATCAGATTTGGGTATGACACATCACTTGTAACTAAACATTCTGTATATCTTGCAAAAGACTTGTTGAATGAAGAACCAGGTACCTATGAAGAAGCAATTGTCAAACCAGAATGGAGAGAAGCCATGGATGAAGAGATAGAAGCTCTCAAGGAAAGTGATACTTGGGACTTGGTACCCAAGAAGGACTCTATGAAGGTAATAGGATCCAGATGGATCTACAAACTAAAGAAGAATTCAGATGGAACAATAAACAGGTACAAAGCTAGGTTGGTAGCCAAGGGTTTTGCACAAACCCAAGGCATTGATTATGAGGAGACTTTTTCTCCTGTGGCCAAGATGCCAACTATCAGAGTATTGGTGAGTGTAGCTACATCCAAGAATTGGAACATGTACCAATTGGATGTGAAGAATGCATTCTTGAATGGATGGATATCTGAAGAAGTCTACATGCCACAACCACCTGGCTATGAAGATCCAAATAAGGTACATTATGTTTGTAAATTGAAGAAGGCTCTGTATGGTTTGAAGCAGGCACCTAGAGCATGGAATTACAGATTGACCACCTATCTTCTAGACCAAGGATTTGTGATGAGCAAAGCAGACACTTCTCTATTCATAAAGAGAAGTAGTACAGAGGTAATCTACTTATGTGTTTATGTTGATGACAGGCAATGATGTCAATGGGATTAAACACATCAAAGGACAGATGATGAAAGAATTCAAGATCAGTGATCTTGGACTATTAAAGTATTTCTTAGGTCTTGAATTGGTCTACACAAATTCAGGTATCTACATCACTCAAAAGAAGTATGTACAGGATATGGTCAAGAAGTTTGGATTGCAGGATGCTAAGGTATCTACTACTCCAATGGAGGTTAACCAAAAGCTAAGTGCTCATGAAGGGGAAGAAATCATAGACATTACAGGATACCAAAGTATGGTAGGTAGTTTGAACTATGCTACCTTGACAAGAATTGACATAGCATATGGAGTAAGTGTGCTTAGTCAATTCATGCACAAACCAAGGATACCTCACCTAGAGGCAGCCAAGAAGATCTTGAAGTATTTGAAGGGAACACAAAGTCATGGTTTGTACTTTCCTTATACATCAGATATTGACATAAAAGTTTACTCAGATGCAGATTGGGCAGGATGCAAGGATGATAGGAGAAGCACCTCAGGTTACATTTGTTTTGCAGGAGATAAGCCTATTTCTTGGTCAGCCAAGAAGCAACCTACAGTGGCATTGTCATCCACTGAAGCAGAGTATAGAGGGCTTGCCAATGCAACTCAAGAAGCTATCTAGTTAAAGCTTCTATATATAGAGTTAGGTCTACATACAAGACCACCTATTATCTTTGGAGACAACACTAGCTCTCTTCACCTTGCAGCAAATCCAATTTATCATGCCAGAACCAAACACATAGAGGTTCATTACCACTATGTGAGAGAGAAGTTACTTAGCAAAGAGATTCATTCGACATATGTATCTACTAATATGCAATGTGCAGATTTACTTACAAAGGCATTGGATGGAAACAAGTTATGCAGATTCAAATCTATGATTGGATTGCAGGAAGTAATTGAAGAATGAAAGGAAAGACTTAAGCCAAAGTGTTTGGCTTGAGGGGGAGCTGTTGGTGCAAGACAAGCCGACACACATTGGCTTGGAACCTTGGACTCATGAAAGATTAGCATGGATATCAAGGCTTCACTTAAAGCAAGGCTCATATGAACATATGCTTATATGTTCTTACCTCTTTACCCCTTGTAAAAGTCTAAGTGACTTGTCATTCATTTGTAATCACTTGAAGTCATCCACCTACCTCATTAGTCGTGGAAATTTGAATGTTGTGATGGAGAGAATATCTCCCTACTTTTAGAGGAGAGATTCTAGGGAGCCTTAGTTTGAATTTCAAATTCAAATGATCTCAAAACTCCTATAAAAAATGAAGTGAAAAAGTCGCGGGAAGAAAAACACTCACTCTAGCTTACTCCCCGAGGCAGTTTTATCATTGTAACTCATTGTGTGTGAGGGCTACCTCATAGCCAACACCACAATACCTCATTTAGCTATGCTTGTCAAGCTAATGAGATTGTACAAACACATTAATCAATAGAAGTATACATTCACTATCTCTGATTTTCTCTGAGTCATCATCTTCAAGTCTGTCAACTTCAAAGGAGCATATCTCAAGATCTACTGAACCAAATCAAACGATCTATAGCTCATTGGAACCAGCTCAAGGTCTACTACAAGCATACAAAATCTCAAAGGATTTCATTCAGCCATTTGGGAGAAATCCGCTTCGAAGTGCACACTGGTCTCTGTCTGCATAGTTCCTAAAAAGTCGGGGGTGATTATAATTTTGCTAAACTTATTTCTCAGTGCATAGTTTATCAATTGAAGTGATTCCACTTGTGTTTGGTATCTTACTAAGGTACTTTAACACTCCCAAAAGGAATTGTTCCAATTTTAAGTGTGCTGGACACACTGAGTAAAAGTCTGAGTAGGTATCACTACAGGAATAGAAAGTTTTTCTTGATTATTGAAGTACCAAATTATCTGTTTTGGTTTGATCATTACCCAAACCATTTCCAAAGTACATATATGGTTTCTTTGTGTCATTTGGAAGCTAAGCAAGTGTACTAAGCATATCTGAAGGGAAAAGAGGGCAGGTGTGAAGCAGGTTTTGCAGCACCAACTGATCTCTTGAGTGCATCCATCCATCACTCTCAACACTCTCATCATATTTCTCATCAAAATAGAGGAGCTAGGAAGAACTAGCTATGGATGGAGTTTACAACCCTAAAAAAGCAACCAAAGCAAAGTGCGGTTGATTATGTGACCAAGATGAAGGATGTGGCTAACCAGCTTGCAAGCACTAGAGAGGAGATAGAAGAAGAACACATAGTAAGATAGATAATCAATGGCATCAAAGCTAATGATAAATGGGAGTCCTTCACCACAACAATGGACCTTTATATGGATATGCAGATACCTGACCTCAACATCTTGATGGGGCAACTCTTCACCCATGAGACAAAGCTCAACAAGAATGGTGAAAACTCTAGAGCTACCAATCTTTTGCCCTTTATACAGATAAGAATAAAAGTAAGGATAAGGGTAAAAGCAAAAAGAATGAAGAAGAGGTTAGCACCTCTCAAGTTAACTACAGACATAGAGGAAGAGGTACTAGAGGAAGAGGCACATGAGGAAAGCAAGGTAGAGGGAGATCTTACAATACTCCACCTTGCAACATCTATGAGCTTACCAGCCACACCACAAAAGAATGCTTCAAGAACACAAAGAATCAAAGGGGAAGAGGCTTCCATAAAGGGAGCTATGGACATTCTAGAGGTAGATTGCACAATGGAGCAAGCAATTACAATCACAAATACAACGAAGGCTACAACAACAACAGTTACCAAGGAGGTTTAAGAGGTAGAAGAGACTATAACAACTTGACAGAAGACCAAGAGGATTCTGTACTCGTCATGAACATGAAATCCAAGCAAGGTAAAAATGATAAGCATCTTTTATATATTGATTCTAGTTGTTCCAACCATGTGGTTGGAAATGTAGGATTGTTATCTAATCTTAAAGAACCCAAAGGGAAACATGAAGTACAGACAAGTGATGATACTAAACACTATGAAGAAAATTAGAAAAATCAAAGCTTCTAATGGTAACATGAACCTCTTAAGTAAGATTGTATATGTACCAATGATAACAAAAAACCTAATCAGTGTTGGACAAATTGTTGAGAAAGGCTTAGAGGTCACATTCACAAGGCATGCAACATATGTGGAAGACCCTCAACAAGGCTTCAAGAGGGTTGCAAAAGATGAGAAATCTAGTAGACTCTTTACATTTGAGATTAAAGATACCAAAAAAATAGCGCTTTTCAAAAAGTCTATTTAAACTAGAGATATGGCACAAAAGAATAGGTCATATAGGAGAAAGAACACTAAAGGAAATATGCAAGGATCAGAGTGTGTTTGGCATTCCAAATGTGTCCAAGCAACACATGATATATAAGTGTGGAGCATGAAAATTTGGTAAAGCTCATAGGAAAACATTCAACAGAAAGTGGTACATGTATGAAGACTACTTGGAGCTTGTACACATGGATGTGTGTGGTCCTAGGAAAGATTCATCAATCTTAGGTTCAAGGTACTATGTTTCATTTATAGATGATTACATTAGGTGGATAATTCTTTACTTCATGAAGCATAAGGATGAAGTATTTACATGTTTCAAAAAGTAGTTGACATTAGTTGAGAACCAAACAGGTAGAAGCTTGAAGAGGATTAGATCTGATGGAGTTGGTGAGTATTTATCACATGAATTTGATTCATTCTTATAGGACAGAGGCATAAAAAGAGAAGTCACAACAAGAGATACTTCTGAACTAAATGGAGTGGTAGAGAGAAGGAACAGGTCGATAGTAGAGGCTGCAAGATCAATGTTGAATGAGAAGAACCTTCCCAATTACCTATGAGAAGAGGCTGTTTCCATAGCCACATACTTGATTAACAAGCTCCCATCCAAGTGCTTGGATGGAATGACACCCAATGAAACATGCAATGGTAGGAGACCTTCACTAGACCATTGCAAAAGGTTTGGGTGCATTGCTTATGCACATATACCCTCAAAGATTAAAGGGAAGCTTGATCCTAAAGCTAAAATGTGTATATTTATTAGCTATGACCAAAACTAAAAGGGTTAGAGGCTATATAATCCCACTAAAAAAGGATTTATATTTACTAGGGATGTAGTGTTTGATGAAAATAATTCATGGTTTGAAGATGATTGCAAGAAGTTCAAGTTACCTTATGATTTGGAAAATGACTTTCCAACTCTCACTCAAGAAGATCAACAATTACCAGAAGATATAAATTCAAAGGATCAAGAGCGAATTGATTTCAAGGCATGGAAGTCAAAAGGCAAGACCAAATTGGAAGACATACAAGAGTCCTTCAATCAAGCACTCAGTAGATCTCATAGGGAGAGTAAAAAGCCCATAAGGTATGGCTATGATACATCATTAGTCACCAAGCATTCTTTGTATATCACTAAAGACTCTATGATAGAAATTCCTTCTTCATTTGAAGAGGCCAATAAAAAGAAAGAATGGAGAGAAGCCATGCAGGAAGAAGTTGAAGCACTTTAAGCAAACAATACTTGGGATTTGGTTCCCAAGAATCCAAGCATGAAGGTAATAGGATCAATGTGCATATAAAAAATCAAGAAAATTTTAGATGGTTCTATAAACAAGTACACGGCAAGGTTAGTAGCAAAGGGGTTTGCTCAAACCCATATAGTGCACTATGAAGAAACCTTTTCATCTACGGCTAAGATGCCAACAATAAGGGTTATAGTAAGGGTTTTTGCTTCCAATAATTTGAACCTATATCAGTTAGATGTTAAGAATGCATTCCTAAATGGATGGACCTCAGAAGAAGTGTACATGGCTCAACCACCACGGTATGAAGATAAGGATAAACGAGGTTTTGTATGCAAGCTAAGGAAGGCAGTCTATGGCCTAAATTAAACTCCTAGAGCTTGGAACCATAGGCTTGTTACTTATTTGTAGGATCAAAGTTTTGTGCCTAGCAAAACAGATTCTTCTTTATTTATAAAGAAGACCAACTGAAAAGTTCTCTACTAATGTGTCTATGTGGATGAAATTATCATTACATGGAATAATGATAATGGCATCAAGCAAGTTAAAGCTCAACTAATGGAAGATTTTGAAATAAGTGATCTGGGCTTGTTAGCATACTTTCTTGGTCTAGAACTTGTGTATATTGTTATTACTCAGAGAAAGTATATGCATGATATGCTAGTAAAATTCAAGATGGAGAACACCAAAATTGTAGGTACACCCATGGAATGCAATCAAAAGCTTAGTTCTCATGAAGGATAACTTCTTGAGGATGTTATAGGTTACCAAAAACTTGTTGGGAGTCTCAACTATGCAACCCTAACAAGAGTGGACATTGCTTATGGAGTAAGTAGATTAAGCCAATTTATGCATGCACCACGAAAACCTCACATGGAAGCTTCCACGAGGGTGCTAAGGTATCTAAAGGGTACAATAATGAAGGGCTATTTTGCCCTTTCACTTCTGACTTGGACATAAAGATGTATTCAGATGCAGATTGAGCAGGATCCAAGGATGATAGGAGGAGCACCTCAGGATACTTGTCTTTTGTAGGTGCAAAGCTTATATCATGATCATCCAAGAATCAACCAATTATGGCATTGTCATCTACAAAGGTGGAATATAGAGACCTAGCAAATGCAACTCAAGAGGCTATGTGGCTCAAGCAACTATACAAAAATTTGGGGTTACACTCTTACACTCCAATACTTTTTGGAGACAATGCTAGCTCACTTCATTTGGCTGCTAATCCTGTATATCATATAAGGACTAAGCACATTGAAGTGCACTATCATTATGTTGTTGGAGTTAGAAGTCTTTGGAAGCACGCGAATAGCACAAGGAAGAAGAAGAAGCATGGAGCATAACACACAATACTGAATGTATTACCACTAGAATGTACAAAAATAAGTAACCCGTTAGGGTTGTAGGCGTATATACTAGGCAGAGGAAAAATCTCCGAAAGAGGGAAGAAAATGCCGTGGCGGTCCTAGTGTGGTCATACACATCACTACCTAAATATATCAACAAATACCCTTGGGAGTGATGTAGTGAGCAAGGAGCTAGCACACATGTATAAGGAAGTGCCAAGCAATGTGGAATCAATCCACAAAAGGAAGTAAGCCCAAAGCTTTGCGGAAAGCTTCAAACTTCTCCTTAGGCAGAGCATTCGTGAAAAGCTCTGCAATGTTCTCTTGCATGGGCACATATGCCAAGCTAATCTCTCCAGTAGAGAACCTCTCCCTGACATAATCGTAATGCACCTCAATGTGCTTAGTGCCATCATGGAACATGGGGTTCCTCACAATTGCTAATGTGCTTTGACTGTCAATGAAGATGGTGGTGGCACAAGATTGATCAACAGTCAAATCAACCATAAGGAATCTGAGCTACATACAGTCAATAGTCGTTGTGAAAGCTACTCTATAGTCAGCCTCACAATTGGAAGTGCCCACAACAGGCTACTTCTTAATCATCCAAGATATGCATGATCTACCAAGCATGAACCAAAAACGACTAGTGGACATACAAGTGTCATAGCAACTAGCCGAGTTAGAGTCAAAAAAAGCATGAAAATCTGGCAATAATGATCCCCCCTTGGGATAAAAACAACCCAAGTAGCCAGGTACCACTCAAGTAGCAAAAGATGCACTTAACTTCCTGCCAATGCTTGACACCTAGGCAAGGCATAAACCTGCTCATCTATGAGACAACAAACATAATATATGGCCGAGTAATGCATAAGTAAATCAAGCATCCAACTGCTTGCTAATAGAGAACATCAAATGCATCTCCAACATCATGCAGACTCAATCATAAACTTGTCTCCATAGGATTGTCAATAGGTTTACAGTCTTGAAGGAAAAAAGGCTGCAATAATGTGTTAATATATTTCATTTCACACAAAGCCATTCCACGATCAATGTGCATAAACTAAATGCGCAAATAATGATACAAATGCCCCAAATTAGACATCTCAAATTAGGCATGTAAATCAGCCATGAAATCAGCAATACGCTTCTCATGAGGACCACTGAGCAACATGGCATTAGCATACATCACAATGATAAGAAACACATTATTAGCATGTTTCATATTAGGTGCTTTCAGTTGGAGTGTTATCAAAACCATGTGCAATCAAATAGGCATGTATCTTTCCATACCAATGCTTTCAACCATATAATGTTGGTGCAATTCAACCACCAATTGATGTTTGGGATAAAGAATTGAAGACAAAGAATAAAGAAAATATTGGTTTATGAAGCTTGAATATAGTACATGTTCAGGAGATGAAGACTTTTATACATATGTACATTACTTTGTAGTTAGCTTACATATACCTTTTGTATGGTCATGAGCTTGTGCATATATGCCTATATATACAAGTAAGAAGTCGGGGCAAACATGTGAGAGCATGAGAGAGCAAGAGATTAGAAGGAGTAGAAGTCATTAGACACTTTAGAAGTGACAAAGATATCTCTCATCAACTAATGTAAAATCTTCTGGAATAGAAGAAAAGTTGAGCCTGATATTTCTCTGAGTTCTCCTTCTGTGCATGATCATTTCAAGAATCCTTCTGTAGGTTTCTAATTCCATAGTTAATGAGTCTATGGTTAAAGTTTGAGAGCCTAATTCTAAACAAGCTGAGAGAATTATGTGTAGGAACATTTGTATGTGTAGAAGTGTTGAGTGTCTTTTGAAAGAGGTGCAAAATTTGATGCTATTGTTTTGGTCAGTTCTCCTTCCACAGTGTAAAGTTTTGAGCAAACAAGAACTCATTAATTAATTTGGAAGGTAAGCTAGTTATGGCTAAAATAATTTGAATAAACAGTTTGTAGTTTGGGAGAACCATGTGTTAGAAGTTGCAGGTATCAAAGTCGACTATACTGAAGAACAGCTTCAGACATAGGTGAACTGTTTGATTAATTTCTCAAGATATACTTAATCTTTTGGAATGATTTAACTTGGAGAAGGTGCGTATTCTATAGTAATCACCATGTGCAAAGTTTTATAAAAAACGTTACACATTTGATTAGTCAATGAGTGAATTATGTGGAGTAGACTCTCTGAGTATCAACTCGCTTCACAGTTTGTTCAAGATTTGGTAATTGAGCATTGATCCTCCAAATTGATAAAGGTTTTGAGTTATTCTTGATATAGAAGTGCTCTAGTTTCAAGAATAGCTTGTTCTTTTTGAGATTAACACTCTCCATTAGTGGTATCAGAGCAAGAATCATCAAAATTGAAGAAAGGAGGATCCCGACTGCTGTAGACATACAAAAATCAACACTTGAAGGTTCAAAAGGTGAAATTTTGAAGTGAAATCCTGAGAAGGAGGTCTGAAGCTATCAAGGAGATCAAAAGGAACTTCATTCAAAGTAAAGATACACTTATCCCTCATAAAGGTTGAAGAACTTAATACATAGGTAGAGAAAGGATAGGAGATTCTCTCCAAATAGAGAAATTGGATAGAGAAAACTATCCAGCTTGGTCAATGAGGATGGAAGCTCATCTAATGAGCAAAGACTTGATAGGTTACATTATAGGTGAAGAAGAAAAGCCAGAAGTCACAGATCCTAGTGTTTCAACTAGGGATGAGTTATCAGATTTGAAGATCTGGATGAAGAAGGATGCTTAAGCAAGGAGCATTATCTACATGGGAGTCAATGACTACTTGCTACCTCACATTAGAGGTCTTGAAAGTGCAAGTGATATATGGAATGCTTTGGAGGAGCATTTTCAAGACACCACAAAGTCAAGGAAGGCATCTTTATGGGAAAAGTTTACCACATTCAAGAAGAAGGCCTCTCAATCCATTTTTGATTATGTAACAAGGATGAAGGACATTGCAAATGCATTACGAGCAGTTGATGAAGATATTGAGGAGGATAAATTGGTAAGGAAAATCCTTACAGGTTTGAGAGGTGATGAGAAATGGAAGCCATTCATTTTGTCTATTGAATTGTCACTAGATCATTTTACTCCTGATTTAAATCAGTTGCTAGGACACATGCTAACCTTTGAGTAGGATGTTAAAGCTGAAGGTGAGAAGAGTGCAGGTCAAGCAATGTATTCAAAAGAGAAGGAGAAGAATAGCAAAGGCAAGCAAAAAGTAAATGAAGATGAAGGTACAACTAGCCAAGCTAACTTCCTAAGAGGAAGAGGAGGTGGCAAAGGTAGAGGAAGCGGCAGAAGTAATAAAGATGGAGTCAAAGCTTGCTGGATTTGTGGTAGGAAAAATCACTTAGCTCATGATTTTTGGCATAATAATCAGAATAATGGTGGATATAATTAGAACTTTAATTCAAGAGGAAGAGGTGGTAGAAATCAAAGAGGTAATTTCAGAGGTAGAGGTAGTAGAGGTTACTTTGGAAGAAATGCGGATACAAGATTCCAAAGCCAATCTTACAAGAATACTTACTACAATTATGCTTCATATCAGAAGAAGGATACAACCTTGATAATGAATGCAACTTGTGAAAGGCAAAGTGAAGATCAAAGAGTCTTCTACATTGACTCAGGGTGTAGCAATCACCTAAGTAGCAACATAACTTTGATGAGTGATTTGGAGAATAAGGTAACTAATCATGTAGTTCAAACAGGTGACAATACAAAGCATAATGGGAAGTCAATTGGATTAGTGAAGGCCAAGGATGGAAGTACTCTCCTAAGTAAGGTTTGTTATGTTCCTACAATTCCAAAGAACTTAATAAGTGTAGGGCAAATTGTTGAAAAAGGTTATGAGGTAAAGTTCACTAATGATGGAGTTTTTGTGGAAGACCCTAGCAATGGGTATAAACAAATTGTTTCAGGGAAGAAAGAAGGAAGACTTTTCACCTTGAAGATTCAAGGTAATGTTGGTCATGCCTTGTTCACTTATGGAGAACATAAGATCTCTGAGTTAGATCTTTGGCACAAAATGCTTGGACATTTCAATGAAAGAGGTATTAAGGATATGGTTAACAATGGTTCAGTGCTTGGATTACCTAATGTTGCAGGTCAACATATGACATATAGATATGAGGCATGTCAATTAGGTAAGGCTCATAAGCAATCATACAATAAGCATGGATTTATGTATTCAGAGAAGCTTGAATTGGTACATACAGATGTGTGGGGATCTTCAAAGGATTTCAGTATAAATGGCTCAAGATATTATGTGATTTATGTTGATGATCCTACCAGGTTGATCATTATCTATGTGATCAAAGATAAATCAGAGGTATTTACTACATTCAACATTATCATGTGTATGTAGAAACAATCACAGGTCAAAAGTTGAAGAGACTAAGGTCAAATGGAGGGGGAGAATATTTCTCTAATGAGTTCAGTGATTACTTATGGAATGCAGGTATAAAAAGGGAAGTTACTTGCAGGTACTCTCCTCAAAAAATGGTGTAGCAGAAAGGAGGAATAGAACTCTTGTTGAGTTTGAAAGATCCATGATGAAGGAGAAAAATTTCCCAAATTATTTGTGGGCTGAGGTTGTAAATATAGCTACATATTTGTTCAATAGATTACCATGTAAGGCTTTGCAGGGTATCACACCATATGAGGCATGGTGGGGTAAGAGACCTACCCTAGATCATTTCAAAGTATTTGGATGTTTGGCTTATGCATATGTGCCATCTCAATTAAGGCAAAAATTGGAACCTAACGCAGAGAAGTATGTGTTCATTGGCTATGATGACAAGCAGATGGGTTATAGGTTGTGGAGTCCATCCACAAAACAATTTCTTGTATCAAAGGATGCTACATTTGATGAGGAAGGTACTTGGTATGTAGGTACAATCAGTATTCATGCAGGTGATCAAGAAGTTGTGAATCAGAAGAAAGGTAAATCAAAGGTTCAAATATTTGATGAAGAAGAGAATAGTGAAGTACAGGTTGAAGTTAAAGAAGTACCAAGGTTTGATCTAGAATGTGATGAACTAGAAACCTCAAGAAGTGGAGAACTCAGAAGGTCATCAAGACACAAATGGCAACCTACACGGTATAGTTATGACACTTCTTTTTTGGCTACAAAAGATTATGCTTATATGGTAAGAGCAGATGAAGACCCTTCTACATATGAAGAGGCAAAAGGTAAGGAAAATTGGGAGAAAGAGATGCAGGAAGATTATGATGCATTAATGGAAAATGAGACTTGGGATTTGGTTCCTAAACCAAATAGTCTGAAGATCATTGGATGCAAATGGGTCTACAAAACCAAGAGGTATGCAGATCGAAGTGTGTCTAGGTATAAAGCTAGACTTGTTGTGAAAGGGTTTGCTCAAAAATATGGCATAGATTATGATGAGACCTATAGTCATGTGGCAAAGAGGACAACCATTAGGACACTCATAGCCATTGCTGCATGTAAAGGTTGGAGATTATGTCAATTAGATGTGAAGAATGCTTTTCTAAATGGTTATATTTTAGATTGATGTTTTTTATGGAGCAACCACAAGGATTCAAAGATGAAAGGTATCCCGATCATGTACGTAAGCTCAAGAGAGCTTTGTATGGTTTGAAGCAGGCCCCAAGGGCATGGAATTATAGACTTGTGAAGTTCTTGAAGGAAGTTGGTTTTCAAGTATCTAAAGCAGATCGTAGTTTGCTTGTTAAAGCAAGTGATGATGGGTTCATTTACATGTGCATATATGTTGATGATATAATCCTTACAGGTACAGATGAGAAGGGCACACAAAGGCTAAAGAAGCAAATGGAGAAAGAATTCAAGATTACTGACTTGGGAGACTTGTCATATTTCTTGGGCATGGAGATCTCATACACTCAGCATGGAGTATATGTAACTCAAGAAAGCTATTTAAAAAATTTATTGATCAAGTTTAAAATGGAAGATTGCAGGGTAGCACCTACTCCAATGGAGGTGAATCACAAATTGAGCAGATATGGAGGAGAAGATTTCAAGGATATGAAGTTATATCAAAGCGTGGTTGGCAGTCTAATCTATGCAACTCTAGCTAGGCCTGATTTGTCATATGCAGTTGGAGTGTTGTTTCAGTTCATGCATTGTCCTAGGAAAGAACATTGGATTGCAAGACAAACGGTGTTGAGGTACATTAAGGGTACACTCAAGGAAGCTTTGTATTATGGTTTTACATCAGATACAAACATCAAGATATATAGTGATACAGATTGGGCAGGTAATCCTGATGATAGAAGATCAATATATGGATACTTGTGTTATGTGGGAGATAAGTTAATTTCTTGGTGCTCTAAAAAGCAACATATAGTTGCTTTATCATCCACAGAGGCAGAGTATAAAGGTATGGTTGAAGCTGCAAAGGAATTCATATGGCGAAAGACTCTTATGAAGAGTTTTGGCATCATTCAGAGTACACCCACTATTCATGGAGATAACATGAGTTCATTGTATCTAGCTGCTAACTCTGTTTTTCATGACAGGAATAAACACATTGAGATTCAGTATAACTTTCTAAGAGAGAAGGTGATGGATAAGGAGATTGAAGTAATACATACTTCAACAAAAGATCAAATTGCTAATATGTTAACCAAAAGCTTGGTGGACTAAAGCTACAAAGGTTTAAAGACATGGCAGGAATAAAGAAGAAAGAGAAAACCTCAATTGCTGATTGAGGGGGAGCTGTTGGTGCAATTCAACCACCAATTGATGTTTTGGATAAAGATTTAAAGACAAAGAATGAAGAAAATATTGGTTTATGAAGCTTGAAGATAGTACATGTTCAGGAGATGAAGACTTGTATACATATGTACATTACTTTGTAGTTAGCTTACATATACCTTTTGTATGGTGATGAGCATGTACATATATGCCTATATATACAAGTAAGAAGTCGGGGCAAACATGTGAGAGCATGAGAGAGCAAGAGATTAGAAGGATTAGAAGTCATTAGACACTTTAGAAGTGAGGAAGATATCTCTGATCAACTAATGTAAAATCTTTTGGAATAGAAGAAAAGTTGAGCCTGATATTTCTCTAAGTTCTCCTTCTGTGCTTGATCATTTCAAGAATAGTGTTGTAGGTGTCTAATTCTATAGTTAATGAGTCTGTGGTTAAAGTTTGAGAGCCTAATTGTAAACAGGCAGAGAGAATTATGTGTAGGAACATTTGTATGTGAAGAAGTGTTCAGTGTCTTCTGAAACAGACACAAAATTCGATGCTATTGTTTTGGTCAGTTCTCCTTCCACAATGTAAATTTTTGATCACGGAAGCACTCACTCTTTAAGTTGGAAGGTAAGCTACCTATGGTTAAAAGCATTTGAATAAACGGGTTGTACTTTGGGAAAACCATGTGTTAGAAGTTGTAGGTGTCAAAGTCGACTATACTGAAGAACAATTTCAGACATAGGTGAACTATTTCATTCATTTCTCAAGATATACTTAATCTTTTGGATTGATTTAACTTGAAGAAGGTGTGCAATCTATAGTCGACACCTTGTGCAAAGTTTTATAAAAAATATTACACATTTGATTAGTCAATGAGTGAATTATGTGCAGTAGACTTTTTGAGTATCAACTCACTTCACGGTTTGTTCAAGATTTTGGTAATTGAGCATTGATCCTCCAAATTGATAAAGGTTTTCAGTTATTCTTGATATAGAGGTGCTCTAATTTTGAGAATAGCTTCTTCTTTTGGAGATTAACACTCTCCATGATATAATACCTTCTTTAACCTGCACACTTGGTTTTCATGCCCTTTCTCCACCAAGCCATGGGGTTGAAAAACATACCCTTCTTCATGCAAGTCATCATTCAGAAATACTATTTTAATGTGAAACTAATTTATATTCCAACCATGATGAGCTGCAAGTGCACAAATTCTATGAACAATAGTCATTTGGCAATTAGGAGCAAAGGTCTCATCAAAATCAATGCCTCTTTCTTGAGCATAACCCTTTGCAACAAGCGTAGCGTTATACTTGTCAAATCTTCCATCAAGTTTATGCTTCAGCTTGTATACCCACTTAGTGCCAATGGCCTTCTTGCGAGGAAGCAAGTCACATAAAGACAAGGTATCATTTTTCATGATAACATCATGTTCAAATTGCATTGCAACCATCCAATGTTTAGAATTTTGTGCTTCATCAAACAAAATAGGCTCAAACTCATCATAGAGACTAGATGCATCCATATCATAGAAATCTGATGCAAAAGAGGCACTATGAGAGCCTAAACGAGTATGATATGATAGAGGTGCATCTAATTTGTTGTCATGCAAAGTCTGCACCAGCCGTTTTGGAATATTTTTTTCCTCCTCAGTATCAACTCTCTCATCAACAAGTGCATCATGTAAATCTACTTCAGAAATACAATGATTTGCATCATCACATGAACCTTGCAATGGCTGAGAAGTTGCCTTGTTAGGACTAGCACTAGACTATCCACCTGTAGAAAAGGCAATAAGGTATCATACATGTCTTTGGAGATAAGAGATGTCTCGTTCCTACATGAAAGTAAAGACTGAATAGCATCTTCCACAAAAACAACATCATGACTAATCCAAATGTGTTTAGTCTGTGGATAATACAAATGATAGCCTTTGATTTCAGAACTATACCCAACAAAAATACATTTTACTACTTTATCATTCAATTTCTTGTGATGTTGTTCAAGCACTAATGCATATGCCAGAGAAGCAAAAACATGTAGATGAGCAATAGTGGATTTCGACCATGTCAAACCTCATATGCTACACCTATTAAGTACATATGTTGCACACATGACTACAATGCTTTAATGGGACACCTCTTAAGTACATATGGTGCACACATGACAACCTCAAGCCAAAAACTATGTGGTAAAGCTTGACTCTTGACCATACACCTTGCCATCTCCATGAGTGACCTATTGTTTCGTTCAGCAACTCCATTCTATTGAGGTGTAAATGAAATTGTACACTGATGTTTTATCCCATGTTCAGCTAAATGCATAAACACTTCAGTTTTTGCTTTTAGTGGGTATACCCATGCATGCCTAGAAAAATCATCAATGAAAGTCACAAAGTAAAGATAGTTTCCAAAAGAAGGTTTCTGCATAGGACCATTGACATCACTATGTAGAAGCTAAAATTTTTTATTAGCTCGAATTGAAACATCTTTTGGAAAGGATGAATGATGCATTTCACCCATAATACAACCTTCACATACATGTTTACTGGGTGCCTCAAGTGTGAGCAAAGAGGAAACCATTTCAGATTTTTGCAGGTGTAGCAAACTAGAAAATTTTAGATGAACAAAGTGTGCATGCTAAACAATTTTTGCCTTTTTGATTTCTTCTCATCGTGTTCTTCCTTCTTAGAATGTGCAGCATTTGCAGATTTTTGCTTACTAGTAGATGAGCTCCATTTACCTTTGCCCTTTTGACTAGCCAAGAATGCTTGATCTACAATACGCATAACAAACATGTTCTAGCTAGACTGATCTTCCTGCAATAGAACAGAGACTAACTCCTCAAATGAAAACTCATTTGGATTGCCTTTTATCATCAAACAAAGAGTAGAAGCAAAACTCTAATATGAATCAAGAAGGCCATTAAGAATGGTCTACACAAGTGAGCTATCTGATATAATATCATCGGTAGAAATCAACTGTTCCTTCAAGTCTTTGATCTTTGTTAGAAAATTGTCCATAGAATCACCTTCATTCATATGAGCCTCACTGCTAGCGTGGTATAGTGGTAACTGTATCCCAAGCATCCTTAGTTGTTCTGCAAGAGTGAATGTGAGGAATAATGGCACGTTTGAGAGACAAGGCTATTTGTGCATCTGCCTGAGCATCTTTGCCATCCCAACAAATTTGCTCTACAGTAGGTGCAACAAAAAACCATAGCACGAACAGACATATGAAGAATAGCAACATCTTCAACAACATCTGCATCAACTTCGATACCTATATTTGTAGGTGTAATATGATATTTTTCAACACCTTTGAAAATGTTCCATAGTCCTTTGCAACTAATACATTTCACATCATATAAGCCCACAATAGGTAATTGGTACCATCCAGCTTATCCTCAACAACCAACATACAGAATACATCACTACTTTCAGCCATGGCCACTAACTAAAATACCCTAATGCATGAAAATGACTATATCTAAAAAAGTGAACAGAAGTACCCTAATGACTTCTGCTACACTTGTAGCAAAGTTTGAGATGCTTATATTGGCAAACCAAAACAGGTATCTGTCTTGCGCATAAAAAAGACTAAGTAGCTTGCACAAGCACTATGGTAGTGCGTTTGGAAGCCGAAATGAGCTTAGTTCGTGATTTCAGCACGAGAAAGCAAAGATGTTTTGATCTAATAATCACCCTAAGTATACGTGCCAAATTTCGTGTGATTTTGAGACTATGATTGGAGGGGTGTCGATGTTGCCATAGATGAAGCAGTGACCTACTTTGATACCAATTGTTGGAGTTAGACATTTGCAGAAGCATGGGAACAAAACAAGGAAGAATACTGAATGTATTACCACTACAATGTACAAAGATAAGTAACCCATTAGGGCTATAGGCATATATACAAGCCGGGGGAAAAAAAATCTCCTAAAGAGGGAAAAACGTTCTCCGATGGTACTAGTGTGTTCACACACATCACTACCTAAATATATCAACATATGTAAGGGAGAAAATGGCTAGCAAGGACATTCAATTTTCCTATGTATCAACTCATTTACAATGTGCAGATATACTCACAAAGTCTTTGGATGGAAGCAAGATGAATAGGTTCAAATTGATAATTGGTTTGTAGGAAATCAAGGAGGAATGAAGTCCAAGCACGTTAGGCTTGAGGGGGAGCGGCTGGTGCAAGAGAATCCAAGCCCACATACTTGGATGATTAGCATATTTCTCATGAATTCTTATATGATGAGTCCCTTGTAAAATCAATTACATTTACCTTTGAAAAAGAACCTTACTTCCACGAGAAAGTTAGGAAGCATCAAATATCATAGTTGATTGATGAGAGAGTATATCCTATAGTTTAGGATTTACTTTTAGGTGAACTTTTGAACTTGAATTCAAAAGATTGGCTCCACACTCAACTATAAAAGTAGATAAAAAAGACACGCGTGGATATGCCTCGATTAGGAGATCAATTGAGAGGAACACATTGTGATTTGAGAGGTCACTCCACAGCTCAATCACTTTCCTCACATTGTGTAGTAGATTATTGCCAATTGACATTGAATTTCTATATGATCTAATACATACATTTCATTACATCTTTACTTCACTGCTCTGCCATGACTCCATGAGCACAATGATGTTCTCAAAGCTTATTCTTAGTGTATGATTGATCATTTGTCATGATTTAAAATATCATAGATTCAGTATAGTGTCTAATTTATAGCTACAAAATCTCATTATCATTACTTCTCTAAATCATGAGATATATTGACTTCATTACTTTCTGGTGTGTTGCCTAATGCATCTCAAATATATCAGGCAAGTCTTATGAATTTCTTAACATCAAATTCAGCATGTAATTCATCTTTTCTATTGAAATCACTCATGATTGGTAGCTATCTAAGTCAATTGGACATCACCAAAAGAAATTAGGATAATTTCTCTATGCTCATAGCACTATTCATTATATTGAATGGGTGTAGAGACCAAAATAGCAAGTCTATGACCTTGGATCAATTTCGTACCTATCTATTTTGTTCCAATGATTAGTGGATCATGTTCCAAAAAACATAGGTGACTATTTATAATAATTAGCAAGCTAAAGAGGCCCACTACACTCTCCAACAATTGTACTTGGCTGATGTGATGCATGTTTAAGCAACACCACTTCATCTCCTAAGACTATCCAACATCTCCTTGAATAGTGGAGACACAACTTGGAGGGAAAATTCTACTCAAGGGGGGTTCTTCCTTAGGGAAGTATGCCCTATAATATGCTTGTGCAGAGAGACAATTTGCAAATAAAGAGAAAATCCCAAGATCTTCATGACTTCAAATGGTTCCAACAGAATAAAAGAAAATGATTATGGAAACATGCACGAAGATGCACAACCCAAGTGGTGTCATACTTACTAATTAGTTGTTGCCACTTGCTTCTTCCCAAGTATATCTACTCAATTTTCTTTTTACCACGGCTTTCTCTTCTTTGAAAACAAAGTAGTTAAGAGCCAATAGTTTCATCCATTCAAAGGGGCTACAATAATCACACTTCCTAGATTTTATGCAAACATTAACTCAAGGAATAATGAAGAAAATTACGATTGATCCAAAGAAGTTCAATGAGCATCAATGAACATTACATAGTAGGCCTCTCACCATTTGACAAAACAATATTGATCATTAAAAATCAACAGAAAAGGTCCTCAAACATTACAATGTATTGAACAAAGGAAACACAACATGCCAAGAGAACCAAAATATATAGATATGTTGTCTCTCACACATGCAAGTAGCCAAGACTCTTTATAATCACCAATAAGTAGTCACAACCCATATTGAGTAGACATATATATAGCATATACCATAGAGTCGCATCAACACATAGTGAGCAAATAAAGAGATATCATATTTGAGGCTTGAGAGATAGAGATTGACAAAAATGGGAGTAGCAAATAAGTGCCTAGCTATTGCTTATATAGACTTGAACATGCAAGATGAGTGTCATTTCCAATTCTAATCATTAACATCATGCTCCAAAATGTTTTGATTGGTGGCCTAATAGAGGGGCCACTTGTAGAGATATTTTTTTTATACTGCATCATAAACCACGTTTGGGCCTCCTTTGCGTTTTCATAATATCCACATGGTCTTGTTATGGCTTCTTCTACACTTTCTAACACTTTCACCTCTTCCTTGAAAGTCTTGAAAGAAATCAGTTTTTATCATGCATCCCATCATATGCAGAGATTAGAGTGTTCACACTATCACCTTTACATGGTCATGCTAAAAATATGTCAAAGAGACACCCTAATATGGAGATCCCAAAAATGGGAGGTGGAGTCATCCTGCTTTTGATTGTGTAACACGTTTGTGCTTCAAGTAGCCTAAATTGATCATAAAAGGTGGTTGAATGGCCTTCTTCTAGAAAAAAATTACATTTGTTGATATGTAGGGAGTCTCCTTTATTTGGAGATGAGTTTCGATGCCTGATAGGAGCTATCTTATGTAGTGATGAAGCGTTCATAAAGGGATTAGTACTACCCTTTGAAGGTTGCATTGATTATAAAAGGACAAAGGGTGGAGGTGGGGTCACCCTATGGTAGGGTTCCCCCTATGAAAATTGCCTTAGTCTTCTCCGTATTGGTCAAGAGTTCAACTTCACTCATCAACAATGACCTACAGCAAGTTGTGGAGTCATCTTCATTGAAGTCAGCTAGTTTTTCAATGGGTAGGTTAAATCCAAAGTTGCTTGGACTCGACTTCATTTATTGCTTATGAATAGCATAAACCTCCACATCCTTTCTCCCTTGAACATCCAAACTAATGTCTATGGAACCTCTTAAATTCCTCTTCCAAGTATGGTACTTTCAAAATATATTTTCCCTTGCCAAATATATTTTACTATCTCCTTGAAAAACACATCCCACGTTTTTGTAGAGTTCATAAAAAGGAGTTTAGAAGAAAAGAACTTGACTTAAGTTCTTATCCTATGAGTGACTTATTTGTCAATGATGGTGGTAGATGTATTGATTCAAATCTGATTCTCTGTTGCTGAATTCGAGGTGCATGATTATCATAGAACCAATGAAGTAAAGATACTATCTACGGGAATCATGATGTAGACTTAATGCTCTCAACTCAAGAAGGTGTGCAATAAAAGGCTGAGGATGATTCCTAATCTAGCTTATTTGGCAAATGAACACAACCTTCATTGATCATATGTTCTCGCGCAATCAGCAAACCAAGAAAAGCAACAATGGTGGTCACCTTCACAAATGCCAACCTGCTAAACATCCTTGGTAGTCTCTCTCAGCCACAGCCGAAGTGGTTCAACAGTGTAGCCTTCTTTGAGATTCCATTCACCAGCTTCCACTATCTCCTCTAAATTAGCACATCACTAATCTCATTTTTCCATAGAGCAAAGTCTATACCATCAAATTTGCGGATCTCAAAATGTTCTTGTAATAGATTTTCCTAAGAACACTTGCACTAGATCCAGTTAGACTAGATGTGTTTGAGATTTTTGATTCCATAATGATAGAGAATTGATTAGAATGATAATGGAGCTAGCATAGTCCATACATAACTAAGGGTCAAAAAACAATGACCAAGAGTCAGATTCTAGGAAAATCTTTGATAGATTCACCAAAAGGATCATGTGAAAATATATGTGCTCATATGAATGGGTTTCAAGAAGTAAAATCGACCACTTCATAGTTGGAAAAAAAGTTAAAAAACTTTTTCAAGAGTCTCCTCTCTAAAATGAGGATATGAACAATGTCAAAAAGCTCATAGAACTATGAGAACTAACATGAAAACATGCATAGTGAATCACTAAATCCTCTGCATATAACCACTTAACCAAAAGAAGCCAACTAAGCTTATCGAGCATCTATGAACAATTAGCGTACATCTCTTATGTTGAGCCTCGAAAAGTCTTACACCTACATCACCGAAGAGAACCTGAAATTTGGGTGTCCCTTAGCTAAGAAACCTCACTAGAAACATCTCTATCAATAACAAAGGATTTATCCAAAAACATAACTGATATATTAATAACTACAAGGATATACCTAAGCAATATCCACAAAAGCATACATAGTGTGTATGTGCTTATTATATGCAATAAAATGGCACTCAAATGCTGCATTTATAGACCAAAGAATAGTCAAGAACACCTGTAAGTGTCTATTACCTCTATTCTTTAGGCGGAAAGAACTTGCATAGACTTGGGGTGGTTGCTCCCATTACAACTAAAAACTTTTCAAAAAACTTGTAACTTTGCTAGATTGAAAACACAACCCCAACACTAAATATTCAGCCTCTAAGAAGTACATAGAACACTTATCTTGATGTTATTAAACCTTAAAGTACTCTAAGATTGCTCCAAGAATCATCACAAAAATGCTTCAAATTAGGCTTCCAAAGCAAAGAATGAATCTTTGAGGTCCCAAAACATTTTCAAGGTATTTTCGAATCTCAATACTTCTCCCTCACCAAACACCACAAGAATGTAGGTTAGTGGCACGATATTGCAAATTAAGTGAGCTCCAGGGAGAACAATACTAGGATGGGTCCAGAATCTATCTGTAAGATACGACACCATACTTCTTTGTAGAGCTTCACAGCGTTTCAAACTTCTGAAATACAAAATAATCAAAATAAGATAATTTTGGAAAATCTTAGCATCTTCGTAATACTCCATTCCCATTACACTGAATGATAATTTTGTTACAAAGAAGTGGTCACCCACACCGGCTACTAACACTTGCATGCACGGTGGATCCGAACCCACTGATTACAAAGTATAATATTTACAAGTCATGATCTTGATTCTGCATCTTCGGAAACATGATTCTCTCTATATCATACTGCAATTAATTAAATATTTCTCTAATATTTTCTTCTGCTAATAGTATCTCTGCTTCAAAGAATTTTTTTTGATGTAATAACTATTGGCTAGAACTTCTATAACTTACTATGGAAGCTTCGAGTTTAGGAATACGTTGTTGAAATCCATCTAATAATTTATCAAAAGATACAGTAACATCAGATAATTAGGATATATATTCCAAAATTTTCTTTGACATTTCTTCTAACTTTGTTTTGCAAGTAAGTTCCAAAACTAAGCCCTCTTTTCTAAGTCTCTCCACCGCCGCTTCCTTATCCGCCAAAACTATGTTTGCATCTTCACAATGTTGCTTCCATTGGCTGACTTGTTTCTCCAATTCTAGGATCCTTACAACATGTGTTGTCACTGTATCCAGATTTTCGTGCACAGTCCGAAGCTTTTCTTCTAAAATTGTAAACTCGGAATTCCAAACTGCTAGTCTTTCTTCCACTTCCTCGGTTGATATACTTTGCCTTTTCATTTTTCTAGTCTGCTCAATGACTTTCTCCTTCAACCTCTACACTTCTTGCTTGGCTTTTTGCAGCTTAGCAGCTGACTCCTTATTGGTTTTCTTCAATTTATGCTACGATTTCTGCGTCTATCCAACTTCTACGTGTAGGACTTTTCATTTCTCTTCAAAAGTTACCTTTAAAGTATTATTTTCTAAAATAGCCTCATTTAGATCATCCATCAATTCCTCGTGAGCTGTACTCTTTCTGGCAGTGGTTTTCATCCGAGGGTATTCTATCTCTGACTTATAGTTATCTTGGACTTCTTCAAGCTTCACCACACTCCATGACAACCCTCTGGCTAGATCACCGAGTATTTCCGGTCCAACAATTTCATTATTAAACATCGAGGGATAAATATTCTCTATACATTGGAGTAGGGATAACTTCACCCTTCCTTCCTTAGTCATCCACTTATCTAGAATTCCGCATGTGTGAAAAGTATGTAGTACGGGAATCCTACTCGATGAGCTTTTAGAATGATCCCCTTGTTCTTGTTGTTGCTTCCGATGTCTTTCCTCCTCGGAGGCTCTTTTTTCCCTTTCTTCCCCTTCTCTTCTCTAGGATTCTTCTTCCTCCTGTTAAAATTGTCTTTCTTCTTCCTCTTGATTTTGTGTCGCTGCTTCCTCTCTTGCCTTCCGCTCTACTTCTTCCTTTGCTTTTCTCTCTGCTTCTCACCATTGATTCTCCACCACTTGTCACCTCCTAGACTCCTCGTCTTCATCTATGTCTATCTCCATCTCATCATGAGATGTGTTACCTTTGGATTTCGGCTCTACCACCCTTTTCTTCTGAATCTATACAAATACCTTACTCGAGCATACTATGTATTCTCGAGGTAAGTATGCCGGATTCATGAAGAGAAAAGTAAAAACTACTCCCACCTTGGAGTATAACACTGCGTTCACTACTCGTTCGATACGTCTAAACAGTCTGTGAACTTCCTTCTTCAGTTTTCAAAAGATGATCTTTGCCCAATTACCTAAGTCTTTGCAGATTCCTTCACCAAGGCATAAAGCTATTGGAAGATTCTAGAGTGTTTAGCTTGCAAATTAATAATCATGGTCATTAATAACAAACCCAACTTCAAAGGATTATCATCCGGCAATTGTGAGATCCTATATTCACCTGAATAGGACATATCGAGCAATGCACAAATCTCTGCTACATCAACAAACTCGTTGCTTGATCTAACGCCCTCATTAGCCACATTAAACCTCTCAACGATTAATGTAGGGTTCAACTAAAACACTTTCTGCCCAATTTTAACACTAATTTGTTGCGAATTGATATCATTACCATCTATTTGCCTTGCTATTTTCATGGCAATTTCCTTCGCCTCTAGGTGAGGTCGAATACTTTGCTAATCAACATGGCACATTGCAAAAGACCCCTGCACTCGAACTAGTCCTTCTGCTCCTACAATAGCTTCTTTGGAATATACAGCAAGTGACAATCCAAAAAAGAGACCACCATAGCTATACTTCTGGTCTTCTACTTCCTTGTTCCAATACACAGGAACTTTGCTCGCTATAGTCGCTCGCTATATAAACCAAATTTGGCAAAGTATGCAACCTTCTTTTCCCTGCCTCCCTATGTAGAGAGCTGTAAATTTGAGCTATGATTAGTGATTATGAATCGTAACTCACAAATCTGCACTAGTTTTCGGCTCACAAAATCAGGAGTCCTCATGAGATTTGAAACGTTGTGGCCACCGCTGCTCTTTGATTGCCTGTACTATTGCATGTCAAGTATTTACGTTGCACATGATATCTGAAATTCCACGATCTGATATTTTTATTTTTGTTTTTATTTTTATCTTTTATTTTTTAGTTTTTTTTATTTGGCACTCTAATAAGGCCGTAATTTCAACCCATTAATGACGGGCCAAAGAACATCTCCTGCTAACGTAGCCAATCGAAATGATCCTCGTCTGCACAGCTCATGAATTCAGAATGGACCGGTCCACCATAGTTTCAGTTTACCCATTTTCCTCTTCATCTTT
Organism: Ceratopteris richardii; assembly: GCA_020310875.1. Lineage (NCBI taxonomy): Eukaryota > Viridiplantae > Streptophyta > Polypodiopsida > Polypodiales > Pteridaceae > Ceratopteris > Ceratopteris richardii. The sequence goes on from CM035422.1 coordinate 94,307,265, forward strand.
GAGTACAAATAAAAAACCATATCCCTAGGCCGAAAAATATTAGTTTGGAGATTTTGATCATGCCACTTCTTCTATCTACTCAGGACTTCCTGTAACAATAAAACGTTGTGGTGATGATGTTCGTCCAATTGCTGCAATTGGTCCATTCGATACGTGAAAGGCTCTTCTAGAACCAGCCTCTTGCCAACTGCAATCCTGAGACTAGGTATCAAAAATTCAAAGGGTAGAATGGCCTTTTGTCCATAGAGCAATTTGAAAGTGTGCTACCCACACAAACTTTATAAGCAGTCCTGTAAGCCCATAAGACAGTGGGGAGCATGATTTGCCACTGATCCGTTGAATCAAGCAGCAATTTTTGGAGCATGTGCAGTAAGACTTTGTTAGTATTTTCCGCCAATCCATTCACCCGAGCATAATAGGGGGATCTAAATTTATGCTTAATTTGATAGTCTGGAGTAAGTTCAACAATTAACTGATTCAAGAAATGAATTCCTTGATCGGAGACTAATTCCAACAGTAATCCAAAATGCGGAAAAATGTCATTCTGTAATTTCTCTGCAATTGTTCATACAGTAGCTTGCTTAGTTGCCCGTTCTTCAACCCATCGCATGCAATAATCTATATAGATCAAAATGTGCAGGTGCTGGTGTGCACTATAGGTGGTTTGATGGGACCAATGAAGTCCGAAACCCATTTTTGGAAAGCATCTAGGGGAAGAATAGGTTGCAGCAAAAAGTGCTGACTGTCGCGCAGTTCTCTAGTACCTTGGCATGGATCACAATTTCGTATTGCTTGGTGCATATCTAAGTACATAGTTGGCCATCATAATCCAAATTGCTAGATTTTCTGCACCGTAATCAAACGACGGAAGTGATCGCCAACTTCACCTTCATGAGCCTCTAAAATGACAGGTTTTGTAAGCCCACTCTAAAAGCATCACGAGCCTCGGACCGCCAATGAGACTTCTTCTCATGAGGCGTGTGCTAAATCCACTCTAAGTTGACAATAGGATGCCGAGGTGCTAGCTGGTACTCTTCATATATCGACTCTCTGAAATAATTTTTCGAATCTTTATGATGTTCACTCCATTTCAACATGATACAATGTCTGAACTGTATGGAGCAAAGCTGTCGTATGTGCTGACACATGAAGTTTCCGGCTACATCCATCACCGAAGCTCCATCACGTATGTTATACATCTTGGAGTCGTCATGTTCATGAGCTCCCCAAGGTGTACCTAGAGATGCCATCTAATCCCATGTGGAGATGTTAGGATATATATATATATATATATATATATATATATATATA